>VZQC01007751.1:2259516-2348842 GCA_009823505.1 Rhizomys pruinosus | reverse complement strand
CATCCAAACATATGTGTCTATACCAAAGTAACCTACCATAACTATTAGTGCTGTTTAAATACCTATATATCTAATTGCTTGTGCTTCATTAGTAGGATCAAAAGGTTATTCCTGGACAAACTGTCAGCCCATGAAAGTAAACAGCCAGAATTGACCAGAGTCCAAGACAACAGCTCCAGAGAAAGTAGACTGTTTTGCTCCTCATCCACCTGTGCCTCTTTTCTAAGCCTAGGGAACAATCTGCGGAAGAGGGGGCATGGTTGAATGTAAGGGCTGCGATTGGGGTGAATGGTGAAACTACAGCAATATAGTCTGGACACTCATTTGATCAACTTGATTGAACATCCACCCCCCTCCCCTGCTGGATGGTGGGGCTGTGGTGGTTTGGGTGCAACAGCCTGCAAATTGGTTTTACATGAGGGATACTTGTACTCATAAATTATCACTTATTGCTAAAAAATGAAAAAAAAACAGAGAAAGATGCAGGACAGTTATGGCAGAATGCATATTCTGTCATATGGGGTGGGGTGGGGTGGGATGTAGGGGAAGGGAAAGGGAAATATGCCTGAACTGAATTGGAAAATGATGTATGAAATACACAAAGCATCAATAAAAAAAATGCATAATAAGGATACAGATACTTAGGACTTGCCAGAATCCCCACAATGACTCCATGACCTGTAGCATAAGAGTCATTATAGAAAGGCCAAATTGGCAGGGCGTGGTGGCACACACCTTTAATCCCAGCACTCAGGAGGCAGAGGCAGGTGGATCTCTCTGTGCATTCAAGGCTAGCCTGGTCTATATAGTGAGTTCCAGGCCAGCTGGGGCTACAGGGAGACCCTGTCTCAAAAAAGATCTCCCCCCTACCAAGGGCCAAATGGAAGCCATTAGATCTTCCTCTACCAGGGAATATAGTGAGTTAAAAATAATATCGTATCCCTAGATCAGCTACAGAGATCAGTGCCACCAGGAGGACATGGGAGAGGCAGGGGCGTTGGCTCCCACTACATTTACCTTCAACACTCCTATTTGGCTAATGCTTCTGATAGATAGGCCAGAATCTTCAGGAATGATATATGTAGTTTATTCCATTAGGAACTGTTAAAATGCTTGCTGAAAGTGGAAGGAATGCGGAATGTGTGGTAGAGAAGGCACAACTAGATGCCAGCTGGGCCACAGGACCAGTTACAGAAACAGAGATTTTAATTGTGGTGAGTGATTTTGTGAATTGTTTCCAATTTTGTTAAGAATACAGTTGCCATATATATATATATATATATAATATATATATATATATATATATATATATGTGTGTGTGTATGTGTGTGTGCACTAAGAAGATATTTGTGATTTCTGAATCCTTTATTCCTTTATCATGCAATATAAGAGCAGCTAAGAGAGATATTAAATCAGGCTATTATCATATTTGAGTTACAGGCTAGTATAAAACTAAACATTCCTCAAGCAACCTTGCCATGCACTTTGGGGGAAGAATCATGCATTTTCAGGTGTACACAGGACAGTTATATCACAGAAGGTGGAAGCTGTGACTTTGTTAATGTATTGATTTGGAAATTAAGCCTGAAAGAGGAAGATATAATTGAGCGTCAAGTTGAAAAGTTGACAAGGGGGTGGTCTTGTGATGGTTCATTTTGATTGTCAACTTTATGGAACCTGGAGTCAGTCAACTAAGATTTATGCCTCTGGGTGGGTCTATGAGAGCATTTCCAGGAATAATTAACTGAGAGAAGACTTCTCCCAGGGTGGGCATTATCCTCTGATAGGTCAGATAGAAAGAAGTCTGTGAAAAAAGAAGTAAAAGCAGTGTTGTTTGCCTTCCAACCTTTGCTTCTTGCTGTCGAATGGATCTATCCTTTGCTGACATCAGACTCCCACTTCTCTGACCTTCCAAAGTGTGCTAAAGACCAGGAATCTTCCAGGCCTTTAGTGCTGGATTGTGACTACAGAGACCCCTGAAATCTCGGGCTTCAAGAGCTGAACAACTGTGTGGTTCTTGGCCTCTCCAGAGCATAGATGGCTATTGTTTTTTTTTTTTTAATTTTTTTATTAATTTTATTTATTTCTGTATGTGTATGAATGTACTGCCTGCATGCAAGTTTGTGCACCCGTGTCGTGCAATGCCGCGGGGTTCAGAAGAGGGTCTTGGACTCCCCTGGAACTGGAGTTCTCCTGAAATTGGAGTTTCAGATGGTTCTCGGCCGCCATGCGGGTGCTGGGGATCGAGCAGTTGGCACTCTTAACCGCTAGGCCATCTCTCCAGCCCCCATAGATGGCTATTGTTAACAACCCAGACCCTCTAAGCCATTTAACAAATTTCATCTCTCTCTCTCTCTCTCTCTCTCTCTCTCTCTCTCTCTTTCTACACACACACACACACACACACACACACACACTCTATTGGTTCAGTTTCTCTAGAGAACACTGCCTAATATTTTTTTTTAAATCAAGCACTCTAATGATATAATCTAAAGATATAATAATTTGAAACTTACATGCTAAGTAACAATGATAGGAAAATATTAAAAGTCTTTATTTTTATAATTAAACAATTATGTTTCTACAAGAACATAAAACTTATATGTGTAATAAAAACACTGAAAGTAATAACATCCAGTAAATGTAAGCTAAGGCATTTTCAGCAGGGTTTGTTGGCGTTATATGGAGTGGCAGGATGCACAGCATGAAGTGTACACGTGTACTCGGAACCAAGGCTCCATGAAATTGCATGATACAACACAGATGAGTGCTGCTAGAAATACCTCATATTCATTACATGTTGGATTTTGAATTAATTTTGGTCATGGCATGCTCAGAATTCTTACAATCGCCATTTTTGTTTTTCAGTCCTTATATTTGTTTAAAGCTCCAGATAGGATTAGTGCTCAAGGTTCAAGACACTGGCCTTTAGACAATCAGTATGCATCCTTGTGAAAAGCATCACCAATCAGTTATTATTATTTCTTGATGGTCTGGAGTTAGAAAAGGTAGATCTCTTTAAGGATCTGTTGTGTGATTATTGTTTGATAGAAGCTGTGAGGATATCGACTACTTCCTCATATGCTTGGCTCCTAAGCTAGGAAGCCCCAGAATAGCTGAGGGATGGAACAACTGGCCTCCTTGATATCTCTCTAGCTTTATGTGTTCTAGCTTCCCTCTTGCTTGGCAGCTTCACCAGAGCTGGACTTCTTATATAGAGGCTCAAAGTTGAAAAAGGGAAAATTATAAGAGGGCCAAATGTAATCAATATCTCCAACTGTGTAAGCTGCTTTTCTCATCATTGTCATCTGCTGAGGTAGGTCTACGAAGGGTGGCAGAGTTGTAAGTGAAGATGATATAGACTTCATATCTTGGTATAGAAGTGGCAAGGTTTAGGAATAGTATATGGTGTGGAAAGTATTGTTTTGGGCAATTTGGTAAGATAGTTTAACCTAAATTCTGGACACAGAGATGATGACCTTTTAGACTTGGTTCTCTTGTATTTTGTCAGATACCTTGTATCTTTCCATAAAATTCACCTTTCTACAGAGAGAGTGTCCATTACATTCAGTAAGATGATCTTGACTAACGGGTATTAGAAATGATTTTATCTTTGTGGTAGGATGAGTCTTGCAGCTCTCTTCACAATAGCAAAGAGCTGGAACCAACCCAAATGCCCCTCAACAGATGAGTGGATGACAAAAATGTGGTACATCTACACAATGGAGTACTATACAGTGCTAAAGAAAAATGACATTATGAACTTTGCAGGTAAATGGATGGATCTCGAAGCCATTATGCTGAGTGAAGTAACACAGTCCCAGAAAGACAAACGGAGAATGGTTTCCCTCATTTGTGGATGCTAACACCAAATCCCCCAGACAAAAGGCAAGCTGAACGTCATTATAGTTATTTTTGTGTTTATCTGAAAGCAACTATGTTGTTATAATGTGAATCTCTCAACGGGCTCTAGAATCCACCCACCAATTATTTTCAGACTCTGTTATTACTGTATATGGGTGAAGGGTATGTATCCATATTTTAGAGTAATATAAAATTAATGGAGGAAAATGTGAATTCCTAAACATAAAAAAAAGACTGAGAGAAAGATGCAGGACAGTTATAGCAGAATGCATGATCTGGGATGGGGTAGGGGGGTGGGGGGGAAGGGAAAGGGGAATATGCCCGAACTGAATTGAAAAATGATGTATGAAATACACAAAACATCAATAAAAAATAAATAAAATTTTAAAACATTTAAAAAAGCTTAAAAATGATTTTAGACACCCTTCTCCATATTTTGCATCTATCTTTAAAATAACTTCCTTTCAAACCTGATTTTATTCTAACAGTTCATGATTAGATAGATATTTCTTTTTTTCTTTTTTAAATTATTTTATATATTTTTTGTACAAGATTATGTTATAAATCAAATCTAGACCCGTGTCCCCCTCCCTAGCCCCCACCCCACCAAAGCTCATGCATTCTGCCAAACATGTTTTTCATCTTTTTCTCAGTCTTTCTCAAAATTCTCGATATAGAAGTCTTTTTTGTCAGTGAAACAAAATAGTTGTTTATTGTAAATCCAAGAACAAATGAAAACATATTCCTTTTATGCATCTGTTTTATTGGAGCTTTGAAGATGTCTGTGGGGATGCTATTATGTGAATGCATAGAGACCTGTATTCTGCAGTAAGACCTTAGAGTGCTGTCCCTAGGCCAGCAGTGGCTATCACTTGTGAACTTGGTAGAAATGCCTCATATATAGTTAGTGAAGAAATTCTGGGGGGTGGAGCCAGTAATCTCTCTTTTAGTACATCTTCCTGTTGATTCTGATGCTGACTCGTTTTTGAGAACTACTCTGGTGAAGAATATCCAACTAAAGTGTTCTGGTGGCAGCTGGACGTTTTGCAGGGTCATAGTTTAATTGGGAAAATTCAAGAGATTTGAGAACCAGATGGAAGCCCTATCATGTTTTATGACCTGACTTTGGAAGTCTGATATCAGACTCTCCTGGGTTGAGGGGGAGCCTCTTATAGGCTTTGATTCCCTTCAGTAGATTCTAATTTGTACAATAATTCTGAAATCAGCCATAGGGTTAGGGCATTGTTCTACAGGGATCAGCTAGCAAGACAGTGGTCCAGGGGAAGTGTAGACTAATGTACCTGGGAGAGGAATCAAGGAGTGAAAAGGGACTAACCTGGAAACTTCGTGGGTTACCTAAGTGGTTACTATGTGATGAGCCTTGGACTCAGAATTTTATGTAATCTTATTTAATTTTACAAGATGCCTGATATGGCAAGTACTTGATAAACCAAAGACTAAGGAGGGAAAACAATAATTCGCCTAAAGCCACACAGATAGTAATGGAGCAGAAAATTAAAAACAGGTCTCATTTACTTTGACTATTTTTTTCACTATACTCTGTCATCAAAAAGGGCTTTATCAGGTGGCTGAAAGAAGTCTGGAGATGATGAGAGGATGGAGGAGGGTGCCATGGGAAGTCCGGGGTTGAATGAATGGCACACATATCAGTTTCTCGAGGTAGAATATGCTTTTATGAAGGGTGAGGTCCTTTTCATCATTTCTTTATTCACTCAGTAGATACTCATTGAAGATCCGCACTGTAACAGATGTAATCCTAGGTGCTGCAGATACTTAGTAGAAAAAGTATCTCCCGGAGGTGGTGGCTGCTCATCCCTGCTTCATAACACCTACTGTAGCAGATGCCACACAAGACACAGTCCATGATTATGGCCTCATGCCTTGTCTGTTGATGAACAATCTAGAATTAATTATTGAATCATCCATAGCCCAACAATTAACTGAATGATAAGCCAGGGTCTAATCACAGAAACCACTACAACGTTCTCTTCCTAGTCTGTTTTATTTATGTATTTTTGGTGGATAAGATTTGGCAATAATAACATAACTAGCAGTCAAAGAAAGGAAATTTGTTATTTAGCAGCTCTAAGGAGCATCATCTGGGGGAAAGTTGAAGAAAATTCAACTGATCTATGTGACCGAACCTTGGAGCTCAGCTAAAACATTAATCGGAGCTTTTTTACTTCCTCTAGGTATATTTAATAGAAAGACTACTGAACATCTTTCACATGTTTCCTTCAGATACATTATCCTGGAATACTATCTAGAAGTCTTTAATTGTCCCTGGGATGAAATTAGACAAAACAGTTTAGAACTTTAAAAAAATATATAGTAATGAAAAATAAACTTAATTGAACAATAATCTGCAAAAGATTGAATTTTCCCTATTAATATTATAAACAGACTACATAAAGACCAGGCTAATGAGTTAGAACCCCACTGCCTTGCTGCTGTCTCCACTCATGGGCCTGGCTGTGATTGCCCAGCTCAATCAAGTACCAGCCTGGGATCACCCTTATCTTTCCAATCAAAAGTACCAGCCTGGGATCACCCTTATCTTTCCAATCAAAAATCAGTACTGAGAAGCTGGAAGATGTACCAACTAATTCTTTAAAACTGATTGTAAATAACCAAGCTATACCAGCAACAACACCATGCAAGGAACAAATCTATGAATTATAGGAGAAAGAGATGAATCCCAGATCAATGGCATAGACCAGATCTTCAATAGGATATACAGGAAAAATTACCTAAACTGAGGAAAGACATATCTAAAAAAACACAAGAAAGATACAAAACACACAATAGATAGGGCCAGAAAAGAAACTCCCTAAGGCATACCACACTAGAAACCTTAGATATACTGAATACAAAAGTTATTGAAAGTTTTAATAGAAAAAAACACAATAGAAATAAACTTCCGTTCAACAAAGACATACTAAAATTTAACACCAGACACAGAGCCAACAAAAGTAGCCCACATGTGTGGGAAAATCAAGTTTGAGTTAGATATGAATGGTCTAGCTTTTCAGCCAGCATAGGTGTGGGTCATAAGAACTCCCTGCCCCTGCCCCACAGGTGAGAGCAGCACGTGATACAAAGAGAAAAACAACAACTCATGACTCAACTTGTGACCCGAGTTGTGACCAAGCACATGATGGGAGGCAGAACCATAGTGAGAGATGCATACAAAGGGCATGTTACAAGGTTCTGGGATTGGCTGAGAGAGGACATCATACTGTCTATATAAGGGCGGTGCTGTATACAATAAACAGATCTTTATTGTCACCTGACAAGAACTCCGGTCTATTAATCCACACACGTGTAAGTGTAAGCCCATCAGGCTTGTGTTTTGAGTGTTGAGTGCTAGCCGGTTGGCTGGAAAGAGGTCTGTCAGTCAGACTATCAGCCTGGGAAGAGAGCGTGTTGTCTGCTGGCAGTGTTTGCCCATTCTGGGTTTCCTGTCTTGGGGAGTTGTCCGTCCTCCAGCAGGTGAAATTAGTGCAGGTCAAGAGTCTGAGAGAGCAGGTAGCCACTCAGACTGGGTTGCAGGATGATAATTCCTGCGGCCAGGTGGCATTCTGTGATTAAATGCCAGCGTATGAGGCTCCTACCGTTTTCCCTCCATAGCAGGAGCAAGTTATATCTCTGATTGCAGGAGAACGCATACTACACACGTCCAGGTCACATCACAAAAAACACAATGTGAAAAGCTAAGATAATACATCCACTAAAGCTCACTAGGAATAAAATAGTAACTACCCAGAGGAATCCTAGAACACAGAACTTAAAAGAACAATCATAAACATAATCAAAGAACTAAAGGAGTTTAAAGAACACACGAACAAGTACCTCAATGAACTCAAAGAATGCAGGAAAAATCTCCCAAGTGAAACTCTAGAAAATACAAATGTACGGTGGAATGAAATTACGAAGATAATTCAAGATTTGAAAAGTGAATTCAGGAAAGAGAAAAAAGATACTAAAGAAAACTCAAACTGAAATGAAGTTAGAAGTGAAAAACTCAGTAACTCAAATAAAAAATTAAAAAGGCCAGGCATGGTGGTGCACACCTTTAATCCTAGCACTTGGGGAGGCAGAGGCAGACAGATCTCTGTGGGTTCAAGGCCAACATGGTCTACATAGTGAGTTCCAGGACAGCTGGAGCGACAGGGAGGCCCTGTCTCAAAAAGACCAAAAAAAAGTAACAGAAAGAAAGAAAACAAGAAAGAAAAGACAGAATATCAGGACTTGAAGATAAAGTAGAGGAATTGGATCAATCAAACAATGAATATGAAAATTAAAAAGAAAAGGAGAGGACTATGCAGGATCTTTGGGACACCATGAAAAGAAACCAAATCTATGAATTATAAGAATAGAAGAAAGAGAAGACTCCAAGGTCGAAAGCGTAGACCAGATGTTCAACAGGATTATAGAATAAAAATGTCCCTAAGTTAAGAAGACATATCCATACAGATATAGGAAGCAAATACAACACAAAATAAACAGGACCAGCAAAGAAACTTCCATTGACACATCACAATAAAACACAGAACAAAGAGAGGGAATTGAAAGCTGCAAGAGAAAACCACAAGTCACATATATGGAAAATCCCATCAGAACAGTACCTGACTGCTCAATAGAATTTTAAAATTCAGAAGAGCCTGGAACAATGTACTACAAGTTCTAAAAGACCACTGATACTAACCCAGACTACTTTATCTGGCAAAACTAGCTGCTGTAGTTGAAGGAGAAAGAAACACTTTCTGTGATATAAACAGGATGAAAGAATAAATTTCCACCAAACCAGCCCTACAGAGAATACTAGAAGAAATACTATGAACAGAAGAAAGGACTAAACATCACCAAGAGGCTACAGAAAGAAAACAAATGAAGCTGTAATGACTAAAGCACAAAATAGAACTAATACCATAAGCAGAAAATAAAATGACAGTGATCAACACACATCTTTCAATAATAACTTTAAACATTTGTTTAAATGTTAAAAGGCACAGTTTGGTTGGCTTAATTAAAAATTCAATCCATGGGGTTGGAGAGATCGCTCAGCAGTTAAGAGCACCAACTGCTCTTGCAGAGGACCTGGGTTCGATTCACAGCACCCACATGGCAGCTAAGAACCATCTGTAACTCCAGTTCCAGGGGAATCCCACACCCTCTTCTGACCTCCTCAGCATTGCATGACACAGGTACACCAATCTACATGCAGACAGTACACTCATACACATAAAAAAGTAATAAATAAATTTTAAAAATGCAATCCATATTTTTATTGCCCACAGCAATCCATCTTTTTATTGTGTATAGCAATCCATCGTTTCTTTGTCTACAGGAAGCTCATCTTACTTCAAGGATAGGGACCAGTATAGAGTGAAAGGATGGAAATAAGCATTCCACACAAATAGGACCAAGAAAGAAAAAGGTGTTGTCATAACTTCTGACAAAATCAGCTTGAAACTAAAATTAATCGGAAGAGATTGACACTTCATTTTAACCAAAGGAATAATAACAAAGACAGTATATTCCTAAATATATATTTACCAAATTCAAGCACATCCAATTCTGTAAAAAGAGTACTAGTGTATGTCAAGACTCAAATTAACCCAAATTCAGTAATAGTAGGTAATTTCAGTACCCTGCTTTCTCCTATAGAATGGTCATCTGGAAAAAAAATTAGAGAGGCATCAGAACTAAATGATATCATACATCAAATAGAACACAAACATCTCTAGAATATTCTGCCAAAGCATCAAAGGATGCATACTCCACTCAGCAGGCCATGGAAATCTCTCTAAAATATACTTCATGCTGGGGCACATAACAAAATTTCAACAGATTGAAGTAACTCCATTTATCTTTCCTGACCACAATAAAATAAAGCTTTAAATCAACAGCAAAGAAATTACTAGAGAGTAATTACATGAAATCACAGAGGTTAAACAACATACTACTCAATGACAAATAAAGAAGAAACCAAGAAAGAAATTTTTAAAAATCCTGGAATTAAATGGAAATGAAAGCACATCACAACAAAACCTCTGAGCATAATAAAGGCCATCCAAAGAATGAAAATAATGGTACTAAGTGCCTACATTAAAAAAAAAATCAGGGGGTTAGAGAGAGAGTTCAGTGGTTAAGAGCAGTGGCTACTGTTGCAGAAGATTTGGGTTCAAATCCCAACACCCACATGGTGCCCAACAACAGACTGTACCTCCAGTTCCAGGAGATCTAAAACCCTCTTCTGTCCTCTCTGGCACTGCACACATTTACGTAGTGCACACAAAACACACACATAAAATGTAGAGGATATGAAGGAAGGATCAGAGAGAGAGAGAGAGAGAGAGAGAGAGAGAGAGAGAGAGAGAGAGAGAGAGAATGCCTCACTAGTGTGAAAACCCAAAAGGAATAATAGTCCAACAGCCTATGGACAAATTACACATTACAAATTACACAAACAACATGTCTAATGAGTTCTTGTGTGTAGCTAAAGGATACATAACAAGAAATAGTGTCAGACAGACAGGAGAAACCTTCCTTTGAGTTGTTGGCCAGGGCATTCCAAAAGACTCCTCAAATTACATAGGCTGTTACCATAGCCCTTGATTGCCTCCCAGACATACTTCAGAGACCAGATTTGGAACAATGGAGTTGGAACTGAGCTGAAAGCCACTTCCCCCACTGGCTAGTTCTCATAGCTTTGGAGAACACTATGCAATCTACTAAAGGAGAGTATCAGTTGATGCTCTAACCCCAGCTTCTAGGCCAAATAAACACATCTCTGACATGCACAACAAATGACATTGGTGCAGTAGTGGCACTTTTACCTTGGGAGCAATCAATAGCTGCCTAATTGGACTTAAAGCCCATTCAATTAGAGGGAACTCATCTGTGGTACTATAAACATGGTCAAATAAACATGGCTGGAGAAATCATAGAGCTTAGAGAAGACTGTAAGGCTGTCACATCCCTAGAAAATGTAATTTCTTACTACGTGCAAAATATGAATTTTTATATTTACAGACAAGTATCCTAGTCACCACTCATCAAAGAAGCTTCTTTTGCACCAGATTATTCCAGAGTACCACAACTGTGTCTCCGAATTGCCCAAACCTAAGTGACACATCTACAATGCAGCCTCTACGTCTAAGAACATAGAGCAAGGAGTAAACAGAGCATGAATAAATCTCTCAGGTTTTCATTAATGAAGCTCCCTTATGCAACAGAGGGCCAGGACCCAAAAAGGTCACACACGGCCAAAGCATAAAGAGGAAGAATCTGAAGAGCGTGGGTCGCTAGACAGGACTCTTCAACTTCAAACACCCAGGGCTCAAGGACCATTTCAAATGAGAAGAGCCAGGAAGGAGATGCATAACCATAAAGAAAGAGAGTCCTACAAGCTCCTGGGACCTTGCTCATAAGAACCTACAGCAATTGTGTCAGCATGCACAAGACCCATGCATACTCAAGCAGACAAAATCCAGCACAGAACTGTGGAACTGAGCAGCAAGCCCCAATTTTAGTTAAAGAATTATTGGCAGCTGATTACTGCTAGGTGAGAGAGGGTGATCTTCTTAAAGGGAAGCACTCCACATAGGCTGAATAGACCCCAGTGGATGGACGTGCACTGAGGAGTGCCTGGGGACACTAACTTGACAGGATAGGCCTTAACACAAATGACAGAATGCATGAATTCTGGGGGGGAGGGGCTATAGGAGGGTGCCTGTGAGGAAGGGGATAAAATGATGATTAAGATGGCCTAGCGGTTAAGAGCGCCGACCGCTCTTACAGAGGACCCGGGTTCGATCCCCAGCACCCACATGGCGACTGAGAACCGTCTGAAACTCCAATTCCAGGAGAACTCCAGTTCCAGGGGAATCTGACACCCTCTTCTTACCTCCGCGGCATTGCACGACACGGGTGCACAAACCTACATGCAGACAGTACACTCATACACATACAAAAATAAATAAAATTAAAAAAAAAGATTGAGATGTTCTGTTTCAAATGCACAAAAATTCAATAAAAATGTTTAAGAAAATAATAAAGTATAAAATATCAGAAAGCACACAAATAAATGTCTTAATTATGCAACTCAAGAACCTTGAAAAACAACAAATCAAATCTAAATCCAGTAGACTGGGAAATAATAAAAATCAGAGCAGTAATCAATGACATAGAACAAAGAAAACAATACAAAGAAACAATATCTAAGAGCAAATTAAAACCACTTTAAGATATCATCTCACTCCAATAAGACTGGCTAGGATCAAGAAAACAAAAGATACCAAATGCTAGAGGTTGTGGGGAAAGGGGAACATTCATCCACTGCTGGTGGGAATGTAAACTTGTATAACCACTATGGAAAGCAGTGTGGGGAACCCTTAAAGGACTCAAAAGGAGTCTACCACCTGACCCAGTCATACCACTCCTGAGTACATACCTGCACATCTATTTTTATTGTAGCTCTCTTCACAATAGTGAAGAGCTGGAACCAACCCAAGTGCCCCTCAACTGATGAGTAGATAAAAAAAATGTGGTACATCTACACAATGGAGTTCTATGCAGCAGTAAAGAAAGATGTTACCATGAACTTTGAAGGTAAATGGATGGAACTAGAAGACATTATGCTAAGTGAAGTAACACAGTCCCAGAAAAACAAAGAACAAATGGTATCCTTCATTTGTGGATGCTAGCACCAAGTCCCTAGTTATAAAGCAAACTGAGCAATGTTAATGTTATATTTCTTTTCATCTGAAAGCATCTGTGGTCTTATAATGTGAATCCTTTAACGGGCTCTATAATTAACTTACCACTTATTTTCAGACTTTGTAATTTTGGTATATGGGCGGAGGGTATGTATACATATTTTAGAGTAATATAAAATTAAAAAGGAAAAATGTGAATTCTGAAATATGATTTGGAATTAACATAAATTTTATTTTCAGACATCATAATTTTGGTATATATGTGACATATATATATATATATATATATATATATGCACATATTTTGGAGCAATACAAATTTGAGGAAACAACAACAAAAGGACTGGGACAAAGAACTGACTGAAGCAGTAAACTTTTCCCCCAAACAATAAACCTCTGCATAGAAAAACTTTAAAAAGACTCAAAAAAAGATGCAAGACATGTATAGCAGAATGCATGAACTCAGGTGGGGTGGGGGCATGGAAAGAGGAATGAGTCTAAAAAAAGCTCAGGTCCAGATGGACATACAGTAGCATTCTACCTGGTTTTCAAGGAAAAACTACAACCATACTGTATAAATTATTCGAAAGGACAGAAACAAAAGGAGCTGGTGTAGCTGTTAAAGGCTCAGGCTCACAATCAAAAAAGACAATCGGTAGCTTTTTTATATGCCAATAACAAGCAGGCAGAGAAAGAGATCAAGGAAGCATTCTGTTCACAATAGTCTTTAAACGTCTAGGAAAAAAACTAATGAAAGACCTCTGTAATTGAAATTTTAGGTATCTGAAGAAAGAGATTGATGGAAAGATCTATGCTAATAGATCAGTAAATTAATATTGTGAAAATGACCACCCTACCAAAAATAACATACAGAGTCAATGTAATCTCAATAAAATTCCTGACTTTCTCCATAGAAACGAAAACTAACACTCTAAAATTCATATGGATGCATAAAGACCTCAGATAGCCTAAGCAGTACTGAGCAAAAAGAATAACACTGAGTGTTCACCATAACAGATTTCAAGCTGTATATAGAATAGAGCTATAACAATAAAAGACCATCATACTCACACAAAAACAGACTCAAGATCAATGGAAGAAAAACTGAAGACCCAAATATGAGTGCACTTAATTACAGCCACTTGATATCTGACAAAGATGCCAAAAATATATACCAGAGGAAAGAAAGCATCTTTAATAACTGGGAAAAGTGGATGTTCACATGTGGAACAATAATATTTGATTCAAATTTATCACCCTGTACAAAGTAAACTCCAAATAGATCAAAGACTTCCATTTGAAACCTGAAATGCTGAAACTATTTAAATAAGACATAAGCAATATCCTGTAAGACATAGGTGAAAGAAAGGGCTTTTTAAATCAGACTTCATCTGGTTGGGAATTAAGGCCAGCAATTGACAAATGGGACGTTGTTAAACTAAAAAGCTTCTGGGGCTGGAGAGATGGCTCAGCTTTTAAGAACATCATCTGCTCTTGCAGAGGACCCAGGTTTGATTTCAGCACCCACATAGTGGCTAGCAACCATCTGTAACTTCAGCTCCAGGGAAATCTAATGCCTTCTTCTGACTCCACAGGCAATGCACAACACAAGTGCACTTACACACATGCAGTCAATACACTCCTACACATATAAAACAAAAAAGTAAAATTATAAAGCATCTGTACAGCAAAGGAAATAATCAATTGAGAGAAGAGGAAGCCCACAGAGTGGGAGACGATATTGCCAGCTATACATCTGATAAAGGATTAATATCCAGAATCTACAAAACAAAGAACTCACAAAACAAAGATTCAAGAAAACAAATGACCCAGTTTAATACATGGGCTATGGATCTGAACAGAGAGTTCTCTGGGCTGGGCGTGGTGGTGCATGCCTTTAATCATAGCACTTGGGAGGCAGAGGCAGGTGGATCTCTGTGAGTTCAAGCCAGCCTGGTCTACATAGTGAGTTCCAGGACAGCTGGAGCTACAGGGAGACCCTGTCTCAAAAAGACAAAAAAANAAAAAAAAAAAAAAAAAAAAAAGGGTAAGAGATATCCTAACAGGTGTTCAACATCCCTAGCAAATCTCAAAATGCAAATTAAAATTAAGATTTCAGTTTGTACTAGCTAGAGTGACCAAGTTCAAGAAAATAACTGACAACAAATATTGATAGCGAGGCAGGAAAAGGGAACCTGTATTCACTATCAATAAGATCTCAAACTGGTGTAGCCACCATGGAAAGCAGTGTGAAGAATTCTCAAAAAACTAAAAACAAATCTACCATATGACCCAGCCATACCACTCCTTGGCATATATCCAAAGGATTTGATATTCCACCACAGAGACACTTGTTCAGTCATGTTTGTTGCTTTTCTTTCCACAAAAGCTAGGAAATAGAAACAATAGAAATGTCCCTCAACTGGTGAATGGATAATGAAAATAGAGTACATGTACACAGTGGCATTCTATTTGGCTATAAAGAAAAATGAAATTATGAAATTGGCAGGTAAATAGATAAGATTGGAAAACATTATACTGAGTGAAGTAATTCCTATTCAGAAAGCAAACATTGCATGTGTTCTCTCATTTGTAGTTCTTAGCTCCATATCTTTGCATGTGAGTATGTTTGCTAAAGTAACCGAATAAGCCAGGAGAGTAGAGAGGGACCAAGGGAGAAAGGGGCAAGAAAGAGTTGGAGAGAGGGAGATAGTAGGGCACAGGTACTGTCAAGGAGGAAGTAGGGAAAGAAACTTTAACAGCAGAGGATGTAGGGAGGGTTATATGGGGAGCAGGAGGAAGGAGGGATGAAGAATACTAAGGTTGTCTGAAAAAAACATAAATGTCTTATTTCAGAATCTTACTTAAAAATACACATATAGGGCTGGAGAGATGGCTCAGCGGTTAAGAGCACTGACTGCTCTTACAGAGGACCGGGGTTTGATATCCAGCACCCACATGGCAGCTAAGAACTGTCTTCAACTCCAGTTCCAGGGGAATCCGACACCCTCTTCTGACCTCCGCGGCATTGCACGACATGGGTGCACCAACCTACATTCATACACATAAAAAATACACATATAATACATATGTGAGTGCATGTACATAGCTGAAGGCTAATCTAACAAGAATCCCAGTGCAAGGTAAGGAAAACCTATCTTTGAGTTGTTGGCTAAGGTAGTCCAAGATACTCCCAAAATAATACAGACTATTGCCATAGCTCTTGGTTACCTCTTGGAACTTTTGCTGAAGACACTACATGCTTCAGACATATGACTTGAAGAAACTGGGGAGCAACTGACCTAGAAGGCTCTTAAATCTCATGGTATCAGAAAATGCTGTGCAAACACTCAAGGAAGACAATCAGTCAATGGTCCTATCTTGTTGTAAAGCCTAGAAGACACATCAGTTTTCTTCTCAAAATAACTCTATTGGTACAGTAGCAGCACTTTTATCTTGGATTTAAGGGCTGCCCAATGGAAGGAATCTAGGCAAGGTTCTGTAAACATATGATTGGAAAGGTCATAGGCCCCAGAGAAGAACCTATTAATTTCACTTTCCTAAACCAATGCAATTTCTTATTATATTCTAAATACTTATCCTTATATTCACAGGTAAGTATATCTCTTACTACTCATCAAAGAAGCTTCTTCATGCAAAAGATAAAAATTATGAAATTTCACAACTGATCAAAATGTAGGGAGTAAGCCACCCTCTGGTGCCTTGCCCCCAGTGATACATCTTACAATGTAACCTCTACACTTCAGGCTCAGGAAACATCACAGAAGAAGGGGTGGGAAGTCTGGAAGAGTGAGAGGACCAGAACGCCTACTGGTAGATAATGCATTCTGAACGTGCTAGGAAAGAGACACCCAGGAAATCTTCACAAGATGGTCGCCTAAACAAGCTTTGCATAAAGATAAAACCAATAGACATCCCAGTGTGGAAGGGGAAACTTCACAAGGTCCTACCTTCACAGGAAGAGCTATTGGCACAATCAGTTTTCTCTGGGGATGAGCTCTCTGGTAGGTTTTCCAATCCAAGTGGTCTAACAAGCCCTAAACACTTATACACCACTAAATGTATTCATTGCATTGTACATATAAGTATATAGAAATACATGTATGTAAGAGCTGGAGAGATGGCCTAGTGGTTAAGAGTGCCAACTGCTCTTACAGAGGACCCAGGTTTGATCTCCAGTACCCACATGGCGGCTGAAAACTGTCTTTAACTCCAGTTCCAGGGGAATCCGACACCCTCTTTTGACCTCCGTGGCATTGCACGACATGGATACACAAACCTACATCCAGACTGTACATTCATACACATATGAAAATAAATAAAAATTTAAAAAAGAAATATATTTATGTAAATATAACAATAATACTCAAAAAAGAGGACAAGAATTTAAGAGAGTGGGGGTGCATAAGAAAAGTTTGAGTGTGATAAGAGAGGAATAGAAATGACATAAATACAGTACTCATGTAGGAAATTCTTAATAAAAAGAATAACACCGATGATAAACATTTACATTACTGGTAAAAATTTGTTTTGCACTCTTTGAGACAGGATCTATAGAGTAGGTTGGCCTCAAACTCACGGCAGTCCTCCTGCCTCAACCTTCTAAATGCTGGGAATATCGTGTGAACAATCGCAGATGGTGAACATTCGTTGATGTGATTATTAATAGTATTAAATTCTTATTTGGAAAAGACAGTGGCACCCATTGACATTGAAGGTTGATGTCTTTGGGTTTTACTCCATGCCCCTACTGTGTTCTTTCAGGAAGATCATGAAAGGACAGCAGTATTTCTTCTGTTTATGTCTAAGAAGGTGAACAGGCAAACTGTTAGCCATTTTAGAGTTTTCAGTGTCTGATTTTATATGCAATGTTTACCAACCATTCTCCAAATTGAGTACATAATTTAGAAAAAGTTCAGGATGCAGTTTCTCTGGTAAGAGAAGGGCCCTTATGGCCACTACAAGACACACATTATTATCCTAGTTCATAGCCAAGACAGTGCTCTCAAAATCACATGGCTGCAGTCGATCACTTCACAACACTGGAAGGAAGAATTCTTCAGAACAGGAATTTATAATATTGTGATATTTGAATGATACACATAAAAGGTTTATTACAGACTCTGTTATTCAAAACTAGACTAGTATCTAATCTGTTTGGAGCAACCTTTGTGTCCTAGCGCTGTCTTCTTCCCCTTCTCCCTGAAAATGAAGGAAATGATAAAGTCAGACACTGCCTTCTTTTCTTTCTAAAATCAAAACTGTAGAACACACTCCTGGTTTTTCTTCTCTGCTCACAATGTGCTCTGTTCACTCAGCTCCTGTGCATGTGTTTTTCTCATCAAACTGTGGCTTCCTGGGAGCAGGATGGCTCTTTACTCCTGTGTTCCTGGTTGCCAGGGAAATGAGTCAACAGTTTAGCAGAAGGACTTTGATTATTAACAGGCTGTTTGGGGGATGCACACTGGCAACTTTTTCAACATTTATTGAATACCTAATCACTGTGCTAGGCACTGAAGGTAACGTGGCATGATGGTAAATGGTGCATCCACAGGGCTTCCTTGCTCTTGAGCTCAATGACCCCCAGTGACACTGCAGTCCATATGCACACTGTGGAGTCAAGTTGTGCCAGGCAACCTATTGGCCATCAGTGTAGGCCCTAATATGCCCCTTACTTTAGACAGCACCAAATCGCATCATTATATGTGCCAGAAGAAAAAATTAATGTGCTGTGCTCATGCATGCAACTTGAATGATGAACATGTGTTCGGTGTTACCTCAGCACGTATTAAATTCAGGACGTCTGATTACATACCACAGAGGAAAGTCCAGGGAAGCCTAGAGGAAGAATAGGAGGACACATTCTTTTGGAGAATCACATTTGTCCTTCCCCAACTGGAACATTGCCATTTCAGGCAGGGTAACTTTGCAATATTTTGAACTTGAGACTTTCATGGAGTGTGTTGTTTCCTTCATAGACTTCTAGAACAGACATGAGGACATAGAGTAAGGCAAGCAGGTCCTTACTCCATGTCCTCAGTGGTGAGAGCTGAATGCCAGCCACCTGCACACCCACTCTTTCCTCTCTTCTCTCTCATTTGTTTGCTATTCCTCCCAACAATCTTTTATAAATATCTTGAATGACATCGTAGGAGGTTTCTAGTGGATCCATATATTTGTGTTTTCAAACAACATTTTATCTCCCCTACTCATGGGCAGAGTTGGGAAAACCTCACATCATAACAAACCCCTACACATTCAAAATAACCCACACGGAAAGACTGCACTGGAAATGACAGTACCATGTAATTATCCTGTTTACAATCTCTCCTACATCTTTTCTCATAGAAAAATGCAGATTTGGAAACAAAGCAGGAAAAAGATGCCAGAAAACCCTGGCAAAGCTCTGACCACTGCTTGCTTAGGAATGGCTGCAGAAGGAGAGAAATGTGTTTGCAATTAGGACTCCCCAGAGCAGGTCGGATTACATCTGCGCATAGCCTCGCTGAAGAGGTTTCCAGAGTGACCTAGTCGTGTGGGCCTAAGTGGATAAAAGACAACCTAGGCTGGAGCCCTTACAAGGAAATAAATGTCCTTCTCTGGGGGTCCACTCTCATCCTGCCCCTTTCTGGAGCATTCTTATTTCTTGAATGAAGAGGAGGAAAATCATCATCGTTTCAGTCCCTCTCATATCATAAAGTTCAAAAGGTTTTGGGCGTTGTCTTTTTTTTTTTTTTTTCTTTTAGCATTGAACAAAAAGGGGCAAATACAATGAACCCTGTAGAGTGGTTTCCAACCTTGTTGTGACCTGCAGAGTGACCAGTAGATGTTAAAGAGATCTCAGGCAGGTGTTAAGAAAGCCAAAGTTCTTGCCATCTCACCTCTGTAGCATCCAGATTTACCTCTGGACTCCTAACGCACAGACCAGTGACTTCTCGTAATCCCACTGTGATCTGATGAAGGAATAGCAGGTCCACCTCTAGGGCAGAGCAAACTTCTCCGCAAAGAATTCAAAGTGTTTTAGCTCTCTCTCCCTTTCCACAATTTCCCAGCATAAAAATGCCTCACCAATTCTGCTGCAGCTCCTTAATTAGAAAACAAAAGCAGAAAAGAAAACTGAGATTCTCATGGTGGCCAGATTTTCCTGTTGGGCTCTGGTTTCATTGTGGTTGTTTTTATTTCTTTTGTTTCCTGCAGATCAACTCTGCATTCTTCCCCCATGGAAGACGCTCCAAAATAGGGTCTGATAGCCTGTCAAAACTTTATCCCCTCCGCCCACTTCCTGGAAGGAAATTACTTTGTAGGGCATCTATGTTGAGAGACCAAAAAGTCTTTTATAGCTTCATACACACACACACACACACACACACACACACACACGCACGCACACACGCACATATACACACACTACATATAATACACATACACACTACACATAATACACATACACACTACACCACACACATTACACATATCACACACACCATATCACACATACAACACACACCACACATATACATGTTATGTCTGCCTCTCTCAGCATTCCATGGGACACACAGAGGTTCACTTCCTCCAGAAGCTGTCAGTCAGTGACCCCACTTCCTCTTTACCTGAGATCCCACCTAAAACAGATAAAGGGGCCTGCTCTGGACACCATTGTTGCTGTTGGCTGCCATGTGTTAACAACAGGCGTTTCAGCACAGACTATTCCAGAGGTAAGATATATCCAGATATATATATATAAGATATATCCAATTGGTTACTGACAGCCCTTCATTTCTGGTGGGCTTGTCTTACGAAGTCACTCTAGTGGAGCTCTGCTGACCTACTGGCCGGCGGGCTCAAATAACATGACTGTGTCTGCTGGATGACTGGTTCCTGTCCCTCTTTACATGAGTGCAAAAATTCTCTCAAAAATGTTATTGTTAAGCAATTGCATTTAAAAAGTGTTTCATTTTCATATAAATTCAGTATTCTACTAGTGTTAATTTTGGTGTAATTGAGGCTAACTTTTAAAGTCATAATTTAAATATTGTGGGCTTAAAAATTGTTTTCCCCGGCTGGAGAAATGGCCTAGCGGTTAAGAGCACTGACCGTTCTTACAGAGGACCCAGGTTTGATCCCTAGCACCCACATGGTGGCTGAGAACCGTCTGAAACTCCAATTCCAGGAGAACTTCAGTTCCAGGGGAATCCGACACCCTCTTCTGACCTCCGCGGCATTGCATGACACAGGTGCACAAACCTGCATGCAGACAGTACATTCAGACACATACAGAAATAAAAAAAAATTGTCTTCCCTAGAAATGAACTCATTTTAGATCAGTCTTTTTTCCCTCCCTGAATAATAAAAAGTAACCTTCTCTTTCAAGAGTTTGTGCTCCTGGTTTAGCCCCTTTCTATGTTTTCTTAAGTGAAATGGCCTTCCATCTTGATTTTGGTGGGCAGCTTTTGATGGGGGAGTACGAATTCTCAACTGTCTTGATGAAGGACAGAGGATTAGTGTGTTCCTCTCCCTTTCTTGAGTGCTATTACAGTGCTGGCAGTGACAAATGAAGAATGTTGCCTCTAACTACCTCTTGCTGACAATTTTCAGGGACTGATTAAATATTTGCATGATATGGCTGGAGTCCTGAATGATGGTTAGGAGGTTGATGAAGTGTGTCTCCTTTCCTTTCTGTGGATGCTGGAAAAGCAGTCAGCATTTAGACACACTGTAATACAAAGAAACAGCATCTTCCTGCTAATGACTTATTACTATCTATTTTAAAATGTTAAGTACATTTGTATAAAATGATAGTGTCACTATGTGCCTAGGCTTTTCACATTAATGCTTCCATCCCTTTGCCATGTGGCCAATGCATTATTTCTAAGGGAAATTCACAAATGAAGCTGTTACCGATTCACTTGTCAGGGGACGCTCTGGGTATTTGATTTCACTCATGCTGGCATGGTGAAGGCAGAACAAGGAGGTCTTTGGGAATGCCAACAAAAGTGTCGTGCCCTGTGGAGGGTCCACCTCTTTCTATGTTATTAATGTTGCTTCTTAGAGCGTCATTGCTAGGGAATTAAGTGTTCCATGTAGACAAGCTTTCCAGATAACTGGAGATTTCTCATGCTAGTAGTTTATATCATAAGACTAGGGATGAAAAATTTTCCAGAATACATACCCATTTCTTGCTTTCTTGAGTAGAGCCTCAATATTGCTTCAAATCCTAGAGCAAGAAGGAGGCTCATGTTGCATGCTAGTTGTAATATTCTACATTCTTCTGGAATAATCTTGAGATACAAATATAATACGATTGTATACAATGGGTCAGATTATGTTCTCTGGCAAGTTCTTAGAGTGAAGGTATATTTTTGTATTAAAGCAAGATGTCTGTACTTGCAGTATCTGGAAGCAAAATGGATATCTTGTTATGAAAAATCAAAGAAGTTGTTTATTTTCCTTTGTTCAGAATTCTGCCTGGCACCGACGTGAAGGTAGCCTAAGACAGAAGCTTATAGATGTAACTATGGAACTGTTGAGAGCTCATTCCGTTTGGAATACAAGCGTCAACCAAACACAGCGCCTTCCCCAATAACAAGATGACACCTTCCCAAGGATTCAGTGTCTCATCATCAACTCTGCCTTCCCTCCTTCATGTTCCTCACTGTCTCCAGAGCCTTAAACAGTGGCATCTTTCCATCAGTTCTTAAACATCTCTTAAGCCTTTTGTCCTGCTTTGCTTTTTTTCATTTTAAGATTTTACGTGTATGAGTGTTTTGCTGCATGTATGGATGGAAGTGAATCATTTTATTTATTTATTTATTTAGTTAGTTAGTTAGTTATTTAATTATTTATTGTCTTTTCAAGACAGGGTCACCCTGTAGCCCCAGCTGTCCTAGAACTCACTCTGTAGACCAGGTTGGCCTTGAACTCACAAAGATTCGCCTGCCTCTGCCTCCCGAGTGCTAGGATTAAAGACGTGCACCACCAGGCCCGGCGTGAATCATTTTCATGCCTGGCACCCACAGAGCCCAGCAGAGGGTGTAAGATCCCTTGAAACTGGAGTTAAGCAAGGTTTTCGGCTACCATGTTGGTGCTGGGAACTGAACCCAGGTCCTCTTCAAGAGCAGCCAGTGCTCTTAACCACCAAGCCATCTCTCTGCCCCCTGCTTTTGTTTTTATAACCACCTCTACTTTTTCAAGCCTTTCCTATGACCAGAAGCAATGTAACTAAATCCATCTTTGCTTCTTCTAAAAAGAGGCCTAGTGCAAAGTTATTTATTAATAATTGATTTTATTTAGTAGGTTAAGAGATTGGTTCAATGAATTCAATCAAGTTAACAGGTCAGTATGCATACAAGGAAATAAAGGTTTATTTAGTTAAGGGTTTAAGGTTTATTTAGTAGTTTCCTGGGAAAGAACAAAAAACAAGTAGCTGATTCAACAGATCATATAACATGACATTCTTCTCCATGATGATTTTATAGTTATTAATGACACTTGTATAATTATTTGAGTAATATGTTAAGTCAGCTTATCATTTTATTATTTTAGTAGGTGTATGCTATGGTTTACTAATAAGTGCATCAAGTATTATGCTGTACACTAGTTTGAAACTTAGGAGGATCAAGGAGATGGAGCTTCCTCCAGTGGCTTATAGTTAGCAAGAAGGTATATGGCCAAGCCAAAATTAAAATTCAGGAAGGTGATTTCTAAAGAGAGGTACTATTCACAAGAACCCATATAACTTTACCTGTTCTCTCTGAATTCCAAACAATTTGAGAAGTATGTAAAAGAGGTATATGGAAATCAAAAGTTGGCTTTCTTGCCAGAAGTGGATTGGAGAAAAAGTTTAACTGTAGGTATTAACCTTTCTGGCAATGGATAGAGCAGTGGTTCTGGTTTGTTCATATAAAATATCAGAAAGATAAGAATGTGGATTATCTGTGGGCAATCAGGTTTGGGTAAAGTCATAGAGGATAGTCTCCAGGTAGGAGACTGGACATGTATTCCAGATACAAGGAAGTAAGACACTCTTCTTTTGGTGGGAATAGTAAGAAGGGGTTGAACCTGGAGTCTAGGAATACCCTCCAGGGTTTAAAACTTGTGAATTGAAAAGTGTCCTTTGGGTGGTACTTTGTGGTGTTTTACTTATTGAAGGGGAAGGATGGGCAAAGAAACAGATGGGCAGTGAGTACAAATGCACGGGAAAAGTTTTCGCTATGCTTTCTCTAAAAGCTCTGGAAGATGGCCTTAGGAAAGAATTTGTTGGATGAGGAAGATACTCGACTCATTTTCCAAACTGGAATTTATATAAATTCTATACCTCAGTTGTCTGACAATAAGTATCCATATCCTTAACAAGTGTTTTTCTGGGTCTATGTGCTGCTGTTACTACAGAGTGCCAATGGTAACTGGACATGGATTTATGCACACACAGTGTGATGTCTTGAATCTTTGTGATCCTCTGATGATGATCACTTTGTAAAGAATTTTCCTCTAAAAGATGTAATCCTTTATATGTGATTTTAGATTGAAATACAGTAATTTATCTGTGAAAGATTTTTACATATGTGATAGCTGCTGCTCCAAAATAGGTAACAGATGTGTAAGGCTCCATTGAAATACAAATGTGTAGGAGGCATTCTTACATATGAAAATTTTTCATTATGAGAGATGTGTCAGGAATTTAACCTTTTTGTGTCTGTCTAGTTTTATTTAGTCACCAGAAGAATATAATACAAGAAAGTCTTTGTGAACATCTAGCTCAAGCCTGGAAGGCAGCTGTCCAGATTATCTTTCGGAAAATGCCAGAGGTGAACTCTGAAGCAATGTAGGCTAGAGATGCATAATGAGTCTGGAATATTCAACACAGTTCTTCTTCAGATACCAATGCCACCCTTGCTGGATTTATTGGTTCTGGGTTTGGCCTAACCGTGCTACAGATCTGAGCTACTTTAAGTGCCCAAATCATCAGTGTATATTCACAGACCTGACTCCATTATTGACAAGAACAAATATAATAGAGTCAGTCCTCAAAGCAGACTAATGTTAGACTTAGGACTGTCAGAAATGTGCAGTACATACCCACTCAAAATCGTACATATAAGACTTTAAAGTCCTTTGTCTTAATAAAACTAAAATTTTAAGTTTACATCTAACAAAATTGTGAAATGTGTTAGTGGATCTTTTCTTAACACCAGCATACTTAAGGCATATGAAACCCCATTATGTTTATTAAAGTAATTGTTCGATTTATAAAGATTTGTATTTGAATTAGGACTTTTATAAATGAGTCAAGAAAGCACAATATTTGGAAGGACTCAGCAAAGCTTTATTTGTTCAAAATACCTGTATCAGGCTTTTAGTTCCTAATTAAAATGTTTCTTACTTTTGTCTTCTTTAGTGAAGTTATCTGCTATATTACCTGCTCTGAAAGAGCAAACCATCAACAAGTAAATCAGAATGTCTTCCTTGTTAATGTGAGAAGAAACATCTGTGCCAGCTCCACTAAAAATCCCCCGAAAAGTAAGGGAAATTTGAAATGCTACAGTTATAGAATTAATTGTGCAAGGTCTTTTCAGTAAATGTTTCAGATTGTTCCAGCTTCCATTGGGGTTCACTTTAGCAGCAATGCTGCTCAGATGATAAGGATTAATTTTCAGTGACGTATTTTCTCTCACCTTTATTTGACCTTAAAGCTTTTTCTTTTCCTTTTTTCCACTTTTACCCCCCCCCATTCTGCCTGACTTCTACCTTGCAAAGCCATGGGTAACTTCAAAGCTCCTCTCTGTCTGATGCTAGGTTTCATTGTGAGGTTATTCATTCTACTACATGAAACATGTTTTGCTTATAAACATCCTCCACCACTAAATTGGGGCAAAAGGAGTTATTAAAACATTACCATGTTTTCTTTAGCAGGAAAAATGTTGGGAAGAGAAATGCAGATTCTTTACATTCAGTAGCATAGTTTTTGTTGGCTATTTATAAATTCATTTTTCTCTTCTTGAACTTGAGGTAAAAGTCATCTTTAAAAATAGAAGCTATAACTCTTGAAACTGAAATCAATAGTCAGACATCCGTGCAAATAAATTGGGGCAGACACGTCATTGTTCTTTTTTGCATTTTCTCTACACGACCATTTTTATTTTTAATCATTGATCCAGGATACTTTTACAAGTATTCTTTCATTATTTCAAGGTTTATTATTTTTAACATTATAAACACATTCACTTTAAAACAACAGTAACCCATACAAAATCTTTATAGCTTATAGGAACAAGCCCAAAGAACATGTTTAATCATAATTTTAAATGAAGTGAAACATACATCCAAATTTGCTGTGTGGTAGGTGAATTTGTCCAAAAAAAGGAGCACTTCTAAATATCACAAACAACACAACGCTGTGTCTACACTGCATTTTGGATGTGTATAATCAGAACGGTCTGTAACCGTCTGTGGCTAATGGGATGTTTCTCTCAGCTTTGTCACCATGGCAAATACTTTATAATACACAAACATTTGTAGTGCTAAAAATCCACCCACTCTTGTTGAAAGATGGCCAGGTTTTGTGAAATTACATTCCAGTTAGTGCTACCCTGCCGATTTTTAAGATAAGTTCTTTCTGTTTGCCATTCATGTGCTTAACAAAGGGCCAAAGGGGGAAACTATATTTAGTGTGCAAGCCAGTCCTGTACTTTGATAGTTTCCTACCTTGTAAAGAAGTACCAGTCATTAGGTTTCTGAGACCACGTTGGTTGTAGGAGGAGTCTGTTCTGCAGTCTCCACATAGAGGAAGGGAATCTATGGTCCACATAGAGGAAGGAATCTTTCCCCCCAAAAAACTCCATTATTCTTTACAAATAAACATACAGCCAAAGTGAAAATGCATATTTGCGGGACAATTGCAGTTTCAAGTTAGACAAACCCTGTACTTCCTTTGGCAATTAGATTTCTGCCCTAAACTTTTATGGAGGAGAGTTTGGGGGATATGTCCTTATGAAGAACACCATTGGGGTTATATGCAATAGAAGCTAAAGGTCACCCCAATTTCCTGTTTAGCCTGGGATCACCAGGGTTCCTTTCAGACCCTTCTCCCTAGACAAGACAGCAAAGCAGAACATACCCCAAGTCATTCCTTTACTTAACGGAAGGGTGAAGAAAGTCCTGGTAACTAACACTGCCTCACACAACCAAGTGGCAATGCTGGAAAAATGCAGAATACATGATGTGACTGGGAAAAATGTAGCAAAACAGTCTTTCCCACAAGTGGGTGGAAGACAACGAGTCACAATTTCAAAAGCATAACACAGGTGCATAGTGTCGGGAAAGAACAGTCTAACTATGTACATGCAATAGTGCTGTGTGGAGGAAAAGCTTAACAGAATGCTTGGGGGAAGGGAGAAAGCCAGTGTTACTGGGAGCTCGAGGCACAGCCGTTGGTTTGCTGGAGACCTGTCTGAGTTTCCCAAGCCTGTTTCCTGTTACCCTGGCATTGGTATCATCTTGCTGCATCAGATGGTCTGCCTCAGAATCTCCCCTCCCCCCGCATCAAGCAAGAAGGCAGGAGCGAAGGGTGAGGATTCGTAGCAATTACGGAGGTCTTCAAGTGAGGAAGCCCTCCTAACGGTTGTTCATTTTCATGACTATTGGCTGTCAACAAATCCCCGCATATTTGTTTGTACAACACAGACTCTGTGGAATCAAAAGATGTCCTTGGAAGTGACAGTTCCAAACAGAATAGTTTTCTTTAGCCCTACTTTGGAAAGTGTTCAGATGCCAGTTCCAAATTTGCCTTTCAGTCAGTACCACTGCTCAGGACACTGGGAACATAAGACATCAATCAACATTGAGCTCAAGTCACTGGGTACTTGAGACATCAACCAACCTTGTAATCAACTTTTCTCAGTTCAAGTGCTACAAATAAAACTTGGATCCTAAACGTTTTGACTGGCAGCTGCAAAAGGAAAATTAACAAAAGGAGGAATTTACCTTATTTGATTTTATGCTTATTGGTAAAGTTTTATGTTAATACTATTAGCTATAATGATGACTTATTAGGAGAGAAAATGTAGTTGTTTCCCCCTGTGGTAGTTTTGTCAAGTAGACATAGAGTCAGGAAAGAGCCTCACTGAAGGGTTGTCCAAATCAGGTTGGCCTGTGGACATGTCTGTAGGAGATTGTTTTGATTGCCTTAATTGGTAGAAGACCCATCCTCGATGTGGGTGGCACTGCAGAAGGTTCAGCTAAGCTGCAAACAAGTAAGCAAGGATGCGGGTGTCCATTTTCTCTCCACTCTTGATGATGGATTCATGCTTTAAGTTCCTGCCTTGACTTCTCTGCAATAATGGACTGTAACCTGGAACTGTGAGCCAGGTATACCCTTTGCTCCACCACATGTCGCTTTTTGTCAGAGCACTTGTTACAGCACCAGGAATGAAACTAGAATCTCCTCCTTTTAAGGAAAGGTATTCACTGTGGGGCTGGAAAGATGGCCTAGCGGTTAAGAGCACCGACTGCTCTTGCAGAAGACCCGGGTTCGATCCCCAGCACCCACATGGCGGCTGAGAACCGNGGTTAAGAGCACCGACTACTCATGCAGAGGACCCAGGTTCGATCCCCAGCACTCACATGGCGGCTGAGAACCGTCTGTAACTCCAATTCCAGGAGAACTCCAGTTCCAGGGGAATCTGACGCCCTCTTCTGACCTCTGCGGCATTGCACGACACAGGTGCACAGATCTGCATGCAGACGATACATACACATAGAGAAAAATAAATAAAAAAGAAAAAAAAAAGAAAAAGTATTCACTGAAATAGAAAGTAAGTCGTGGTAAATTTTGCTGTGAATTTAATACTTACATTATTATACCATACCATGCAACTATATCTTGATATTTCTACTAGATTACATATTGCATCTGCCCAAACTAGATCCCATACAAGCAGCACCTGGTGATTTAATCTGCCCTTTTGAACAGCAATGTTAGCAGCTCTCAAGCATAGATGGAAATGCTTCCTTCTGTTTTGTTTAAAGATCATTTCCTGTCTCTAAGATATTCACTGACCTTTCAGTGTTGGTTGTTTTGTTTTTCTCCTTTTTCTAGTGGGTTTCATTCCAGCGCTCAGTGGCTTCATTCCATTCCTGACCTCTGTTCCCTCTGAAGAAAATTAAATGCAGCCCCAAACATGTTGGACCCCAATTAGTTTTACAGCTTTCTTACTCCCTTAACTCTGTCTTCATTACTTGTTACAAATCAGTTGGCCACATATGCGCAGTCTCCACAAGCACCTACACTCATGAACAGAACAAACCCTATCCTAAGTAGAGTGCCTGTCCTACAAGCCCTGTGCACAAAATCTGAAATTACCTTAAGCCTATCTAAGAAATACTTCGGTACCCTTTAATTGTATCAGTTTTATTTGATATCATTCAGTTCTTGGAAGCAATACTTGTTCCTATGGATATTTTTATCATGTTTTCATTAAAACCCACGATAGACTCACTTTTATCTTTTTCCTTAGATAAGTGCGTTAAAGAAAAATAATGCAAATAAAAGGAATTTGGGGGGGACATATCCTGGGATCATACATTGAGTGACTATAAATCAGCTTGATGTGAGCCTGTTTCACCTCAAGTGCTGAAGAAAACAGCGCATTCTTATCTGTCTGATAAGATAATTTGCAATCTTCTCTTTTTCCTTGGGGCAACTAAGTGCATGTGTGAGCTTGTTTGTGCTCTCAGAAATGTTTTTAATATTTCCCTGACTCCACTGCAACATTTTCAGTGAAAAATGGCTCTACAGTTTGTTTCATCATGCTAATTGAAATGAATTATTATACCATGCAGAAAAAGCCTTTCTATTCTAAATTAGACTTTGCAGATAGCTCTGATTTACCTGCAATTGGATTACAAGAGAAAAAAATGCTTCACAATTACCTACTTAGAAAGAAAATGCAGCCGGGCGTGGTGGCGCACGCCTTTAATCCTAGCACTCGGGAGGCAGAGGCAGGTGGATCTTTGTGAGTTCAAGGCCAGCCTGGTCTACAGAGTGAGTTCCAGGACAGCTGGGGCTACAGGGAGACCCTGTCTCGAAAAGACCAAAAAAAAAAAAAAAAAATAAATAAAAAAAAAAAAGAAAGAAAATGCATCTTAGCAAAAATGAAGTGAATGACAAAAGGGAGGTTGAAGAAAAATGGTGCAAGTTCATTCGTATAGTTAGACAAATCAACCAGGTGCTAATTTGAAATGATTGTGATATGATCTGTGTTTTTAGTGTTTTATATCATTGAATTCAGATACTTTCCTTCCTCCATTTTACATCATGAGCTTCCGACTCAAGAATGTGCTTCTTCTTTCTTTATATTTGTCTTGTGATTTGTATGATTACAAAACATGAGGCTTTTTACTTGTGAGGTTGGTGGCATTGTTGCTCTATCATAACGCCTAACAACTTAAATGCACACAATGGCCTTGTGGATGTGTAGTCTGAACTGAGGCCCCAACTCATGGACATGTCCCGGCCTTTACCTCTTTCCAAGCTCATCACTATCCAACTGTTGCCCTCATGCTCCGAAGCTCCTCCTGTAATCCCTAGGTCAAGTCTTGCTTACTGTGTTTTGACTCATTTCCTCAGACTCTAAATGTACACACAAGCAAAAACAAAACTCTGGGCAGGCTTTACTCTGAAATTTTAGTTGGGAGCATCAGAAGACAGATTTTCAAAATAGTCTTTCAAAGTTTCATACAGGGCTACATTTATGCAAATAGTGTGGTATTTTCATACTATGTGCCATATGTAACAGTTAGATAAGTCTGATACATTTGCTACTTCAAATTTATTTGACAAATTTTGAGTGCAGGTTGACACTTGTAAGTGTTCTTTCTTTTGCTGTTGCTTATAGGCTTTGCACTAACACTGTAACACAGTCTACACTGTACTTATCTTCTGCCCAGGGCTCTTCAGAAAGTCTGTTCCCTTACTCTCCATTCCCCTCATACCAATACCACCTTGGTTGGCCTCTCAGATAGATGAAGACACATCTCAGCTGCACCTTCTTACAGAAGCTGCTCTGATGAAACCACCCCATCAAGGTTCAGAAAATCCTGGAAGAGTGTTTTCCACACCCCTAGGCTCCTTGCCTTAATACTCTTGAAACCAGTTCCACAGGTCTCAGTCTACTTACCTTTTTTCCATTTATTTTGCAGTTATTGTAGGATCACAAGGGAATTTGCAAAGAAGTGTATGGGGAGCCTCACATACTGTTTGTTCCACCTCTCCCAGCACCAGCATCTTGCATAGCTATCATGAAATATCAAAGCTGGGAATTTAGCATTGGAAAATTTTATCTCAAGTATAGATTCATGCAGCCATCAGCATAATCAAGGTAGTGGCTGAAATAAAATCAGTCTAGACAGTATTACAGGCAGAAAAAGAAGAATTGTTCCATGAAAATGCAATGCACAGTTTTATTCACAGAAATTGCATGTATATGAAATTGTTTCACATATATTCCTATCTACATTTGCATGTGTGATATGTGTATAAATATACATTATATAATATAAAATGAACACACCTTGAAAGCCACTGTCTACAGCCCCTTTCTACTCAACATATTATCTACCTACCCATCAACAGCATCTGTCTTGTTGGGAACTTGTTAGAGATGCAGAATATCAGGTCTTACTCTAAGCCCACTGAGTTGGATCCTGAGGTGATTTTGTGTACAGCATGAACTAAGAAGAAGTGAGCAGGTTCACTGAGTCTTCAAGGGGATAAAATACAACCTCTGCATGTCACTGAGAGTGGGGAAAGAGAGCTTGAGTAGGGGCCTGAAATCATAGGTATTTGCTTTGCCAGCTTTGACAGGAGGTGGGGCCAGAGTTGATTGTGCAGGCTGCTGCAGAAATGATGCTAAATTTCACATGGGCAAGATCTTAATTCTTTCAGAATTTGGTAATGTTTTCCATGAGAAGTCAGGATGAAAAAAAAGATCATTGGGACTTTTTGGTTTCCATAAAACGTTTCTGATGTCTCAGGAGGGTGTTTAGCCCACAGTAGATTCTGCATCAATAAAGATGGTGGAAAACTTCCTGTCTGGTCTGATACACCACCGCCACACTGAATATTATTTCTACTTTTCTTTCCTAAGTAAATTAACAAAAGAATACATATGCAGAGGAAAATAAGAACCTTGGCCATCCTCACTAAGATTAGAGTCAGGTATTCATCCAAGATTCTCAAAATACTTTTATTCTGTGAGCTTCATCATTCTTTTTTTTTTTTTTTTTTTTTTNTTTTTGAGACAGGGTCTCCCTGTAGCCCCAGCTGTCCTGGAACTCGCTCTGTATACCAGGCTGGCCTTGAACTCACAAAGATCCGCCTGCTTCTGCCTCCCGAGTGCTAGGATTAAAGGCGTGTGCCACCTCGCCGGGCAAGCTTCATCATTCTTAATGAGATTAAAAAATTGCTGAATTAAAAAAAATATTGACATGCTTCAAGTAGAAAACACATTGTTTTATAAGCTTTGTTCAAAGGATAAAGTACAAGCTCTTAGCTGTGGATTTGATGGTAATGAAATAAAAATGTACTGAATAAAGATATGGTATTTTTATAACAAAGGATATATAAAGCAAGGCTATAAGGGGATGGCTTTATACAGTAGAAACAGGAAGGAGAAATTATTGATAAAAGCCACAAAATTTTAGTCACAGAAAATGAGTAAACCCTGAGAATCTAATGTACAACATGGTAGCCATAATGAACAATTTTGTAGAGTATGCTTAAATCATTCTAAGAGGGTTTATTTTAAATGTTGTCACCAAAAAGAAAGAAAATGGTAACAAAGTTATATAGTGATTGATTGATGAGGATTTTTGTGATCAGAGACCTCAGAACTTACCTCTGTAATTCTTTAAGGAACAATAGTCCAGTATTTGATAATACAATGTTTAAGGAAACTTTAGAAGTCACAAGTAGCATAAATGACAACTATGTGTATGTAGTTTTAATATTATTATTTGATTTAAAACATATTCAATAGAACTTATTAAACATTTTTCATAGAATTTTTGTGTATTTTGTACATAACATCTCCATTAATCTTAATCATTTTTATACCTCTTATTTTGAGGGATACACCATTTGTGTTGTTTCCATATAAAAAGCACAATGTTAGTGGCTCAGAAAGAGTAGGCATTTCCAAACCCCACGGTTTTTCTATAGCCCAGAAAGTCAAGAAAGTTGAAGGAGAAGAGTAATTTTGGATGACCGTGGTCTAGCTCAGACTTACTTCTCCAGCTCCAGTTCTAGCTAATTAATGTAATTAACACATTTCAAGCAAAATAACTCAACATCTTTCATATAAAAACACAAAATGTGTTTCCAACATCTAATTTCTGCTTGAGAAAGCAATATTATGAAGGAATATGAAATCCTTTAATTAGACACAATTTAAAATCCAGACAGAAAATTGAGATGCTGAGAATTCTACCTAGAGAAGCAATATTTATACTTTAGAGGATCAGACAATGTACCACACACAGACAGCTGTCTTACAGTGAATTAAGATTATCTTATCATACCAGAATATTATGCTATTATAATCACATTAAGATACACTTTAAACACAAGTTACAGCTTCATAATAAGATTAAAAGCCAACCTTGATAGATGCCTATAGTTAGATTTAAAAAAGAAATTCAGACTTTGGGGGGTACTCTCTGGTACATATATAAATCTTACAAATAGGAAAGAAAGCGGGTGTAAGAAAATGATGAATTTTTAACCTGGTACCCAAGGGAGTCTTAAGAACATGGAATTGACTGTTCCCTGTGCTTTCATACTTATTTGATGAGTTATAAAGAATATTGGCCTAGGAATCACCAAATTTAGTTTGTTGGCTTGACACTAATTTAAAGAACGCAGAATTTTAGGGTTTCAAGATCATCCAAGATACTGCCTCTTTAATGATAAAATAAACATCTTGAGTGTCTACCTCCTCCCACCCCTCTCCTAAACTTCCCCTAGGCAGACAGAGCCCAAGCTACCAGGGAGATTTGTAAACCCAGGCCCTTGTTCCCATGCCTCATACTTTAAATAGATGTGTTAAATAAAATGGCTTAGGGCTTGAAACACTTAAGTGATGGAAGATCAACTAATTTCTAACAAGTCTCAAATGAGGTTTTAATGACCTTTTAAAAGTAAATGGTGGGCCTGAATTCTGTTCTCACCTGTGGTAACTGAAGTTCTCTTCTCCAGCAGACTTCCCTGCTTCTCTCCCTACATCCCTCCCCATCCCTCAAAGTACACCCTACACTACAAATTAAGATGGAATTTATGACATTTGGCTTGCCTTAGAAGCAGCAGCACAAATTAATGACATAATGATGATAATACTTGGGACAGTTGCTATGGACTAATTTGGAGAAAAAAATTACTTTTCTGCCTTTTCCTAATAGATGGTGGTCTATGAGGCATTCTCAAAGGTAACAGGGTTTATTGCATCCTTTGTTTGGCTCTGTTGTACAGTCTTATGAACACTGGGTATTCAATAAAAAGCTGACAGTGATGAATGAGAAGGAGCCCGTGAAATACAGGCATCTTGAAGAATCAACCATCTCTCTCTTTTTACTTATGATTTTTTATGTGTATGAGTGTACTGTCTGCATGTAGGTTGGTGCACCCGTGTCGTGCAACACTGCGGAGGTCAGAAGAGGGCTGGATTCCCCTGGAACTGGAGTTAAGATGGTTCTTAGCCGCCATGTGGGTGCTGGATATCAATATCAAACCCCGCTCTTCTGCAAGAGCAGTCAGTGCTCTTAACCGCTAGTCCATCTCTCCAGCCCCAAACGATCTCTCATCACGCTGAAACTTTAATTCATCTCAAGGATGACCTATGGTACTAGATTCTTACCGCCCATTTTAGGAACTAGAGATGGTTCATCCAAGACAATCAAATGGTAACCAAACTGCTCATGAGGAAGCCTAATACAATACGGTTCAACTGTTGTGGATTAGAAAATGATACTCTGAAATATGATATGTTGGCATACTGAATACTTTAAACTGAGGGACACTGAAGAGCCTCAAAAAGAAAGTATCTTTCACCAAGGGTGGTGGCACATGCCTTTAATCCTAGCTCTTGGGAGGCAGAGGCAGGTGGATCTTTGTGAGTTCAAGGCCAGCCTGGTCTACAGAGTGAGTTCCAGGACAGCTGGGGCTACAGGAAGACCCTGTCTCGAAAAGACAAAAAAAAAAAAAAAAAAAAAGAAAGTATCTTTCTAACCAACGCTGCCCCATTTTCTTCTACTTCTCCCCAACCTTTCTCACAGGGCAACTAACATTTCTCACAGAAATTTAAAACTTATCTTCAGAAAGCAGCCTAACACATGGAAAAGTCCTTTCCTTTCCCTCTGCCTTTCTCGGTAAGAACATCCAATGAAGAAACTTCTGATGTACTTATCTGATAGATTGTAAAGACACTCATTCTAGAAGAGTCTACCTCATAACATAGACCCTCCAGGGACGGATGATAACAGACAGGCCTTCAAGGAACCTCTCAGTCTGTTACCATTGGGTCACACCCTTTCTGCCTAACCATTCTCACTTGGCTTTCCATTCTCGACCAAATCTAAGCATAAAGATGGACAGTTTTCCCTCTGGCTCCAGGGTCACATCACATTTTGATGAAATACCTGTGGGTGCTTTTCACTTGTTGACTGGTTTTGTTATGGTAGTAGTGATCCTTATGAGGGGTCACACATTTTACCCCCACACAACATATTTTTGTATAATTTATGAATTAGCAAAAAAAAATCACAAAGGAAAAAAACTTATTTCTGTTACAGGGAGTTGAAAAACAAAAGTCACTGTTTGGGGCATTAGCGAAAGTTGTGGGAAAATAAATATTACAATCTCTCTCATTTTCTCACACTAAACATACTAGCATATAGCACTACAGCTCTGCTTGTGATGAGAGAAAGGGATACTAGGAAGGACAGAATACTGACAGAAAACAAGAATACAGAAAGACGATGATAAAGGATGACAGAGGATTTAGTTTTCAAGAGCAGAGGCCGTGGTGTGTGTTTGAAAGAGAGGAACCTCAGCATTCTCTTACCCTCACGTGGTGCCTGATGCTTGCCTCCAGGCCAGGGCACAGCCTTCCAAGGGAAGTGTAAAGAATCTTTGGAGAAAGAGCTGCTAGTGATCTAGAGCTTGAAGTCCAAAATAACTATTCTGACTTTCTGTTGCATTTTTTTTTTTTTTGCCAAAAAACTAAAACTGGGAAGAATGTTTATTTCTTAAAAATAGCTGTGATCTTAATTATAAATCATTTTGCTTACCTCATCAAGAGCTTGCACTTAGAAATATGACCAAATGCATTCAACTATAGACTAAAGTCTTCTTTTTTTTTTTTTTTTTTTTGGATATTTTTGAGACAGGGTCTCCCTTTAAGTCCCAGCTGGCCTGGAGCTCACTCTGTAGACTAGGCTGGCCTTGAACTCCCAGAGATCCACCTGCCTCTGCCTCTGCCTCCTGAATGCTGGGATTAAAGGCATGCGCTACCACGCCCAGCCCCTAAAGTCCTTTTTAAAAGCTGCTTGTTCAATAAGTTTATTGTCTTTATGAAAAAAAAAATCTTCATAGCAAATTTTTAGCTCTCATCAGACCATTTTTGAGCTCTGGGGAAGTTTGTCCTCCACAGTCTGAAGTCTTTATAGAATATTTTGAACAGATAGCCTATTGAAAGGAAAAGGATATAATAGATACCAATATTTTAATCCACGAATCTAAAACAGTGTTAGCTCTTAGCCATACTTTCTTCAGATTACATTCTGTCCCTTAAGAAATCTAAAAAAAAGGACAAGAAAAAGAGGAGAAGGAGAAGGAGAAGCAGTAAGAGGGGGAGAAAGAGGAAGAGGAGTAGGAAGAGAAAGAAGAGGAGGAAGGGAAGGGGGAAGAGGAACAAAAGGAGGAGTTGGAGGATGACGATGACTAACATTCTATTCTCTTTCTCCCACAGCCCAAGGTACAGTGTCCTGAAATTAGTAGATATAGAAGGTATTATGATACCCAATACTGGTATAGTACCCCATCCAGATGGCCTTTCAGGAATGAAGAGCTTGTTCTCAGTGCTGAGGCACTGGGGAAGATCATTCAGCTATTAGGCCTTCTTGGGGAGAGATAGGATCAGTACCTAAGCAGATCATGTAGGGTTTTCAAAATTATGATAAGGTGTTTGTATTTCCCCATTCTGTTAAGTATATCTTGTTGTTTTTGCTAAAGGGGACAGTTTAGTCACTGAAATCACCCAAATTTTCTCAAAAAAATAAATCATACCTTTATGCTAAAAATTTGGAGCCCTTTTGATCTGTACTCTCTAAACTTTTCCTACGGTTGGCTGACATGTTCTAAAAATGAGATGGGTTGAGGTAGGCCCAAGATAAGGACAATAACAGGTAAGATTCTTACATACTTCAAGTGCAGAAAATGTATTCAGTGTCCCTTCAAAGAGGAGAAGATTAGGAATCACAGGGGGCAGAAATTGGACAAAAATTTCTAGTAAGGAGCCATTAGAGCACAGGAAAAATTGGATGCTCAGGCTGCAGTTACCTTTGGGCAGGGGATATCTTTCTATAATATGTAGATGCTCTGGTTGGAGACTAAAAGCATGAAGACTGCTGGGCCTAAGTGATAGATCTGGGGCCATCTCTTCAGGAACATCACACAAGCAGGGAAGTAGGAATTATCTTTCCCCTCTTCCTTCCAATTTCTTTCTGTGAAATAGCTCTGAAGCTGGATGGCATGTGAAAATTACAATAATCACCTTAGTAGATGTTAAATGCTGATGTCCAGACTGCTTTATAACATTTAGGCATGACACACCTGAGTTTACTTAAGAACCAAAGTTTTCTATAGGAGAGTGGTGTGATAATTGTTACACGTGGCTTAGTATGGCTAACAGAACAGGTGGCAACCTTTTCTAGAAATAAGCTTCAGAATTCCAATCTCACATCACACAGCAGGATCCAGAAGGATGGATTTGAACAAGAGAAACAGGACTTAAAACAGCATCCTTCAGTTAAGGGAACCGACTCTACAATCAGTACTGTGGGTTTGAATGTCACTCTAATCAATTTATTCTTCTGAAATCTCTCATACTACTTAATGTTTCTGTTCCCTATTTTCCTTGTTCATAAGAGAAACAAAAAAGAGGAACAATTTTACTGGTGAGATAAAGGACTTAAAACATGTAGTGTAGTTCACGGATGCCACAGGCCCCCAGGTTGGGGACCAGTCGCTTATGTTTATAGAAGGGTGGGGTTCAGAGGGGAAAGGCCCAGTTTTGTGCTCCCCATGTGAGGGAAACTTTACTACATCCTAGTTGGAAAGTACAGTGTATATGTGACATTCTTGGCTAGCAGTATGGGATGGAGAAGATGACATCTCAAATGGAGAATGCTGGGTAAACATATACAAGAAGACCACATCTTTGGGTCTTACGGAAGCTCTTCTGTCGCCTTTGCAGTAGCTGCTCCTTTGTCTGAAATGTTCTTCCCCTTCAAGTTCACGTCTTAGTCGATGTTACCCGGTTAAGTACTTTATTTAACATTATCCCTGTGTCTACTTTGTTTTTACTACCAGCCCTTTGTTTAATGTCTTCATGGAATTCTCAAAGTTCTCATTAACTGATGCTATCGTGTATATTTATGTATGGGTTTATTGTATGCCTCACTATATTTTATCGCAGATTTCTTGAAAATAGCCTATATCAGTGTCTGACAGCTTACACTCAATAGAAATTTTAAGCTAGGAGCCATCAATGCCTTTAAGAAGGCAAGGAAGTGGAGCACAGTGGTGTATGCCTTTTTAATCGCAGCACTTGGGAGGCAGAGGCAGAAGCAGAGGGAGGAGGATCTCTGTGATATCAAGCCCAGCCTGGTATATGCAGTGAGTTCCAGGACAGCTAGGGCCACAGGGAGACCCTGTCTCAAAAAAACACAAAAAAATAAAGATTAAAAAGAAGGTAAGGAAGACGGCGAGTGGTGTGGCATGCAATTCAAGAGCTGTGATAACGAATGACAGCCACTTCTCTCCTCATTTTATGTACATGTAGCACAAGCTGCTGGCAGAGGGAAGAACTGGCTCCCTAAGGTGGTTGAGATGCTGCTTTAGGTGGGTACTGTGTACTCAGTGTGCTATTCTTTCACCAGATAGACATAACTACCTCTTCTGAAGGTACCAGTCCTCCTGGTGACACCTACCACAACAGCAGAGGCCTAGCAAGGCCCACACCGCTTCCCCAGGCTTGCCCATGGCTTCGTAGAAATCATTCTAACAGTTTGGTACCTAGCAGATTCTGAAGCCTGGGCTAGTAATCAGAAACCAATAATGAATTAGCTCGTTGGAAAGAACTGTGAATAGTGATATTCATCTTACTTCATACTATGCTACAAGGCATGTGGCAAAGTGAGTCAAGGAACCTGCAATAATCTTTATTAAGGGGTCAATGTCAGTAGGCCTGGCCAACCTTGAGCCGTATCTTCAGGCTCAGTCTCTTATACACTCATTTGTTTAACTGGCACTTACCAATCTCACCATGAGGTGGGCAGCCTACTGGTGCTTGATCTCCAACAGGAGCACCTTTCCATGTCCTTTGCCCTCAGATAGACTACAAAAGTGCCTGCATATGTGACTCTAGAAACCAAACGTAGCTTCCCTCTCCGTTTGAAAGACTGTGTTTCCAGGAGCAGTCATTCCTCTGATCTGAGTTTTCCATGGTCCTGCGCAGTTGCTTTATTGCTCTGCACCAAGTTGGTTCTTTTTCTTTAGCTGCTACACAAAAGAAAAAAAAAATCTTACAACCACTCTCCTTGCTACAGAAAAAAAATGGTAGCTAAAATTTGGGATTTAAGATGAAAAATAGACCTGGCTCTTTTCTACTGGGTAGACATGATTACCATGATATGTCTTGCAATGCTATCAAATGCCACCTGCTCCGTGAGCACATTAGCATTTTAAGTATATTTTCTGTTGCTGAAGAATATTAAGCCTGATGTATGAGGCAGGGATTTGTGTTTCGGTTATCTATAGCCCCCTTTAGATGGCCAATAATTCTAATCATGAAGGAGAAAAACTTTATAGTTAAAAAAATCAAATCCCATAAAATCAGACAATCAAAAGGATGAAATCTCACTCAAAGAACCTTCTAGAAACTGATGAAAGCTAAATGACAAAGCATTTCTATGAGAATATCAGAGAGAACAGTAATTCCATTACTTCCATTTAGGATAAGTGGAATGAAGCAGTTTTAGCTTGCTGAGAATGAACACGGGCTGTCTGATTGCAAGGGCCCTGCACACTCGTGGGAAAATGAATTACAAAAAATGATTTTAAAAAGAACTTAGCTTTGACTTTAGAAAAATACAATTCTGCAATCTTTACTGTAACATGGAGTGGTCCTGGTTGTCTATTATACACAATTGTGTAGATTCAAGAGAAAAATATAAAAATAGAGAAGCAATAAAGTCATGCAATCCACCCATACTTTAGTTATTCCATAGCGCATCCTTGCTGTAAATATTTCATGTTGATCATAGACAAATTCCCAGAAAAGGGGTATGTTTTCTAGCAGTCAAGTAGCACCCCAAAAATAAGATATGTCCCAATTGTACCATAGCACCTACCTGGAGGTTAGATTAGGAAGGTTTGGAAACATCTAGTTTTCCTGAATCATAAAAAAAATGTACCAAGGAAATAAGAAAATACCTAGTAGCAGGCAACCTTGCCAAATAAGAACGCTGATGTCAGCTGCGGGCGCTGCTATTTCAGTGCTCTTGGAGACCCATCGGTGTTGCTAACCCAGCTCTTTACTGGGCTGTTGAAACAAAGGAGTGAATGAAATTGCATAGGCATACATGTTCATTGTCAGGCATGAACAGACTTATGAAAACTGACTAAAGTCATCTTATGCTTTTTTTTGTCTTTTTGAGACAGGGTTGCCCTGTAACCCCAGCTGTCCTGGAACTCACTATGTAGACCAGGCTGGCCTTGAATTCATAGAGATCCATCTGCCTGCCTCTGCCTCCCGAGTGCTGGGATTAAAGGTGTGCCACCACACCCAGCTTTAACTTATGATTTTTATAGAGATCTTCTGGTACTGTATAACTGATTGTTGGCCCAATAAATAATTACTCTGAGAAAATAATGAGGGAAGAATAATGAAAGAAAAATTATACTCAGTTTTCAAAAGGCAAATGTACCTGAAATGTAGAGACAGCATATTGCTGACTCTGGAGAAATTTGTAGATTCACTTCTTCTGGCCCCTGTGTTTTAACCCAGAGTCATGAGGAAAGTTAGAAGCCTGTCCTGTCCTCCCTAGAGAAGGTCTGTTATGTGCAGATCTATCCATTTCTTCCTCTCTGGAGGAGAGGATGAACAGATGTGTCAACAGTCCATAAAATTCTGTGCTTCATGACTGGAGTTCCTTTCCCATGAAACAACACTAGTGAACGTGCAGCACGTGCAAGCGACATCAGCGAATGGCCTCACACAGGTGAAGGTTCAGGGTCGAAATGCTGAGCCGGTAAGAAATGACATGATCTCTGATCTGGAGAGCTTGTGTTCCTTGTCTAAAGCATGCATACATGCATATATGTTATATAGCAGAGAGAGAAACAGAGAGACAGAGAGACAGAGAGACAGAGACAGTCCAAATAGGACATCTTTGTTAGCTCTTAGACTGAAAAACATAACTGTTCTCAAAGATAATATGCCTCAATGAATTGAAATAAGCAGATGGCTTATTATCTTCCATGACAGTTAATTTTATGTGTGAACTTGAGTGCACCATGGGTGACCAGATATTTAGTTAAACATTATTTTGTGTATGACTGTGATGTTGTTTGAATTGGGAGGCTGAGCAAAGCAGATTGCTTTTCTTAATGTGAGTGTTTTTCCTCCAATTAATTGAAGTCCTGAACAGAATAGAAAGGCTGAAACTCTGCAACTCCCTTAAATAGGAGAGAAATCTTTTTTGTCTGACTGCATTTAAAGTGAAATGTAGGTTTCTTCTTGTCTTTGAACTTAAACATCCACTCTCTTGAGTCTCTAGCTTGATGACACCTTCTGTAGTTCTTGAGACTTGCCAGCCTCCATAACTGAGTGAGCCTTTTTCCCTTCACTGCATGTATACAGATTTATTATAAACATACATAGACACCCATCTGCTGGTTCTATTTTCTGGTGAACCAACAACATGATTGCCTTGAAACAAAAAAAATAATCAACACCACCTTGCTGACTCTATACATTTGATTTCTCAGTTTTGATATATATTTAAAGATTAAGGACCTCATTGGCCTTAGGAGGGAACTGACTGGTGTTGTTTTACTAACTGGGCTTGTAGTCAAACTACCTTCTAAATATTTGTATTTATACCCATAGACAAGTGCTGCTCTCAGCTTCTTTTTTTAAGTGGATAATAGTGAATGCAGATACTCATAAGTGGTCAAAGAGCTAAGCAACATGATTAATGAGACCTTGGTCCTAACTGTGACATCTTTATCATCTTTCCAAGGGCCCAAGAAACATCAAGGAAGTGGAAAGATTGCAAAAGCCAGAGGATGGGAAGAAGTGCTGGGTGTGACATGGCCATTGCAGTCAGGAACACAGAGTAGCTATGGCTACCTGCACGAAACTGGGCCCTTCAGCATTACATGGATGGGGCAGGGGCTTACAAGGCCCCACCTTCCTTGAATACATACTGGCAGTTAATGGTTGGGGTATGGGGTATCATTTTCTTCAGTGGTGTGCCCACCGGTAAGTTGTCTATAGCTCTAGTAAATAACTCCTTATCCGTGTTCATAGAAGCAACCCTATTAAACTTAGTGAATCTTACACACACACACACACACACAGAAAGAGAGAGAGAGAGAGAGAGAGAGAGAGAGAGAGAGAGAGAGAGAGAGAGAGAGATAGGAAGGGTATTTGTTGGAAAGAATAAAAGTGTCAGTAGGGAAGGGAGGGCATAATAGAGGGTAATAGGTAATAGAGCTGGTCATTCACTCATATGAACTCACAGCAATGGTGACAGTACGTACGAGTCCCATTTAAACCAGACAAAGTCCCAGTACAGACATGGGGAAGTAGACAAGAAACCCCAATCCAACCTAAAGAAATTTTTTGCAACTGATAGCTGCTTGCAGGGGGAGACAGTCCCTTACAGGGCAGGACTCTTGGTAGATTAACCAGGCTCCAGTGACTAGACCCATACTAAAGAACAATTTGGGACACAAATCAGACTTTATAGGCCATTTATATAGATAATAGAGTACAATAAGTTGGGCAAAGGGCAGTAAGGGGAGGTGTGGATACCAGAGAGAATCTAAATACCATAAAATGATATTCTATGGAAGTTGGAAATTTTTATTTTTTTTATTTTTTTTAAATTTTATTTATTTTTGTATGTGTATGAATGTACTTTCTGTATGTAGATTTGTGCACCCATGTCGTGCAATGCCGCGGAGGTCAGAAGAGGGTGTCGGATTCCCCTGGAACTAGAGTTCTCCTGGAATTGGAGTTACAGACGGTTCTTAGCCGCCATGTGGGTGCTGGGGATTGAACCCGGGTTCTCTGCAAGAGCAGCCAGTGCTCTTAACCGCTAGGCTATCTCTCCAGCCCCAGAAGTTGGAAATTTTTAATAAAAAGATTTTAAAGGTCTGTATGAGTGTTTTAACAATATTAAATTTAGAAAAAAGTGTTTCTTCCACTAGATTATAAAAATTACAAGAGAGGGGCTGGAGAGATAGCCTAGCAGTTAAGGGCACCGACTGCTCTTGCAGAGGACCCAGGTTCAATCCCCAGCACCCACATGGTGGCTAAGAACCATCTGTAACTCTGATTCTAGGAGAACTCCAGTTCCAGGGGAATCCAAGACCCTCTTCTGACCTCCGCGGCATTGCATGACACGGGTCCACAAACCTACATGCAGACAGTACACTCATACACATACAAAAATAAATTAAAAAATTAAAAAAATTAAAAAAAAATTGTAGCTTGTGATGTTCTTGTCCTTGACCAAAAGTCTTAAAAAAAAATTACAAAAGATCTCTGTGAGTTTGAGGCCAGCCTGGTCTACATAGCAAGCTCTAGATCACCTAGGGCTATATAGTGAGACCCTGCCTCAAAATAAAAAAAACGCAAAAGAATTTGTTTCCATTTGCTTCTTTCCAAAGAAAACCAAAACAACTTATGTTCTGGTTAACTGTCTGTTGCTGTGCTAAAACACTGACCAAAACCAACCTGGGGAGGAAAGAGTTTCTTCAGCTTATGCTTCTGCAACACATCCATTATCAAGTAAGGCCAAGGCAAGAACTCAAAGAACCTGGAGGCAGAAGCTGAAGTAGACATTCTGGAAGGATGCTGCTTACTGGCTTGCTTCCCATGGCCCACACAGGCACTTGTCTTATATAGCTCGGGCCCACCTGCCGAGGGATGGCACTGTCTACAGTGGGCTGGGCTCTCCTACATCAATAATAATTGAGAGAATGCCTCATTGACATGGCCGCAGACCATTCTGATAGAAGAAATTCCTCAACTGAGGTTCTCTCTTCCCTATTGACTCTAATTTTTGACAGGTTGACAAACACCCTAAAAACCATCAAATAATCTATGAAATCAGAGCTATATGAAAATTAAGTTCTCAGAATAAGGGCACAATTACTTGACCTCTTTCAATGCATGGGAAGAAGCGATAGTGTGCTAGAAGAACGTGGCTACATTTGTATGAATGCCTAAAGTCAAGTGTGGCTTAACGGCAATTTGACCTGTGGAAGCCTCCCACATCTACACACAGAGCTCAGACCTAGATTCTAGATGTCCCCCAAGCACTCCTGCAGGAGCTCATGAGGAACATGAGGGTGCAAAAAGAGCCAGGAGAGAGTTTTTCTTGGCGTCATAGGGCTCATTGAATGTGGTTGGGAGAAAGACTATGATGCATAGTTCATTTTCCTGTACCTTTCTTTCATGGGAACGAAACCCTTAATGCATTAGGATTAAATACCAACACATCCTCCTTCCAAGGCTTCAAGGGGAAAGATAGAAATAAAGTCCATCTCCTTCTTGGAGTAGCCAGGCAGAGATTCTTTTTTTTTTTTTTTTTTCTGAGAAAAAGGTGAAAGAAAAGTCTCTTGCTTTTGATAGACTCAAAAAAGAAATAATATCAAAATCTTTCTTGGATCTAGGATGAATCCTTCTGCTTGGGAAGGGAGAGGGAATTTTCTCCTTCTCAAAACAGACCACACATGGCAGAATTTGGCTGTCATGGCAAAGACTAGGCTGGGCTTAACATCAAGGCTGAACAAAAAAATTCCCTCACTGACTGTGACTTCAGACCTGAGCACTAAGGAGCAGTAGTCCATTGGGGAGAAGAGTAAAAAGGAGGGGTCCTCACCCATGGGAAGAGAGTAAAAAAGCTTCTGAAAAACCAAGAACAGAGCAGGAAAACTAGAAAAACCCTCCACAAGACAGTGGCAGCCAGTGCAGGAAGTATTTGAGACAATGGTGAAGTTAGAGTAGCTGGGTCACAGTATTCCCCAAGTCAGCTCAGCTAGCTACACACTTGATGGACTTAATTCACACATGAATGTCACTAGCACAGAATTTCTAGCAATCGACAATTATACAACCAATAAAAAAAATGCAAATTGAACTATTGTGTAAAGATAAAGAAGTCTACAGAACAATAGAGATAGTCCAGATACTAGAACAATTTCCAAGATAGGCACTATAGGACGGCCATGATTAATGTAAAAAAGATCTAGAGGAATAGGTAGGCAACAGATAAACAGATGGGAAATTTCAGTGGAGAGACTAAACTTTAAAAGATGGTAAATAGAAATGCTGAAAATAAAATCAAAACATCAGAATGAATAATTCTTTAATGAACTTAAAAGAAGATAATCAACAGTTTTGTATGCACGCAGGGTGATAGCCAGAAGGAAGGAGAACCAGAACAGAACCTTTTTGAGGAACAATGCGGGCCAGCAAGATGCTCCTGGGGCATTTGTTTCCAAGCCTAACAACCCTATTTGGTTTTTTGGTGTTTTTGAGACAGGGTCTCCCTGTAACCCCAGCTGGCCTGGAACTTGCCCTGTAGACCAGGCTGGCTTTGAACTCACAGAGATCTGCCTATTTCTGCCTCCCGAATGCTGGGATTAAAGTTGTGCACCACCATACCTGGTTGAATTTTATCTTTCAGAACCACATGGTGGGGGGAAGGAGAGAAGAGACTCCTGAAAGTTGTCTTCCAACCTCTGTGCTTGCGATATCATACACACACTCACAAACACACGTGTACACAATGTAATATCTAAGAAATTAAAAACGTTAAATACATAAATAATTAAAATTATTAAAAAGGTAATAATCAAGACTTTGACAAAATTAACCAAAGGTAACAAATCATGGGCCCAATAATATATGAATGAAATCAAATAGACAAAAAGACTTCAGTGATTTTTTTTTTTGAAAGACAGAAAAAGAAAGAACAAGAACACAAGGCAGATAGGATAAATGATTGACAGTTTTGTAGATTTGGGTAAACGATTTTATAAAAAAATTTGAATCATTTATATTTATTTTATGTATATGAGTATTTTGCCTGCATGTAAGTGCACATGACATGCATGCAATGCCCACAGATGCCAAAAGAGGGCGATGGGACCCATAGAACTGGAATTATGGATGGTTGTTAGCTGTCAGGTGGGTGCTGGGAACAGCACCTGGGTACTCTGCAAGAGCAGCCAGTGCTCTTGACTGCTGAGCATCTCTCCAGTCTCCTTTTTTCTTCCATATTTTTTGTGGTGCTGAGGGAAGAATTTAAAGCCTTGTATGGGTTAGGTTTAAAGATGAAATGTTTCCTACAAGCTCCTGTGTTTGAAAACTTGGTCTCTAGTTGGTGATGCTGTGTTGGGAGATTAAGAAACCTTTAAAAGGTAAACCCGGCAGGATACTAGGGGCAGGACCTTGAGGTTTGGCCTAGGCCTGGTTCTGGGATAATCTCTGCTTCCTGCCTGCCAGTGACATGCCACCAGTTTCCCCATGCTGTGATGGGTGGAGGTGGACTGAGTGATGCTGTCACCACACCTTCCCCACCATGATGGACTAAAAACCTTGAGCCCCCCAAAATCCTTTCCTCTCTTGTTTCTGTCAAGTATTTTGTTACACTGACAACAAAAGTAATTAATACTAAAAACAAGCACTCTACCACTGAGCTACCTCTACTGTCCAAGTTTGGATATTTAAATTCAACAATGTCACTAATGACATCACCTTTATAAATGACAGAGATTGTCAGATTAGACATTAAAAGTAAGATCCAACATTGTGCTCTCTACCCAAACCCCTATTGTAAATATAAGTGATGGATCAAGTTATATCATTTGAATTCTTAACTTTTATTTTTCTCCTGTGGAGAAAAAGTCAAAACGTACAGCCATAAAACAAAACTCCTCATTTCCCTAAGTTCATCAATAATATATTTTTACAAAATGCAAAGAAGCAATACTGAAAATAATAATTACCATTGTGAGGGGATTTGGAGCTGCGGGTAGAATGGAAATGATTTTACTGACCAAATATAAATAAATACTACAGTTCAATAAATAATAATTTGCCACCAGGCATGGTGGCATACCCTTTTAACCCCAGTCCTCAGGAAGCAGAGGCAGATGGAGTTCTGTGAGATCAAGGCCTGTATGGTCCACATTGTGACTTCCAGACAGGCTAGGACTAGGGAGCCCCTGTCAAAAAAAAAAAAAAAAAAAGCCAAAGTAAAAAATAACCTATGTTAATTTGTTAATTTTTTTGGACAAACAGACCACACTTTAGTAACATTTTTAATATTAAGTGAGAATATATGAGAACTTTTTGTCCTACAAATGAATATTTATTACAAATTAAAACTTTCATGTAAGGAAAACTAAGCACATACAGTCTTGAGATATTTAATAGAATTTTTAAAAATTGAGTTCAAGTGGGTGTGGTGGCTCATACCTTTAATCCTAGCACTTGGGAGGCAGAGGCAGATGGATCTCTGTGAGTTCAAGGTCAGCCTGGTCAACAGAGTGAGTTCCAGGACAGCCATGTCTACAGGGAGACCCTGTCTCAAAAAGACCGAAAAAAAAAAAAAAAGAGTTCAATATAAAAGGGTCATTACAATTTGGAATTCTGTTCTAAGTTATTGTGAAAACTTTACCTATTAGAATGATAAAATAACTTTTGGGAAAGGTTTTAATTAGTGCCACATCTCATGCCATTTGATTAATAATTTTATGAAAAGAATGTTTTCATTTGGAAAGAAGAGGAATCTTATTTTATTTTAAAAATATTTTACTTATTTTTATTTTACATGTATGAGTACATTGCCTTCATATATGTAAGTGCACAGGTGTCAGGCAATGCCCATGGAGGCCAGAAACGGGCATCAGATTCCCCAGAACTGGAGTTACAAATGATTGTTAGCCTCAGTCTGGGTGCTGGGAATTGAACCTGGGACGTCTAGAAAAACAGCAAGCGATGTTAATTGCTGAGCCATCCCAGCAGTCCCAGGGAATCATATATCTATAATATATCTATACATACATATATCTATATCTATATCTATATATATATATATATATATGTATATATATGTTCAAGGGAGAGCGCGAACGCAGTCCCCCACTACCACAAATTATGCAGTTGAGTTTCCCACATTTGGGGAAATCACAGGGATCAGTACATACCAAGTGCAATGGATGAGCCTCACCCTGAGAAAACTACCTTCTTGATCATGGTATCTCCCCTGCCAGGTAAGTATGGAATTATATTTAAATCATACTATTTACATCATGATTTATATCGGTGCTGCTTCCTTAATATTTTGATAACAGCCATGTTTCTAACTATCTCACTCATTTACCTCTAATACAATTAGAAATCAGAAGATTTAAGTGACATTTTGTATCATCAGAAATGTACGGATTGTGATGAGAGCAGCAAAAATTATATTGATAACAAAATTGACTAACATTTAAAAAACCCCAACATTACACAGCAATTTTAACAAGGCAGAGTATTATGAAAAAATAGTAATTATATCAACCAACTTTCAAAATTTTGAGACCTGAGATTAAGAGGAAAAAGGGCTCTCATTAGCGTGGAACAGCAGAAGTTCTTTGGCTATAAAAGAAACAGAAAACTGTTTCATAATGAGAGTGTGGTAAACTAATTTATGTTTTTCTTAAGAACATCTTGTTACCAAAAATCTTCAGTCTTTGGGCTGGAGAGATGGCTCAGTAGTTAGGAGCACTGGCTGCTCTTGCAGAGGACCCAGGTATGATTTCCAGTACCCACATGGTGGCTAACAACTATCTATAACTCCAATTCCAGGGGAATTTAACGATTTCTTCCTACCTCTTGGGACATTGAACAACAAAGGTGCATTTACATACATGCAGGCAACACTTGTACAGATAATGAATAAATAAAATAGTTTAAAAATCTTCAGGTTTTTAGGTCTAGACTCTGCAAAGTACTAAGAAAATAACAAAGTAATGGAACAACAACAAAAAATCTTTATAGTGAGCACCAGATTTCAAGCATGCAACAACAACAACAAAATAAGAAGTCAAGAAAGACAAACACAGCAAATATTTTAAGACAGATTATGCTGTGATTTGATGGTCTTTTTGCATTAAAACAAAGGCTCTGGATGGCTAGATATGTTGCCTACACAAGAAACACACACGCATACATACACACACACTCACACAAACACACATCACAGAATAATTTCACTTCTGTAGCAACTCCATGAGTCCTGAGGTGATTATGTCCATTTCTCTAATAAGCTGATGCTTAAGCAAGAAATAAATTATACAAGGCAACACAGATTCTGGGTTCGATCCCAACTTGGTGGGACTTAAAAGTCCATGCTCTTTCCTCTGTCCAATATTTTTAAAATGGCTTCTCATTACAATGTTAAGAAGCTTAAAACATGTTAGTGTTCATCCCTTTCCTCCAGATTTGAATGCGGCTGTTCTGGGGTGGAGCCCTTTCTTGCTGTATATTTTCAATCCCCACTCCTGTCACCGTGCAAGTCGTATTTCAAAATACAAACCTGAAGAACCCGTGAAAGTGCTCACTTTGGTCAATGCAGACCTATTTTGAGCTGAAGAATTCCCTTCCTTTGGAGCTCATGCATTCAGTTAATCAGAGAAGCTTCTTCTTGTCAGTAATTATGGGGTTATAACTTGTATAATAGAAACTTCAATCACTGGACTCTAATGGTTTCTTTGCTCTAATAGGATGATAATGATTAAGGGCCAATCTAACATTTGCTATGGATTTTTCATCAAAGATTGTCAATGAATACCATTAAATCCAAACCAGAACAAGATTCTTATGTAATATTCAGTTTAGATTAAGAATTTGACCCTCATGAGAAAGACAAAATCATGAAATTTGCAGGCAAATGGATGAAACTAGAAACTGTTATACTAAGTAACACAAACTCAGAAAAAAGAAGCGATGTATGTTATCTCTCATTTTGGGATCTTAGCTCCCAATTTTTATATGTGAGTATAATCCTGATATAATCACAGAAGCCAGGAAATTAAAAAAAAAAAAAAAAAAAAAACTCTTGCTAGGTGAGCTGGCCTGTGCATTTAATCCCTGCCATCTAGAGGCAGAGGCAGGCTGATTTCTGTAAGATCAGCCCATCCTGGACCATATAGTGATTTCTGTGAGATCAGCCCATCCTGGACCATATAGTGATTTCTGTGAGATCAGCCCATCCTGGCCCATATAGTGATTTCCAGATGGGCTGGGCTTAGGGAGACCCTGTTAAAAAAAAAAAAAAAGGAAATCAACTCTCCCTTACCTAGCAGTGATCAGCTGCCAATAGTTGGCTAAAATTAGTCGGGGCCTGCTGCCCACTTTCCCAGTTCTATGCTGGGTCTTGCAGATGCTGACACCATTAGTGAACATTCATATGAGCAAGTCTCCAATCATGATGAAAACATCAGACTCAAAAATACCAAGAAAATCTTATTTTCTCAGCGGTTTTCCAGTAGTTTACCATGTGATCTTTACATTTACAAATATATATCATTTCCTAAGTATAAAAATAATGAATAAAGAAATAAAGAACAATTCCTACTTCATAGGGTTGACAGAAGGTCTACAAAGTGTCTGTGGAGGGTCCAGAAGGCAGGAAAGTGACTTGATTTCCCAGGAGAGGACAGTGTCATCTCTGGCTGTGTCCTTCGTCCCTGTGTTTCATAGGCACCATCTGTGCTGCTTCTCTTGCTCCTGGAGCTTGGCCTCTACTTTTCTGCTTAGGAGTTCTGTTAGTAGGCAAAACCCACCCAGATCCTGCGGCTTCTTTGGGAAGAGAGTTTGAATTCTTATGATTGGGGCCATGCCTTTTCTTTCTCCTTTGCAGTACAGAAGATGAAAACTCAGGATGAGCCTCCAGATGCCTGGATGTGGACTAGAGGAAGGCATGTGTGCTCCAGCCTCCAGGCTTTTCTCTTGTGGAGACAAATTTTAAAAAGCACAGGAGGGTTTGTTGTTGTTGTTGTCCCTCTGTTCTCCAAGACTGAGCCCCCAGGAAAGTTTCACATTTCCATGAATATCTGTAGTTATATCCCTTGTACTTATTTTGTAGTTATATCCCTTGTACTTATTTCTCTCTCTGCAATCACTGAGAAGTTTCTCTTTTCTTTTTTGTTTTAGTTTTATTTCTATCATATATGAAGTCCCTACCAATTTGGCCTAGGGACCTGGGGGACAACTTTGTTCCTTGCCCTCAGAGGTCAACCAAATCTTAGGAGATTATACATGGGGGTGTCTCTTGAAAATTCCCACAGAGGTGCGTCACAATTCTTCCTGTTCAGGGAGGTCTTGGAGAGCCACTAAGGGGACTTCAGCCAGTGTCCAGTCTATAAAGAGGAAAGTCTGCTCATCCTTCAGAAAAGGAAGCCAGGTTTAGCAAGACCTGATTTTGTCCTCACATGGATGGAACTGGTGGATGAGGACCTGAAAGGAGCAAGGGGCTCCCACCCTCCCCCCTCCAAAACAAAAAAATCCCGAGAGATCCCTGAGGACCAAATCCTCAACTGACCTCAACAAAACAAAACCTTGGTTAATCTGGGCTATCTGTATGGCCTTAAGCATCCAGAAGGAAAGTACAACCAGAAATAAATAATCAACAAGACCAGAGAAACTGTAATGCAGACACAAAACTTGAGATCTTAGTAAAAAGACAAAAAGAAAAAAAAAGAGAGCACCACTGTTTGGCCTGTCTACAATTCTCACAGGCAGGCGCATATGCTCTGTGGATGCCATCATTTTTGGCACTTCTCAAGACATGAGATACAGCTTTTTTACTTTTTAGCCTTCCAATGTGGACTGAGGACTGCTGAGATACTCAGCTTGTGAACTAAGCAGCTAATGGAAATTCAGCCTCCTCAGAATATGGACTGCCATTGTTGGATTACCTTGGCAGTAGCATGGAGGCCAATGCAGGAGGATCAAGGCAGGACATGTGCTTACTGGACTTCACTTGGGGGCACAATATTTAAAGCAGAAGCACGTCAGTAAAGGTTTCCTTCTGCATAAGATTTTTTTGTAGTGTAATGTCTTAATCATAGTCTACCATCAAATATTTTAGGAATATCTTTAATGTTTAAATAGTATATTAGCAGCATGCAATAATTACATCATAGTTTCTCAAGCAGAGGCAGTCTATTGCAAGGACCTTCTTTGCTGCCAGTTATCAGAGGCTGTTTAAAGTTAGAAAACTGAATAGCAACACTGAATACTGTAGAAATGCACTTTGCTCAGTAATACTTGAATTGTTGCAATATTAGATTATCTGCTTGGTTGTTACAGAAAATTCTTAACCGTAATTGATGGTTGTTGCCATAATAGTATATTGCCTGTATTTCTATCTCTAGTAATGGGCTTTTGTGCTAGATTTCAATATCCTTGAGCCTAGGCAAGTGCACAAGCCTTTTTTAAAAGAAACATGGTTTACTCACACAAAACTGATCAGTTTTGAGAAATCGTTAATGCCCTTGAAGTGGTTTTTGTGGGTGTGAAACAAATGGTGAGAATTTGAACTGTTCCCTTATTATAGTATTGAAATTAAGTCTACTTAATTTATCAAATCATGTTCATGCCCTGATTTTGTATATTTGTATATTTCAATAAACATTGTGAAAAAAACATTTTATTTATTTTTGTTTTATGTATATGAGTGTATTGCCTGGATGTATATAAATTTAACTATGTCATGCAGTGCCATGTAGGTCAGAAGAGGGAGCCAGACCCCTGGAACTGGAGTTATGGTTGTTAGCAGCTGTGTGGGTGCTGGGAGTCGAAACTGGCCCTTCTATAAGAGCAGCCAGTGCTCTTAACCACCAAGCTATCTTTCCAGCCCCAGTTTCTCTTTTCTTTACAAAAAACAAAACAAAATAAAACAAAACAAAAAACCCTTTTACAATTAGAATTCTGAGATAAAGAAGAAAAGTGATGGCAATGTCATTTTCAAACCAAACACAATATTTATGATACTGCTAAATAATAGTAGTGGAATTTGTTCTCTAGAAATGTCAAGAGATTTTTAAGCATTGTGCTCATTTTCAAAATCTTCCTTTGAAGGGATTGTCATTGTCTGGAATTTATAGGCAGAAAAACATAGGTACAAATAATTACCATTTTATCAAAACAAGAAATGTGGCCTGTCATGTTCATGTCAAGCTCAGCATCGGCTCCCTACTCCAGACAGGTGGCCAAGGACTTTAGCTTCTGAAATCCTCTACAGGTTACTAAACAGTTAAATAAACTGAAAATTAAAAGCTGAAGAAAATTCTAGCAGGTTATTTCAGAAAAGTGTCAAGGAGTGTCAGGCCTATTTAGTGACTTGTCACGTTCCAGAGGGGTGGGGAGGAGAGACAATCATGTTCAGCATTCCCTGAAACCTCTGGTATCAAATGTGCCGTGCTCTTAAGTGACTCGTAAAAAATAAAATTAAATCTGATATATGTAAACGAGCTCTGGTTATTCAGTCTGGATAAATTGTGATTTGTTTTTCCTGACACCGTATTTTTCAAACTATTATGGTGCAGCTAATGTCCACATATTCAGTATGTGAGCTGGTTTGTAAATGTCATCCAAACATGACCCTTTGCCCTCGTGGGTTATATGACTTAAATTAGCCTCCATCTCTGAGGTTATCAAAGAATCGCTTAAACTTTGTGTGCAGCTTTCTGCAGACACCAAGTAGCTTGACAGCCAATGAGCGTGTGTGTGTGTGTGTGTGTGTGTGTGTGTGTGTGTGTGCGCGCGCGCGCACACGTGGTAGCAGGGACACTTTGGGAGAACTGGTGTCCTTCACTCCGCTTGGCTAGGTGACAAGGAGTTTGAACATGCATGCTGTGTTTAATAATGTGGTCCGGTGACCATTTCTACTGCACTAAAGTGCAAATGTCCCCAAGAACATAAGTGGCACACAGTGTTTCATAGTGAAGTGAATGTTTATGTGGGAGGAAATAACTCAAACTGGCACGTTTGTGGACATGCTCCATCTACACAAGCTCTCTACTAAAGGGGGCAGTTCGTGGTGCTGGTGGAGGGAGGGGTTGCTTGCAGGAAAGTGCAACTCCGACAATCACTCTGCAAACATGAGTCTTGGCAGGATCGTACAGGAGCTGCCCTTGACTAAGATTAGTCTGGAGTCTCTTTTGTTCGTTAAAATGCAGCACACTTTCTTCATGCCCTAAGCCCTTTCCTGAAAATGGGTTTCTAATATTATGTCTGAATTCCTTGTTCACTGAACCTACAAGGAACTTATGGTGCAATGGAATTAAGAGATTAAACTTCGAGCCACTTGCAGTAAGTCTTTAAATGCCTTATGAAGTACCGTTTACATAGCAACGGAGTCTACAGTTGGAGTGTGCAGACACAATTGGTTTTAGAGTATTAGAGACTCAGGTGTTGTGAGAATTCTCCTTCTTAACTATTTTCTACTGAAGGTATTGACAGGCAGTGACACTGTAATTCCTCCTGGTCCATACCATCCAATTTTTATTTATCGGGATGTATATTTCAGGTTTCACTGTAAACATCTCAAATAACCTTATGTGATTTGGGTCAGACATCACGAGCGGTTTCTTATCTAACAGCTTGTTAGAACTGGAAAGCATTTAGGAATGATTGCTAGCTTCTCCTTAGAGTTGAGAAAATGAAGCCTAGTAAAGTTCACAGTGCTGATAAGTCATGGAGGACATCTGCACGGTACTTTCCCCATGCTACAGACCCTTATTCATGCCTTCTTGTTTTGCTCTGTAACAGGACCATGAGCTTGGTTCTCGTGTTTTCCGTGTGCTTCTCTACGACTTCTGTCTCCTCTGTGGGAGGGTATTGCTCTGCATTTATTCCTTTTTTTTTCTCTATATCTGTAACCATTTAGCTAATCTGGCAGTACAGTGTTTGACTTCTGAGAAGCATGAGCTAATTGCCTTTTAAAACACAAAACCCAACCCCAACAACAAAGCCTTCTTCCAACCCCCTTTCAAATAATTAGCATGTCCTTTTGTTCCTCTTTGCAGAAAAGCCAACATGAAAGAGTCCTTAGCTCAGTCAGTTCTTCCAGTTGTTAGTAACTTGGCTCCTGTCAGATGTTTAACCTTCCACTCTGCTCAAATTGTTCCTGTTCAGGCCAGTACAACTGCCATGCTTCTATGTTTACCAACTTTCAGTCTTTGTCCTCCCTCCTTTTCCAGCACTTCTTCCTTTAAGTGTCACTGTTTTCCCAGAATCGCTCCTGGGTTTCCCATTTCCCGGCCACCTCTATGTCCAGTGCTCTTCATGTCGGAATTGCCCAGGGTGCCGTTCTTCGGTTCTGAGTCTTCCTGGTTTTCTCTTCATATGTTCTCTGCTGCTTTCCTCTAATCTCCTGGCTTTATGTAACACCTAGGCCTCAAATTCTCTGCTGGAATGGCCAGGGTTCCTGCACACCTGTTCCCATTCTGCTCTTAAAGAAAGCACAGCAGTACGCCCTGTGGAACTTCAGTCTTTACTAGTTTTAGCCCATGAGCAACTTTAAATGTCAGATGGGAGCATTTCTTGTTGGATTACACTTTCCTGTGGAAGGGGCATCGTAGGCATTTCTTCCATAGAGCCGACCTCTTCAGGTCTTGAGTACTCCCTTCCTTTCAGGTCTTGAGTGCATGCGCCCTTCCTTGTCTCTTCCCAGCAGGGATGCTAGCATTCATCTCTTTCCCTCCTCTTCTCAATTACTCAGTTTGAGCATATCTTCTCCTTCCAGCAGGTACTTGATGTATGGTTGTTGTGTGACTTTTCCTGGGGATCTGGGAATAAACATGTATTTGTCCCAGACAGGGCACCATGACAGACCAAAGAAACATTTTCACTCAAGGCTACCTTGATGAGTTTATTGGGTTTCTTATAGAAGCATAAGTGACGGATTACCTACTGGAGCATGGGTAACAGTATCAAAAATTCCAGCCCATGCTGGTAGTGCACACCTTTAATCCCAGCACTTGGGAGGCAGAGGCAGGCAGGCAGATCTCTGACTTCAAGGCCAACCTGGTCTACATAGTAAGCTCCAGGCCAGCTGGGACTACAGGAAGACTCTGTCTCAAAAAGAGCCCCCCCCTCAAAAAAAATCCCAGCCTATTATGAATGACATTATGATCAGTGTTGATTGTTGAATAGTATCAGGAATCCCCAATAGACAAGCCTCCAGGTACATCTGGGAGAGATTATTTAGAATAGGTTAGCCTCTGGGCAAGCCTGGGAGGGACTGTCTTGATGAAGTTGGTTGAGGTGGGAGGTCTCATGATAAAGGAGGTGGCAGCATTCGCTGGGCTTGATTCTTGACTGCATAAGAAGGAGGAAGCTGCATGAACATTCATCTCTCTCTGCTTCCCAACAGAAAACACACGATGACCAGCAGCCTCAAGCTCCTGCCACCACAACCTCTCTGCCATGATAAATTGAACTCTCAAACTTTAAGTTGCATTTGTCAGAATACTTTGTCACAGAAACAGGAAAAAGTAACTCATGAGAGTCTTATCTCAGGGTCTTGTTTTGGGTTCTTCCTCCAAGAATAGAGTGGGCAGACAGCCAAGTGAGAACAGACAAAGAGGAACATTTATTTGCTACACAGGAGTAATGATTTAAATGGTAAAGTAGAAACAGGATGCCAATCAATCCAAAGTTCGTAGTGTTACAGCTGCAAAGTCTTAGCAGGGATGCCTACAGGGAGACTGTCTTCAAACGTTACAGCTCCAGACTCTTGGGAGTCTCAGGATGCTCAGTGGGAGGAGATCACTGAAGACCAAGTCCGCAGAGAACAGAGTGTTAGGTCTGGGCTTCCCAGAATCCCAAGGGGCATACAGACGCCCACTTCCTCCAGAGGCTGTCAATCTTCTGACCTTGTCCTCTGTACCCGTGGCTCCACCCCGTGGCTATAAATGGGTGGGCCCCAGTCTCCACCTTGACCCTGTCTTTCTGCTCCTGTTCCACCACATGTCTGCAGGTGGCCCACTCTGGCAGTCCCACATGGAAGTAGATCATGTTCCTGGAGTGACTCATGTGCCTTTTTATTTGGGGTTTGCCCCCTTTTCATAACTTAACAGTGAGAATCTTAAGGGGGGCAAGAGAGTCTCCCATCACAAAGGCTAGAGGAGTGACCCTGATTAGAGCTGAAGTAACTTCTTCCAAAGGCAGTGAAGACCTGGAACAACGACCTGGAAGTAGGAACAGCCTTTCTTGGAGCAGAAGTAGTGGGAACCAGAGAGGGTTCTCCTGCTTAGGGCAGGTCTGCAGCGGGTCTGTCTCAGGAGAAGTCTTCCTTCTCCAGTGAGCATCTGGGAACAAAATCCGAAGACTCAAGAGTAGGCACAGAGCTGGTCTGGTGAAACGTCTATGTTTATGAATCCTGTTATATAGAGCCAACTGGGCCCTAAATAGTGGGTATGTATACAAATTTGGTGTAGAATGGGACTAATCAGGAGAGAATTCCCTAATTTGGAGGCGAGGGCAAGACCCAAGCCTGCAAACAGGAATCCTAGTCAGACTGGTGGCTCTGATCCCTATTCCCCCATGGAGGTGGTAGGGAAGCAGATACTGAGCTGTCAGAAGGGCACCGTAGGACAGTTTGCTCCCTGGAGTCGTCATTCCTTTTCTGGAGCTGTTGCCTTGATCTCTGCGAGGATCTTTGCATCTGTATCACTGTCAGCTCCAATAGCTGATTGTCACTGAGGCATTCCTGGCTTGGATTGAGGCCCTGGGTTTTCATGTTCCTTGATTTTTGTGCTTTGCTCCCAGTTGCTGCTTTAGTGGCAGCTGCCCTCCACCTTTGCCCCCAACAACAACTGATAAAGACTGCGTTGTTGAAGCTTGTCGCCCAAGCTGCAGAGGCTCCGCCAAAGAACTTCCCGAGTCTTGTAAGTTTCCTGAGCTTCCAAACCTTTTTTTTTTTTTTTTTTTTTTGGTCTTTTCCTGAACTTGCTCTCTAGACCAGGCTGGCCTTGAACTCACAAAGATCCGCCTGCCTCTGCCTCCCAAGTGCTAGGATTAAAGGCGCCACCATGCCCGGCCATTACCTTCTTAAGACTTAAATGGTTCCTCTTTCCTCTAGAAAGAAATATTTGAATTTGAGGGACATGGCTATACAATGATGGTCTATAGGCCCAAATGAATATCTCCAGTTCAGATCTCACGTTTCTGAACTTCAGATTCCTATATTTACCTGCCATGTACAGATATTCATTACATCCCAGAAGAATTACATAAGTCTTCCTCCATTCCTTTTTCTCTCAACATCTCTCCTAATACATGAGAAAAAAGTGAAGACACTTTCTTCTTTTAAGTTCTGGTAGCTTATAAAGTAAAGAAGGGCTGAGAAGTTTAAGATAAAATGCATGCTTAGATTTGAGAGAGAGGGAGAGGAGAGAAGAGAGGAGAGGGGAGGAGAGGAGACAGGGGAGGGGAGGAAAGGAGAGAGGGTTAAGGAAAGTAGTATATACCCAAGAAGAAGTATAAGCTTCTCAGAAGAGGTTGTCAGATTCCCCCATAACTGGAGTTATGGATGGCTGTTAGTTGCCATGTAGTTGCTGGGAATTGAACCTGGTTCCTCTGCAAGAGCAGCCAGTGCTCTTAACTGCAAAGCTATCTCTCTGGCCCTTTTTTGAGAGTTGTTTCATAGCCTAGATCGTAGTTTGTCCTGAAATGAATGTGTATTTTGTTACTATTTAGTGAAGAAGCCCAGTGCCTGCTGTGGGCTACTTCTCCTTGTTTTTAGAAGGGTTCATAGACCTTCAAAGCAATGAAGGTTGGTGCCGTTGGTCTTGGTTACCCACTAATACTTGAAGGTAAGACCCTATTGCTAAAGACAGTATATGCATGGGAAAAAAAAAATCAAGCTGGTACTGACTTGTAAGCTTCATCTATGCTGGATAGCTTTCACAGTGGCAGGCAAGCTACGGGTGAGGAAAGTATTCAACAGTATTTCCAGATGTGACCCCTATGAGATACAATAATAACCACCCTGGATAAACAATCCATTCGTACAGTAGTGGCATGAACATATGGGGAGTAACCAATCACTTTCTGAAAACATAAGATCAAGCCAGCAAACTCTAGCATGAATAGGGGATGGGCTCACCAAGTCCCACCCATAGCTGAGGAACTGTTGGCTGTTGATGGGTATTAGAGGAAAGTGAGGTTTCTTCAGGCATGTAGCCCCTGATTGTCCATGTTCTGGTGCATGGTCCTACATCCATGCATATACTGGCAGCACTAAATGAACTCAGTGGATTAAAAACGGAATACATGAAGTTGGGAGAGAAAAGCGGTAGGGGGTTATGGGTCATGTTGGAGGGGAGGGAGTTGGGTTTATATGATCAAAACACATTGCATACATGTATGAAATTCTCAAGCAATACAAAACTCTCATTTTAATTGTGTATTTTGTCTTGTAATTCTGTTATTATTTCATGTGTTTTGATTATTTTGATAAATATATAAAGGTTTAACTTTATCCCTTCTAATTGACCCATTTATCATAATTTAATGCTTTTATTAACTCTGGGTTATATTATTTGTTCTACAAATCTAAAATCTGATTTAATAAAAAAATCCAATTTAGCTTTTTTTTAAGTTAGGCTTGTGTGATATACTTCTTTTATTCACAGATTTTAAATCTATGTCTTTATATTTAAAATGTGTTTTCTACAGATAGCATATAGTATTGATTTTTAATTCAATTTGGCAATTTCTGCCATTTAATAGGAATATTTAGACTATTTGTATTAATATAATTGTTGCAATACTGGCCTTAAATCTATCAACTTTCCAGCTTTTTCCACCAGTTTTTATTTCTCTTTTGTTATTTATTAGTGCTTAAATCTTTCATAATTCAATTTTATCTCTTATTTCTGTAGCAATAGCTGTAGTATTTGCCATATACAGATTTAACTTATCCAATACTACTTGATGAAATCATTTTCTAGGTTCTATAGTGTAAGAGCATTGAAACTCTATTTTTTCCCGCTCTTCCCTGTTTTGTCTTCCTCCTCTACTATTACTGTCATCATGGAGTTTACATCCATATAACACCATTATATATACTTTCTATTTTGGCTCATATCAGGGAGCAGAAAAGAAGGACCTGAAGGTAATATGTCAGTGACTTGTCTTTATATTTCTTTGAGCTAAGAATATTTGTATGTTCATAAAGAACTACATAAATAGCAATAGCAGGAAGGAAAAATGCACAGCACAGACCCCTTATCTGTGGCTCAAAAAAGCCTAAAATATTATCTGACCATTTATATGAAAAGTTTTCCAAAATCCATTCAAATTATTACCAATCTATTAAAACAAAAATATTTATAATATTTATTTTTCCTTATTTTTATCATTTATGACACTATTCCTTTAAAAATGTATGTCATTTTGCTTCTTTGTGGAGAAGTTCACATAACTTTTTTTTGTGTGTGTCTTTTTTTGAGACAGCTGGCCTGGAACTCACTATGTAGACCAGGCTGGCCTTGAACTCACAGAGATCTGCCTGCCTCTGCCTCCCAAGTGCTGGGATTAAAAGCGTGTGCCCCGGCTACCTTTCTCTTTTGACATGAAAAAGATCATCCTGACCTTTTTAAAAACTTTGTTTATTGTATATTTTCATTTTCAAGTGGCACTTGTTGCATAAGGACACTTTCACACAAACATACATTTTGCATTGAGCATATTCCTTCCTACTTTTAATGTCACGCACACACACACGCACACACACACACATACACATTCTGTATTAGTACTCTATTCATTTATCCCTGCTTATCAGAAGATATAGCTTTAGCTCACTTTGACTGTTGAAAGCTGATTTCCTTAGGTACAGAGTACACAGATTAGCATTTTCTTTTCTTTTAGTACTTGAAGATATTGGCCCATTCTTTTCTGACTTGCAAAGTTTGTGATGAACAGCTGGCTACAATTCTTGGTTCCTTTGTTTGCAAACCACCCCCCACCCCATTTTGTGGCCTGAAACATTTTCTCCCTCTTTGGTTTGTCATTGGTTGATTGTTGGTATGCTTGTGCTTCTTTGTGTTTGTCTTTTTGAGATTTCCTGGGCCTCTTAGTCTGTGGCTTATTCTCTTACAGATTCTGGAAAATTTGCAGACTTTATCTCCTCAAATATTTGTTTCATTTTTTTCATTATTTTCAAAATTCTATCTTAATATATGTTAGAACTTTAATTTGGTTCTATAGCATTTAAGTGCTGTTTTTCTTTTAATATTCTTTTTCTCTTGTGCTTCCTTTTGTGTAATTTGTATTGCTGTAATCTAGAAATTCATTTATTTATTTCTTTGTTTCTTCCAGTCTTCCGATGAATCAAAGATTGTCTTTCTCTTTATAGGATAATTTTTTTTTTTTTTTTGTCGTTTTCAGACAGGATCTCCCTGTAGCCCTAGCTAGCCTGGCACTCTCTATGTAGACAAGGCTGGCCTTGGACTCAGAGAGACCCACCTGCCTCTGGGATTAAAGGTGTACACCACCAGAGTACTGGGATTAAAGGTGTACACTACCACACCCAGCTTGATAGGATAATTTTTATTTGTAGCATTCCATTTGTATACATCTTAAAATAGTTCCCATCATTCTGTTGGGATTCCCCATGTGCTCATAGAAATTGTTCACGTTTCCACAAGTCCTTCAACATATTAATTACAATCATTTCAAAGTCTCTGGATGACAGTTTTAATATTTGGGTTCCCTCTGGATCTAGTTCTATTGATTGCTTTTTTTCTTATACTTTAAAAATTGTTTATATATGTTAATTTTAAATATTAATAACAAGGCATTATGTGTATAACAGGAGAGAATGAGTCGAGTCCTCTCTGTGCCTAGGAATTTGCAGGCCTTTTCTGTTAGGCCTTTAGAATGAACCTGGAACTGAGCTGGGTTTGGAGTTTGTTGCCATTTCTACTCTGGTGGCTGCAGAAGCTTCACAGGTTTGCTTGTCCTAGGGCTTAGAGTGGAAGCAATGTGCCGAAGGAAGGGCTTTTCCTCTGTGCTTTTCGTTGCCTTCAGCTTTAGCTGTTCTTTGAAGCGCCCTTGCACAGACAAGGGGGGCTCTCAGTGCCCCTGTCCACCCTGTGGATTGCTTTTTGCTTCCTGCTGATATAACACTGGAGATGGAGTCTTCATTGCCCTCCCGGAATTTCAAGGCAACCTTTACACCTTGTCCTTGGAAGGTCAGGCATTGTCAGCATTCCTGGCCCTCTTCCCTGTTACTGCTTAAGTTTGCCTTGGATTTGTGGTTGGACCTGAGTGTGACAGATAATTGTTTTCTCTCCCACAATGGTGGGAGCCAGCTTGTGCTCGCTAGCACTGGATCCTGCACTGGTGGGTCTTTGCCCCTCCCTCAGGAGCAAGGGGGTTTTGTTTCCACATCCCATTTGCAGCAGTGAATCTGTGGCCAGTCTTCACCCTCTCCAGAGGGAGACAGATTTGCTTTCTTCCATGGAAGCACTGGCATTTTGTCTAAGGCCCTGGGATGAGTGGGTTTGCTATTCCTCCTAAGAGGCTTTAAGATAATTTCTTCATAGGGTGCAAGGATCCTAAGAAGCAAAGAAACAGGAATATTTAGCTACCAACTCCTATTTTTTGTCCACGAGACAATTTTTGTCCTGAGAGTATAGTTCAAATGTCTTCCTCATGACTGGAGAAAGCTTTCTAGAAGATGATTTCATTTGGAACTAGCAACGTACACAGTAGCAGTAAGAGATAGAAGGATGTGACAGACGCACAGGTACTAACTCCTGTATGTGGCCTTCCAGGTGACAGAGGGCACCCGTGCTTGTTTCCCACACCTCCACCCTGAGCTCATCAATAGTATATCATCACGCTTTTCTCCAATGACCCAAGTAACCCAAATCTCACGCAGACAAGGTACTTAAAGCTGAAATATCAAACATCAAAAGGTGAAGCCATACACCAGTGATTCCTTAACAAATGGCAGCAGGAGGCTGAGCTCTCCTCTTTTCCAAAGCTGAGAAAGAAAATGACACTAAGAAATAGCTGAAGTTTTTCCAGAGAAGGGCAGAAGTCACTTATAACAACGGCTCATAGTTAGGAAGGTATTGCCAGTTGCTAGTAAGGCTAGGAGATGTATCTGCGTGGGAAAGGCCTCTAGCTGCAACTCCAGAAACTACAAATGAATTGAAGAGCAGACAGAGGATGGGGGAAACGTAGCTGCAGTCCAGCACGCTATAAGCTGAACTTTACACCAGCATTGGGCAGGTGAATCCATGTGGCCTGCATCCCGGGCTGCTGACAGAGAGTGATGAGTAAGTTGTCTGTGAGGGTTCCCTGGAGGAAGGGCCTGCCTCTCCTCTCCACACAAGTATAAGCCAGGAAGAAAACCTGGCAAGGACTATTGTCGGAGAATTGCACTTTGGGGGAAAAGAGATAGCTTTCTTTTGCTATCCTATACCCATGTATTCAGCTCCTTATGAAAATGTTGGGCTTTGTCTTTAAGAAGCAATAATTGCTAGTCAGCTTGCAGAGGAATCCCTTCTGCCTGAGGACAAAGCCTCTGCATTCTCCAGTCAAGGTGGTTTGTGGCTGGCCACATAATTCAGCCAGAAACAGAGAGCAGTTACATTTTGCTCTGACTATTGGAAAGAGAAGCATATTCTCTTTTCTTCAGAACTTGAACCCAGAGGATGTGACTCAGAAGTGTGTACTGTCGCTTCTTCTCTTTTCGTCCGCCATTGTGGACCGTAAGGCTCTCTCGGTTTCTCACCATGTCTTCACACAAGACTTTCAGAATCAAGCAATTCCTGGCCAAGAAACAAAAGCAAAATCGTCCTATTCCCCAGTGGATTCGGATGAAAACTGGTAACAAGATCAGGTGCAACTCCAAGAGAAGACACTGGAGGAGAACCAAGCTGGATCTGTGAGGATTCCCACAAAACGGCACGGTTGACTGTATTAAGCTGAATCATGACTGATCATCTAGTAGTCCTACCAGATGGAAATGAAGTTTTTAAGCTGGATATTTGGTCATTTAAATTATGAATCTGATTTGCTTTTTTATCTGGTCTGTGTGAATAAATTGTTTGGGTCCAGTAATAAATATGTAGAACCTTAAAAAAAAAAAAAAAAAAAAAAAAAAGAAGTGTGTACTGTCACAAGCAAAGATTTTAGAATCAGAGCTGGAAAGAGATGGTCAGTGGGTAAGAGTACTGGCTGCTCTTACAGAGGATCCAGGTTCGATTCCCGGCACCCACATGGCAGCTAACTACCATCTGTAATTCCAGTTCCAGTGGATCTGACACCCTCTTCTAACCTCCTTGGGCATTGCATGATACAGGTGCATTTACATACATGTGGGCAATATACTCACACATAAAATAATATAATAATAATAATAATACTGTTTTGTAATGAAGCAAGAGGAGAGGGCCAACAAACGAGAGCTGCTGCCATCACCCCCTTCTCTGGAATCAGTGCTATGCCAGAATTTCAGTCATACGAAGAAATTTTCATTTTTGTTTATTTTTCATTTTTATTTCATTTATTTAGTGTGTGTGTACACAAATGTACATGTACTACAAGTGTGTGTGCAAATCAAAGGACAACTTGTGGAATTGGTTCTTTCCTTCTACCATGTGGGTCCTTGGAATGGAACTCAGGTGACAGACTTGGCGACCCACACCTTCATCCACTGATCCATTTTCCAGGGCCTTATTTGTTATTTTTGCATTGAAAGCTTTACTACTTTCAACCGAGAAGTTCCATTCATGATGGGCCTTTCAGAGTCACAGAGTAATTAATGAAAAACAGGTGTTCATCTGGTCTTTTCTATGAACCTCACTACGTTGTTTGAAGTCAAGTTAGGGAGCTCTTTTTGCTCTAAATAATCTTTTAGTTTTGAATAAGTACATGTTTACGAGATGTTGCAAAGACATTACAGGGGTTCTCAATGGAACCCTCGCCAGTTTCCCCTGCTGGTCAGCATCTCCCGTGACCAGGGCACATTCGTCAGAGCAGCACTTCTTTGTTATTAACAGCACTGCAGCTTTTCCTTTCCTCGTCTGGTCCAGGATCCCACATTGCATTTAGTTGTCTCATCTTCGTACTGTCCTCCAGCCTGTACTAGTTTCTCCATTCCCTTGTTTGTCATGACCCTGACAGATCTGAAAGGTACTGGCTGTGTATTTTGTAGGATGTCATTTAATTTGAGTCTGATGTTTCTGTCATGATTGGAATGAGAGCAGTGAGTTTGGGCGAGGAAAGCTGCAGAGGTGAATAGGGCACTGTTTACAGAGCTGAGTAGGTGATGAGGATATGGTTGTGCTCTGTACTGAGTTAAGGTGGCTCTCAGTGTGGCACAGGGTGTCTGCCTATGGTTCAGCTCTGCTCTGAATCAGTACATTTAACACTGAGCATGGAGCTTTCTGTATTGCAAGGGGAAAAGGTTGCACAGATCCTTTACGATCAGGGAAAATTTAAATGAGTTTTTGCTTTCTGAAAATTCAAGCACAGAGAGACTTATTCATTTTAGTAAATTAAAATCTTAGCCCTCCAAAGGCAAACTTATTTCTATGAGAATGCATCTTTATTCTGTAGGACCTTGTTGCTATATAATTCCTGTGATGTATTTATGCCCAAGTCTTCACATGATTTTGTTCAAAAACTGCTGTAATAATAACAACCAAATTCACACACACACACACACACACACACACACACACACACACACACACCATCATTAAAAGCTACAAGGTTTCAAGTAGAAATGCATTACTGAATTGTCTTGGAAAATTATCAGGAAACAATAACTAGATTCCCTAGTTCCTTTTCTCTACTAATCCATCAATAATTGTGATAGTTATTGAACAATCACTGAGCATAGCACTGGGAAAAGTCAATAAGAGAGAAACAACCTTTGCTCAAAGGCCTCATGTTCAAACACAGACATTTATCATTCACATGCCCAAATTAGCCCAGGTGTGTGAAACACTGTAAAATATTATGTAACAAGGTTGAAAATTTAACTTTCTAATGAATTCTCCCATTGTACACTCATTAGAAAAAAAGAAAATTTATTCCATGTGTCCCCTCCTCCACTACCCAGCCTTTGTTCCTGAAGTGGGGTGAATTTTCCTTACCCGCAGTTGGGTGAGATTACCATTGTCTTTTAAGTTCTAAGATTAGAAATTAGAAAAGTTCCTGTCTTTTGTCAGGGTGTCACTATGTGCTCCAGGTTGGCTTAGGTGGTCCATGATTATCCTGACTCAGTCTTCCATGTGCTAGAATTATAGGTGTGTACCTTCCCTGAGCCTTCAGCCCGATGTACTCTTCCATGTTCTGGAATTACAGGTGTAATTTTCCACTACACCAAGCTTAGTAGTTCATCTTTTCTTATACATATTCGCTTGAAAGAAGTAGTAAACTGTTTTAAAATGGTAACCTGTTGTGGAGAATGGGAGGGCACGGCAGACGAGGAAGGATGGGGAGGGATAAATAACACTGAAGGCCATTATAAAAAGGTGTATGGAACCCTACCACTGTAGATGCTTCTTAAAGTATATATGTATACACTATAAAAAGAGATTAAAAGGAGTTATCTCATAACAGAGGAACACTGCTCCTACTAGAAAATATAGGCTAGTAAACAAAAGCCCAATGCCCAGGATGAACTCCTTCTTTTGAAGCTGTTGACCAGTAGTCCCATAGACCCTTAAACAACACTGGTCATTGGCCCTGTTCTTTACAGTAAGATCCTACTGCTGAAGACAGTATATAGATGAGCTGTAGAAAAAGCAAGGAGAAATCAAGCTGGTGCTGACTTCAAAGCTTCATCCTTACTGGCTAGCTTTCATAGTGCTGGAAGGAGTTATGTATTCTACTGGAAGAAAAATCAATCATTAATTTACCCAGCTGTGAATCCTGCATCTTTCAACAACTGGCCTAGCAAGAGGTGACCTCTGGTGCAGTAGTGGAATGAATATTGTAGGAGTTACCAACTACTTTGGAATTGGATTTAAGGTTGATTGATTTATAAGATGGAACCCATACCTGACATTGACTTCAGATGTAGGAACCTGTGGCTAGACAGGGTGCAGACCATAGGAAGGGCCTAATACTATTATTCTGCTAAATATATATAGTATAGTATTTTGTTTTTATTTTTGTTTTTTGAGACAGGGTCTCACTGTAGCCCCACCTGGCCAAGAATTCACTACGTAGACCTGGCTGGCCTTGAACTCATAGATATCCACCTGCCTCTGCCTCCTGAGTGCTGGGATTAAAAAGGCCTGTGCCACCCCATGCCTGGCCAATAGATGTAGCATTAAAATGACTTGTTTATACCCATGGACTAATGAATCTCTCAGTTTTCAACAGAGAAGCTTCCTTACGCAGCAGATGGTGATTAACACGGAGACCTACAACTAGCCAATGTGCAGAGAATGAGAGACTGCAGCGTGCTCATCCCTAAATTGGACAGCTATATTCAGACTTCTGACTCTCCAGGCTCAGGGATTATTGCCAAAGAGTGGGCAGAAAGATTGTAAGAGCCAGAGGTGGTAGATGACCACAAGGAAACAGAGTTTTCCAAGCAGCTGGGAAGTCACTCGTATCAATTCACAGCAATGGGGACAGCATGGATAAGTACCTATTAGGCTCAAGCCACACAAAATTCTCAGCACAAACATGGAGAAGTGCATAAGAAACTCCAACTCTACCACAGAAATGATTGCCACCTGAAAAGTACATGAAATTGAGTGGGGAGTACTAAGGGGGGGGGTGCATATACGGGTGAGGATATAAATATGACCAAAATATATTGCATAAAATTTGCAAAAATTCAATAAAAAGAAAAATACTGCATGTATGTTATGGAAATCTTAGTTTGATCTGATCAGCACTTTAAAATATTAATTGCCAACATTTGAAATTTGAAAGAATTATCCTGAAAGCATGTACTCTTGACTTTTCATTAAATTAAAAGATTTGCTAGGGGCTAGAGATATGACTTAGTGCTTAAGTGCACTGACTGCTCTTGCAGAGAATCTTGGTTCCCTTCCCAACACCCTCATGGAAGGTAACAGCCATCTGTAACACTAGTTCCAGGGGAATCTTATGCCCTCTTCTGATCTCTCTGGGCATTGCATGCAAAGGTGCACTTACATGCAGGCAGAACCCTCATATACATAAAATAAAAATAAACAAATAAATGATAAAGATTTGCTATTGTTGGGTAGGGCTGCTCCATAAACACAGAGAATGTAGTCCTTAACTTGGCAGTCTCAGTTAGGTCATTTATTTTGCTCTCTGTCAACAGAAATTACAATTCCTTATCTAAGGATATTTAAAGTAGGTTATAAAGAAGGGCAGATGGAATGGAGATTTTATGCTTTGAAAGTAACAAAGGAATGATTTAACATCAAAGCTAGAAATAGGGCATGGACCAGAATATCATGATTAAGAGAGTTTCAGAACACAGTTATCTAAGATTACACAGAAATATGGAAGGAGTAGGAGCTTGTGAGCCCCAACAAAAACTATCTTGGTAAGAATCTCTAGTAACTGACCTAGCCACGATCACTGGTGCCACCCCAGACCTGTCACCTTCTCCTAGTCTTCAGCAACCTCTGCAAAACCCACAGTGCACAGCCAGCCTGTTCCCATTTTCTAGAACCTCACCTTCATGTTCCGAAGATGATTGGCACCGAAAATGAATTTCTTCCTAATTTTGGTGGACAGATATTTATAAAAAAAAAAGAGGCAGCATTACTTTCACCTAAAGTTTAGAAAAAGTTATTCCTATGGATCATTATATAGATGTCACTTTTGCTTTAAACAAACTCATTACTTAATTTAGTAAACATGGACATTCATAGTGAAATGATAATAATTGCCTTGTTTAGGTTCAATGACACAAATAAGTTCATCCTTGAGAATAACTGCCTGAGCCAGAAGGTATTCATGTTCTCTTTTGACTCTAAAGGATAACAATTGTGGTGATCTAAATAGTTGGTGAATGGAGAGTGAATTACAAAGGGTGGCAGATAAAGTCATTTAGCAAATAGATGTAGAAGGATGCAGATGCAGACATCTATCTTCATTGTGAAGCCACTGTCACTTAGAAGATAAATACATGTCATGGAAAAGACTGAAATGTAATGGGAACCATGGTTCTTAAACTAAAATTGACAGTTTCTTACCTAAACTTTACTATTGGCCATTTTACAGCTGTGTGTAATTTTGCTTCATTCTAACCTAATAAACAGGTTTGATTTCTGAGCTCAGGACTCTCACACACCACTGCCTAATATTATTTGCCTAGCAAACCCCATACTTGGAGAAACTTAATGAGGCACTTCAGATTCATGTGAGAGTGCTGAATCCCCACTTTCCCAAAGTCCCCTCTATGTTCCCAGTGTTCTAAGTTCCATAAACTAGATGCCTGGGCACCCATCTATCATCACAATCTCATGTTAAGCTGGTTCTTAGATCCTCTCAAATTCTATGCTTTTAACTCCTCAAAGCCATGAAGAATTGAGAGTCGAAGGTCCTCTGCCTTTCCAGCCGCTCCCTGTTCCAAGTACTCCTTATTTCCAGCCAGAACAATTGTTGGAGTGTCTTCACTGAAGTCAACCTTCAGCTTTTTCAATATTCCCAAGAGTCTGTATATGGCCGCCAGAGCAACCTTTTAACAATTTGTTTGAAAATGCATTGACTAGCCCCTTTGGAAGACTGTGATTTTTTTTTTTCTCCCCGGAAAGTAGAATACACTATGACTCAGAAATCAGGCTCACAATACTACAATTGCTTTGAAAAACATGTTTAGATGTTTTAGCAATTTTATTCAAATAATACACACACACACACACACACACACACACACACACACACACACTGAAAGCAATCAGGATATTCCTCAGTAGATGAACAGAGAGACAAATGGTGGTGTATTAATATGACAGAAAGGAATGCTTTCTTACATGCAAAGAGAGGGTGAATCTCAAATGACATTCTTTCATATTTTATCATTTCATTCTGTAACATTTTTAGAAAAGGCAAAAATCATAGAAATGGTGTAGAAATATTTATCAGGGATCCAAGGTATGAGAAAGGGAAACTCATCTGGAGGAAGCTCAGAGTGTTTAGGAAGATGATGACACCATTCTATGTAATACTGAGTAGCAGATATATGACACTATGTAAAGGTCCAGACTCAGGGAGCTTGACAATGAATGAGTGGTAGGGCATGCACAATTTAGAGTGGAATGGAATGTTAGAAAAGAACTTGGACACATTACGAATATATAAAGCAACCTCACTGAAGGGGCAAAGGAAAAAGATGCTGCTCTAAGTAATTATGGAAATCATAGAAATGTGTAAAATTAAAGGAAAAAGGAACTGTACATAAGCACTATAATTTAGTTAATAAAATTAAGGGTACAGGGTTTAATGGTGCATGTAAATAATGGAATTGAAAACTTGGACAATGGAAGAATAATGGTTTCTCATTTGGAAGAGAGATTATGATAAGCAAAGAGTAGCAGGCTAGAATGATGCTGTAGCAATGAACTGGAGTTGGAATTACTAGTGTGAGCTCACTTTTAGCTTACTATAGCACAGAACTTCACATATAGCAATACTTAAGAACATAAAATATAATAACCTGTATATATAATACATACAAATGTTTATTATACAAATGTCTTATTATTATACAAATGTTTCATTGCTCTGTCAGAAGCAATGAAATGATTCCTATAAACTTCCTAGCAGTGAGCACTGTTATTGCCCAGATTTTGGTTTCTAATTTGATACTCCAATATCAGAAAAAGGGCAGTTCTAGGACTGCAACATGAAATATACACAGTGAGCTTGGAGTGTCTTTGTTTGTTGAGACAGGGTCTCCATGTTGCTGGAACTCACTGTGTAGACCAGGCTGGTCTCAATCTCACAGACATCTGCCTGCCTCTGCCTCTCAAGTTCTGGGATTAAAGGTATACTCCACCACACCTGGATAATGGGCCTGGCCTATCTTTTAAAGCCAGGAAATAAGGAAGTAAAGACAGACATCACACACACACACACACACACACACACACACACAGTGATATAGTAAAGGGACACACATGCCATTTGAAAGAGCTCCCAATGTGAAAAAGTAGAACAATTTGAACAAAAATGTGAATACAGTAATATTGCATTAGAAAAAAAGGTATCAGATAAAACACTACAAATTTATATTGATGTAAAGCAATAATTAAATCAATAAAAAGTAAAGAATAGATGAATGTCACTTGTAGCAAAAAAAATACAAATTTATATACTTAACCCTCAAAGAGATAGTGCTTCCTCATGTGTGTCCTGCTCATAATAACTTCCTTCCAAAAATTCTAGTATGCAGGTGGGGTGGGAAGAGAGCTCCCAACACTACCTCAGATAGGTGAGTGAAGTTAGCATCAAACAGTGGGGCATCATGCTGATAGTATGAACCCTTCACAGTATGAGAATGATTACACTTTATGGTCCTCCTCCCCGCAAGCCTGTAACCACATTCCACAGCCCAGTGATGACTAAGGAAACATAATGGCCAAACACACTGTGATATTCTCTTCAGGATTCTTGGGAAGAAAAATAACATTAGGTAAAAATTAAGGAAATATGAGTAAGGTATAGGATTTAGCTAATAATAACACATTAACACTTGCTTATTTATCTGAGAAAATGAACCATAGTAAGGTAAGATAATAACAATGGAAACTGTACTTCACTATGCAACTCTGTAATTTTTCTGAAAACCTGAAACTTTTAAAATAAAGTATCTATTTAAAACTGTATTGTGGGGCTGGGGGGATGGCTCAGCAGTTAAGAGCATTGGCTGATGTAGCAGAGGACCTGGGTTCAATTCCCAGAGCTCACATGACTGTTAACCATTGGTAACTCCAGTTCCAGTGGAACTGATACCCTCTTCTGGACACTGTGTGAACTATACACATGTGATGTACTTACATACATGTAAGCAAAACACTTACACATAAAATAAATATAATGAAAAATTGTGTTTCTACCATGTGTCAGGAAATGTGAATATAGATAACAAGCCATCTTTTTATGGAAATTGCTAAATGTTGGTGAGATAAGAATTAGTAAATAATTACATATATGCTATGTGACTCTTCTATTAATAAAAAGAAATTATTGGTCTACAGAGAAAGTTCCAGGACAGCTGGGGCTACAGGGAGACCCTGTCTCAAAAAGACAAAAAAAAAAAAAATTACTGAAGGACATTGTAGAGGAAGTGTTCTAGTTTGTGTTCCATTGCTGTGACAAAACACTTTGACCAACACCAACTTGGGGAGGAAAGGGTTTATTCAGCTTACATCTCCTGGGTCACAGTTCATCACTTAGGGATCCCAACGCAGGCACTCAGGGCAGGAACCTGGAGGCAGGAGCTGAAGCACAGGCCATGGAGGAGTGCTGTTCACTGGCTTGCTCCCGTGGCTCAAGCCCAGCCCGCCTTCTTACACAGTACACAACCACCTGCCCAGGGTGGCACCACTCATTGTGGGCTGGGCCCTTCCACACTGCTTGACCATCAAGACAATACTCCACAGATGAGGCCACAGGCCAATCCAATGGAGCCAATTCCCCAATTGAGGCTCCCTCAACCCAGGTGTGTCAAGTTGACACTAAAGCTATCCAGCACAGGAAGAAATCATTTAACATAAGGTCATTGAATTATTCCAATAAAGTGATTCTCAAACTAAGTAGGAATTATTCAGGTGTGGCTAGAAGGATAAAAACACTGAAAACAAAAGGACTAGAATGAGCCAAAGACCCAAGGCAAGACGAATTTAGAGTGTTGGTAAAGCAGAGAAAAGATCATTGTTCTTGAAACTCTGAACTCCAAATGGGAGGAGGGGATAACAGGTGGCAGATTCTTTTTTATTTTAATTTTATTTTTTATGTGTATGAATGTACTGTCTGCCTGTAGGTTTGTGCACCTATGTCGTGCAATGCCATGAAGGTCAGAAGAGGGTATCGGATTCCCCTGGAACTGGAGTTAAAGACAGTTCTCAGCTGCCATGTGGGTGCTGGGGATGGAACCTGGGTCCTCTGCAAGAGCAGTTGGCACTCCTAACAACTAGGCCATCTCTCCAGCCCGAAGATTCTTGGGTCCACAGATATCTTGTGGCCTGGCTCTGAAAAAAATATTAATTTCAATAAAACTGGCTTTCTTTGTAACCTTAAGTAGTTCATTTTAGATTTTTAATCATTTTTATTTTATCTGTACGAGTGCATTGCCTGGATATGTGTGAATGCACCCATGTCATGCAATGCCATAGAAGTAAAAAGAGAGCATTAGATCCTTTGGAACTGGAGTTAAGGATGGTTCTTAGCTACCATGTGGGTGCTGGGAATTGAATCTGGATCCTCTGCAAGAGCAGCCAGTGTTCTTAACCATTGAGCCATCTCTTCAGTCTGAAGTCGTTTTTTTTAATTAATTAATTAATTTATTTATTTCTAATTTATTTATCTGTATGAATGTACTGTCTGCATGTAGGTCTGTGCACCCGTGTCGTGCAATGCCTCGGAGGTCAGAAGAGGGTGTTGGATTCCCCTGGAACTGGAGTTCTCCTGGAATTGGAGTTATAGACAGTTCTCAGCTGCCAAGTGGATGCTGGGGATCGAACCCAGGTCCTCTGCAAGAGCCGTTGGTGCTCTTAGCTGTAGATCATCTCTACAGACCCTGAAGTAATTTATTTTATATTTAAAAATATTATTCAGAGAAAGCTTCACAGACCTTAACAGAGTCTTCAAATGGAGTCAATATGCCATCATCTAAGGGCATTGAAGTTTGTCCCAATTGTAAGGAATTATTCAGACATTTTAGGGAGCATAAAATTCTACATGGGTTCAACTTGCTTATAAAGTCCAAAACCTTGGCAGGTCCTTCCAGGCTTTGGATGAAATGATCACCACAGATGTTTCCAGTTGTGCTAGTGCTGTTTGTTCACCAACTGCTCTCCCAGTATCCATCCTGTTGTGTACTCTTACCAAACCTCTTGAGTATACCATGGATATCTGCTGTTCTCTAGTTTCTTATTTATGTTCATGCTACTGACATTCTTCCATATCTGCTTGTGTTCCCAGACTTGTGTCGACAATATTCTCTATAAGCCTTTCACTGCCTCCCTAGATTGTAGCTCATTATATCCCAGGTTTTATAGGCAGAATGATGGCCCCTGAAAAGATTCACACTGGATTCCTAGAATTCATAAATATATTAGATGCTGAAAAGGTGTCTGTAGACATGATTAAATGGAAAAGCCTGAGGTAGGAAGATTATTCTGGATTATGTAATAGAATTAATGTAGGCATAGGGTTCTATGAGACAGAAGAGGTAAAGGATCAGAGTAGAGGAGCAGATTGACAGTGGAATCAGATACGGTGGGGAAATAGAGCATGTATAAGTGGGAATAAGTGATATTCATTTTAAAAAAGTAGCTACAAACAAGTAATCACATGCTTCTGGAAGCTAAAAGTCAAGGAAACATTATCTCTGAGAATATCCAGAAGGTACATTCCTGCCAACACACTGGAGACTCCTGACTTCAGAACTATAGGATAACGTGTGTGTTTTAAGTCATTAAATTTGTAGTTATTACATCAGAAGGAATAATATGCCAAGTATACATCTGTTCAGCTTCTCTTTTGTGCTAATATATTTACTTGTGCACCCCAATTAATTACTACTTATTCACTTACCTATTCAATAGTAATGATGATGTGCTGCAGTCCTTCCCTGGGCTTGGTACTGCTTGTAGTGTTAGAATATAATAGGGTACAAAACAAATGAAGTCCCTATTCTCATGGAAATTATGATCCAATGTCTGACAATAGGCATTTAAAGACATATGTCAAGAACTGGGGATATATCTCAATGATAGAGTGCTTGCCAGTATATGCAAGGCCCTGGGTAAGATCTCCAGCACCACAAAGAAAAAGAAAAATAAGTGTAGAAACATTTTTTGAGAAGATTGACCATGTCAGCTTTATGGTGACAGATTTGAATAAAAAAGACACAAATAGTCTTGGGGTGAAGCTCAAGGGTAGAGCACTTGCCTAACATGTGTGAGGCCCTGGATTCTACCTCTTGTACATTTAAAAACATGATAGAAGTTTTATTCAAGCAGCAATTCTCTAGGAAACAGTGGGGCTGTAGTTCACCAGAGATACAAATGGATGCCAAAATTTGATACCACAGTAAACTGTAAGACCAGTGTTTATGAAGATGCAAGGACCTCATAGAGAATTGGAATTATTATATTTTTGTTGCTGGAAATCCAAATGTACATGTCTGTGTATTTATATGGGCAGTTGATTTTAATTAATGACATTTGGGCAGATCAGAGGAAAATTTGTGCTATTTTGTTTACTCTGAAGACTAATTAATAAATGTGAAAACAAGTCCCAAGCTAAGAAATGATGGGATGGGTCTCCATCATTAGAATTTTAGGAACATATTTAGAGATTGATATGTTTTTATAGTGGCTAAGAAATATAACCAGTGAATCACTTGTGTACAGTAAACCACAGATGCATTTAAGAGTCTTTGACAGAAATTTCAGGAGTCATACCAAGCTTCTAAATGCCATACCTTGGGGCTGGAGAGATAGCCTAGTGGTTAAGAGCACCAACTGCTCTTGCAGAGGACCCGGGTTCAATCCCCAGCACCCACATGGCAGCTGAGAACCGTCTGTAACTCTAATTCCAGGAGAATTCCAGTTCCTGAGGAATTCGAGACCCTCTCCTGACCTCCATGGCATTGCATGACATGGGTGCACAGACCTGCATGCAGACAGTACATTCATACACATACAAAAATAAATAAAAATAAAAAAAATTAAATGACATACCTTTTCACCTGCCCAAAACTAAACACCTAGCTAATAACCAATTGCTTAATTAACAGACTTTTTTGGGGCAATTTTTGAGACATTTAACCTCACACTTCCCACAAGACTCAATAGTCCAGTTCTGAGACCTATTAGATTCTCAGATTTTAAAGTCAAGATCAAGCTATATGAGCTGTAAGCAATTGTAGAAAGGTAGATGAGAGGGAGAAAGAACTGCCTTGGAAAGTACGAAGTGGAATTACATACATCTGATCATAGGAGAACACATTTGCTTATTGAATGAAAACCTCATTTCAAAAATGTGAAACAACACATATCCCAAGAGGACGTCTTAGATTTTTCAGGCAGAAATTTTTATAGGGCAAGAATGACTCATAGCAGCACTCAGCACAAATTCTTCTGTGGCCAGAGGAAAGAAGGAAACGGTATTGAAAGCTTAGAAACATTATTTGTACTCACAGGAGAGATAACTCTAATAACGATAATTTCTTTTCCTCCTAGCACCTCTCTAAAATGATAAGGATTATGAACCCACAAGAACCAGAAGAAATGATTATCTGCCATTAGCAAATGTGAGCTTTTGTTAATGTATTTTGCACTTTGAATGGGTTTAGCCTTTGGGAGACTATGTACACCTTGCTATCTTTCCCCTCTAGGTAGCATACACTAAGCTAATCCATTATGTTTATTCATAATAGAACAAAAGTGCTGACTCTAGGGACTAAGCTATAAACAATTCTGCTTGGTGAGCTAGGATCACAAGTCCCATTAGAGGAGTGAATTCCTGCTAAGGCCACCAAGATGCTTGTGAGATGGAGTCAGGGAGCAGTTATAGGTATGGTAACTGAGCAGGGTTCAGGAACCATGATTTCAAGCTTATGGAGGGGAAGTCTGGAAGAAGGACAGCTGGCACAGCTGCACTTGTGGGAAGCTTGGAACTTGCAGGACCTAGATGTGGAGGTGAGAAACCAGATGGGAAAAATGGGAGCTACAAGAAAGATTGTATTTGAACACTATTAGTCCACCAGCAACTCTTCTTTGCTGAGCTCTTAACAGACGCACATCCACTGTCTCCGAGTACAAAGAGGCCAGAACTTGATTCTCAGGTCTATTGTTTGTACTCAAAATAGAACAAAATGCTCCAAAGGTAGACTTACTGGAATTGCAATAAGCTTAAATATTAAATATCAGATCCTAAACAACATTGGTTTAAAGATTTTGATAAAAATGGTAATGCATCTCAGTTAATTGGAAATATAAATTGTTGTCCACGTTTGTTTTACTTAAAATATGTATAACAATAACTTTGGGATGTCACATACAAATGTTCTCTATAATTTTTCTGTTGTACAGTATCATCTTGTAGCATTCTCTTTTACCTGTAGGATGATTTAACTTAAGGAATTAAGTTTGCTTCCAAAGTTAATGACATACAGTTACCCAAAACAGCTTGGGTGAATTTGATGAAATCTGCACCTTGATTCCTGCCTATAGGTATGTGTAATACAACTGCCTTTTTGAGACTCATGTGTCAAAAAATAAAAACCTAAAATAAAAAGGGGGGATACAGATATATATGAAACCTTTTTGTCAAAAAATTTGCAATTTAAACCTTAAAATTAACTACGGGAAAAGATTTGTATGTTCCCACAGGTCAAAACTTCACCAACTTAATGGCTGAGAAAGAAAAGATACAGCTTTGCATTGTGTAGGATGTACCAGGAAGTGCCAGCAGAAAGGTTGGCCCATCTGAACACTGAAAGGAAGAAAAGCCTCAGACTGCTACAGGCATCAAACCCTTCTGTGGAACCTACTTGTAACAACTGTTTATTTATTTTTTTAATTATTTTATTTTATTTATTTCTGTATGTGTATGAATGTACTGTCTACATGCAGGTCTGTGCACCTGTGTTGTGCAATGCCATGGAGGTCAGAAGAGGGTCTCGGATTCCCCTGGAACTGGAGTTATCCTGGAATTGGAGTTTTGGATGGTTCGTGGCCACCATGTGGGTGCTGGGGATTGAACCCGGGTCCTCTGTAAGAGCGGTCAGTGCTCTTAACCACTAGGCCATCTCTCCAGCCCATATCAACTGTTGATAATGAGTGCTAACAAAACTTACCTTTTAGGTGCCGCAAAGTTTTAATACGAGAGACTTTCTTACCTCCCCTTCATAGAACAAGGAGGAATATGATGATGAGGTCATTCTCTAACTGTAAATTGGAGCCAACTGTTATAGAGGTAATCACTTATAAAACTGGTAAAACTGCCTTCTTTAATTGACTAATAGACATAGAAACTGTGAAAAGGATTATTTTCTATTCAGAACCAAATATAATACTAAAGTTTCCTTAAGCTGTGCATTTAAGCAAATATATATTAATACAGGAAAGCTCTGATATCAGCAATGGATTATTCTACCAAGGAGATGTTGGCCAGGGGATCCAAGCCCCCCCAAAAGGTAAAGGCTTCTTGCCTGTAAACTGGGATACCTGCAAGAAGAGAGGTGATAAGACCCTGCTGTCGAAGACCTGATGTAAGCATGGGAAAGATGTATTGAGACCGCACTTGCAAGTGTACAGTTGGTCTCTGGAATACTAGAGAGTGTTACCAAAGGCCACTAAACCAATAAAGCAAATATAGGTCTCCTTAAGTGAAGCAAGACTCCTCTGTCAGCACCAGCTACACCTCACCTGCCTGGAAATACTGTGCAGCAGAGGCAGCCATATGCCCATATATCCCAAATCTAATTGGCTATTAGCTCTCTCCTTGGAGGAATAACCCATGGCTGATGCCACAAGCTTACATCCTCTAGTGGTTAGGAGATGATGTAAGCCACAGTAAGACCCTGTCATATTTTACAGAAAAAATGTAATTCATGGATTAACATACCATCCAAACATCTGTGTCTATACCAAAGTAACCTACCATAACAATTAATACTCTTAAATACCTATATATCTAATTGCTTGTGCTTCATTAGTAGGATTGAAAGGTTATTCTTGGACAAACTGTCAGCCCATGAAAGGAAATAGCCAGAATTGACCAGAGTCCAAAACAACAGCTCCAGAGAAAGTAGACTGTTTTGCCTCTCTTCCAGCTGTGCCCCTTTTCTAAACCTAGGGAACGATCTGTGGAAGAGGGGGCATGGTAGAATGTAAGGGCTGAGATTGGGGTGAATGGAGAAACTACAGCAATATAGACTGGACACTTATTTGATCAACTTGATTGTACATACAAGCCCCCCCAGCTGGATAGTGGGACCCTTGGGCTGTATGGGTTTGGGCACAACTGCTTGCAAATTGGTTTTACATGAAGGATGCTTGTACTCATAAATTATTACTTATTGTTAAAAAATGAAAAAAAATAAAGAAGAAAAAAAAATCAGATCCCTTATCTTTGAGCCCCTTCTAAGAAAGAAGGTCTGGGAGAGGGCCTACAATGTTCTTGCACATACATGTACTTTCACAAATCATGAAAAAGTGTTTTAATCTTAATTGTGACTATTTTTCCATTCAAATTTCTCTCTGTCACGCTCTAATTTCTCACAGCTTTAGAGCAGTTATGTAGGAGCTTTTCTTGCTACAAACAGGTAGAGCGTGGTCCTGCTAAGGAAAGGGGAGCACAGTACCCACCTTGTGGACACTGTGGGGACCTGATTCCTCAGTGTGGAGGTCAGTCGGTTACTTCCATAACCCGACCTGAGAAGTGCTTCCAGCTCAGGTCCTTAGCCTGGGACAACGGAATGCTTTATCCACCTGCCCAAAGACTGCTGGCCCCTGGACAGGAATTTCAAGCTGATTGCTGATTCCCTATCTTCAGCCTACACCCACTCACAACTCACTTCACAGCTGGTGATCTGATAGATCTCCTTCCAGCCCCACACCAGCTATCCAGGTTGGTGGTCTGATGGACCACCATCCAACCCACTGGTAACTCAAATAAAATTCAGGCCTGCTTTGGCCTGTATGCACACAAAAAATAATAGCTGGGAATTTTGGGTAATGGAGATTCAATTTATTACCTGCTACAGCCTGCTAAACTTTTTTGTTGTTGTTGTTCTTTTTGAGACAAGGTCTCCCTGTAGCTCCAGCTATCCTGGAACTCAGTATATAGACCAGGCTGGCCTCGAACTCACAAAGATCCACCTGCCTTTGCCTCCCGAGTGCTGGGATTAAAGGCGTACACCACCATGCCCAGCAGCCTGCTAAACATTTTTACACTAAAACCAATTTGTGCCCAAAAAAACTAACCATGAGGTAAACTGTCAACCATAAGTAATGAATAAATGCAATTCACGTAAAACCAATTTGCAAACAGTTATGTCCAAACTTGTACAGCCCAAGGTCCCCATTGTCCAGCTGGAGAGGCTTGCATGTACAAGCATGTTGATCAAATAAGAGTCCAGTCTATATTGCTGTAATCTCACAATTCACCCCAATCTCCACAGCCCTTACAATCTATCATGCCTCCTCTTCTTCAGGTTGTTCCCTAGGTTTTGGGAAAGGGGCACAAGTGGGTGAGAAGCAAGTCAGTCTGCTTTCTCTGGAGATGTCATTTTGGACTCTGGTTGACTCAAGGAGACCAATATTTGCTTTATTGCTTTAGTGACCTTTGTTAATTCTCTCTGGCATTCCAGAGGCCAACTGTACACTTGCAAGTGTGGTCTCAATATATCTTTCCCATGCTTACACCAGGTCTTCGGCAGCAGGGCCTAAACATCACTCTTCTTGCAGGTATCCCAGCTCGTAGGCAAAAAGCCTTTGCCTTTTTTGGTGCTTGTATCTCCTAGCCAACATCTCTTTGACAGAATAACCCATTGCTGATACCAGAGCTTTCCTCTATTAATATTTTTTGTTTGATCACACAGCTTTTAAAGACTTTACTATTTGGCTTTGAATGAAGAATTTTCTTTTCACAGTTCTTATATCTATTAGTCAGTTAAAGAAAGCAGTTACACCTATTTTATAAGAAATTACTACTATAACAGTTGGCTCTCATTTACAGCTATGGAATGACTTCATTCCCATCATGTTTTTCTTTTTTCTATGAAAAGGAGAGGTAGGAAGGTTTCTCATATTAAAACTTAGCAGCACCTGGAAAACAAGTTTCACTAGGACACATTATAAACAGTTATTTTAAATAGAATTCAGAGAGATGCTTGGTGTCTGTGACTCAGGCAGTCTGAAGTTTTTCTTTCTTTTAGTGTTCTGATGGACCAGCTTCTCTGCTGGTATATCTTGGTCCATCCTATACAATGCAAAGCTGTATCTTTTCTTTCTCAGGCATTAAGTTGGTGATGTTTTGACCTGTGGGAACATGCAAATCTTTTCCCATAGTTAGCTTTAAGATTTCAAACTTAAAATTTTTTTGAATGTTTGAAATAAAGAGTTCTCTATTTATGTCCCAGAGGGAGAACTTCACCACCTCCCCCTTTTTTTAAATTTTTATATTTTGACCTATAGATGTTTAAAAGGCAGTTGTATTACACATATCTATAGACAAGAACCAAGGAGTAAAGTTCCATTAAATTTACCCAAATTGTTTACCATTTAACTGTACACTGTTAATTTAGGAAGGCAAATTTAAATTTTTTGTCAAATTATTTTGTAGGCAAAATGAAGGTTGTAGGTGATACTGTACAATACAGAAATTATACAGAACATTTGTGTACATTAACCCCAAAGTTGTTGTTATACAAATTATAAGTAAAACAAACATAGACAACAATCTGTATTTCTAATTAGCTTAAATGTATTACCATTTTTATTAAAACCTTTTAACCTATGTTGTTTAATATAGACATTTTTACTTTTACTAAGTCTTAAAATACCATATAATATGTAGACAAAGTTTGGGCAAATTTGGATACCTGTTAAACACATTAATCAGATATACATTTTTTCTTACAATTTTTTGACTAGACTGTGACTTCAGAGAAATCAAGTCCATTAACATATTGTTTATTTGTATTTCTGTATAAATATCTACTTAAATGCCTCCATATATAAATATATATTATTTTTGAACATACCATTTTAAACTGCAAACTTTACAGAGTATATTTTAATGACCATCTTCCACCAAGCTCTTGGAGATGCCTTCTCCAGGCTTGGCATGAAACCCTGCTTTAAAGATGTTTTACCTAGTTCTTAAATGCTCTACAATACACATTTAACTATACTTTTAAATTGTATTAGAAATAGAACAAGATTATTTTTTTTAATTTTTTAAATTTTATTTATTTTTTATGTGTATAAATGTACTGTCTGCATGCAGGCCTGGGCACCTGTGTCGTGCAATGCCACAGAAGTCAGAAGAGGGTGTCAGATTCACCTGGAACTGGAGTCAAAGATGGTTCTCAGCCACCATGTGGGTGCTGGGGATCAAACCGGGTCCTCTGCAAGAGCAGTCAGCACTCTTAACCTCTAGGCCATCTCTCCAGCCCCAGAATAAGATTATTTTTTAAAATTATTTTACTTCATACAAGACTTTAAGAATTTGATTGAATTTTTGTTTTAGGCATTGAAGGAGCACAAACAGCAGACAGCAATACAATTCCACTAGAATGTGCAATATTCCTTCCAGGTAATTTTACAAAGCCATTTCAACCATAATTTTGTTGAAATTTAAACATATATTTAACTGATTAATTATAACTCTGAGTCTTGAGAAGAAAAGGCTCCATATTTCTCTGAGAGGCAGGTTTTACTGGTCTTATAATAGTATTATCATACATCGACAATTTGTAAGTGTTGTTAACATTAGGACATAAACGCACATACTTATACACACACGTGCATGCACACATACATACATATATACATACATACATATACGCACACGCAATAAAGAAAATATTGTTAAGTTGACCTGTGAGAGAGGGGAGAAGTTACATTATTGGTTGATATTTGATGAAGAACACACATAATTATTTTACACTTTTGTTGTAGGGGTATACATCTTATTGAATACATGCTTTGGTAACACACAAACCTCTGAAGTTCATTTGCTAATCTCCTGGGTCATCTCTTGACCATTTAGCAGTCCTATCTGACCCTAATTCTTTCCTTATGCTGAGCCCTATTCTGATTTTTATTTCTCATCTATACCTGTCTGTCCCTGTTCTTACCCTTTCCTTATACACCAAGGTTCAGAGAGAGCCCAAACACCAGAACTGACTCCATTTATTTGTGGTTCTGGGTAAATTGTTCTAAGAAAGATAAGAAATTACTTATAAAGTTTTTAGTGAAATTAGACCAAATTTTACCTTAACACATTATAAAAGATGATTTTGGTTAGTCAGAAAACACAGATTAATATGACCTTTTAACATTGGCTTCTAATTTAGTAGATTTATGGTGCTATTTCTGTGGATTGTGAAAAATATTCAGCTGTGACTACTCTGGGACAGGGCGTGGCAACTTGTGATTCCAATGTTTCTGGAGTCCCAGGCAAAAAGGCACGTGTCATTGCCTCCAGCCTGTCAGATTATTTACAAATAGCTACAAACTAAAAAGTGTACAGCTTCATTTTTATTTTTGTCTTTTCAAGGCAGGGCCTCCTTCCAGTCCTACCTGGCCTGGCGCTCACTTTGCAGACCAGGCTATCCTTGAACTCACAGAGACCTGCCTGCCTTGACCTCCCAAGCACTAGGACCAAAGGTGTGTGCTACCCCACCCAGCTCCACAGGCCTGGAATTGTTGAACCCAATTTGCATTACAAAAGACTGGCCTCTAGAATGAGGTCCTAGAGGAAGAAAGAAATCTGAGCTGAATTAACCACCTCAAAGACATTATTTACCGAAAAAAAATGTATTTATTTATTTATCATATTTTATGCCTATGAGTTTACTGTCTGCATATAGGTTGGTGCACCCACGTCATGCAATGCCACAGAGGTCAGAAGAGGGGGTCAGATTCCCCTGGAACTGGAGTTAAAGGCAGTTCTTAGCTGCCATGTGGGTACTGAGACTCGAACCTGGGTCCTCTGCAAGAGCAGTTGGTGCTCTTTTTTTATTATTTTTTTTAATTATTCACTTTTTATTATATTTTAAGGGATTCACAGCACAAGAGCACAGTTGTTTTCAGATCACATTGAAATTGCTCAGTTTGCCATACAATTAGGTAATTGGTGCTAGCATCCACAGATGAGGGATACCATTCATCATTTCTTTTTCTGGGACTGTGTTACTACACTCAGCATGATATCTTCTAGATCCAGCCATTTAACTGCAAAGTTCATGATGTTATCTTTCTTTACCACTGCATAGAACTCCATTGTGGGGGCTGGAGAGATGGCCTAGTGGTTAAGAGCACTGACTGCTCTTACAGAGGAACCGGGTTCGATCCCCAGCACCCACATGGCGGCCAAGAACCATCTGAAACTCCAATTCCAGGAGAACTCCAGTTCCAGGGGAATCCGAGACCCTCTTCTGACCTCCGTGGCATTGCACGACACGGGTGCACAAACTTTCATGCAGACAGTACATTCATACACATCCAGAAATAAATAAAATTTAAAAAAAAATTAAAAAAAAAAGAACTCCATTGTGTAGATGTACCACATTTTCTCTATCCACTCGTCAGTTGAGGGCCACTTGGGTTGGTTCCAGCTCCTTGCTATTGTGAAGAGAGCTGCAATAAACATGGCTGTGCATGTATCTCTGTAGTAAGATGAGTCTTGTGAGTACATACCCAGGAGTGGTATGGCTAGGTCAGGTGGCAAGTTCATTCCAAGTCTTCCGAGGGTTCTCCACACTGCTTTCCATAGTGGCTGTACGAGTTTACATTCCCACCAGCAGTGGATGAGTGTTCCCCTTTCCCCACAACCTCTCCAGCACTTGGTATCATTTGTTTTCTTAATCCTAGCCAGTCTTATTGGAGTAAAATGATATCTTAAAGTGGTTTGATTTGGATTTCCTTAATTATTAGTCGTTGGACACTTCTTAAGATGTTTCTCAGCCACTTCTAATTGTCACTTGTGAAGTCTCTGTTCAGCTATTTGCTCAGCCTATTGATGGGTCATTTGTTTTCTTTCTTCGTTTTTTGAGTAGTTTATATAATCTGGAAATCAATGCTTTGTCAGATGTTTCTGCGGTGAAAGTTTCCTCCCACTCTGTGGGATTTCTCTTCACTTCCCTGATTGTTTCTTTTGATGTACAGAAATTTTTAAGTTTAATGAGGTCCCATTTGTCAATTGTCAACCTTAATTCTTGTGCAGCTGCTCTCTGATTTAGGAAGTCTTTTCCTACGCCTATGTCTTATAGTCTGCTGCCAGCTTTTTCTTGTATCGCCTTCAGAGTTTGGGGTTTCACATTGAGGTCTTTGAATCCATCTGGAGTTGGACTTTTGTACAGGGCAAGAGGTAGGGGTTTAATTTCATTCTTCTACAAGTGGTGATCAGTTTTGCCAACACCCACTTGCTGAAGATGTTGTCTTTCTCCATTTGTCTTCTTGGCCCCCTTGTTCAAATAGAGATGGCTGAATTGTATGTGTTCAAGGTTTGGATCTTCGGTTTTGTTCCAATGGTCAACAGGTCCTGTTTTTGTGCTAGTACCAGCTGTTTTTTGTGACTACAGCCCTGTAGTATAGTTTAAGTCGGTATAGAGATTCCCCCTGTGTGGCTTTTCATTCAGGGTTGTTTTGGCTATTGGGGTCTTTGTTTTTCCAAATAAAATTAAGGACTTTTTCCAAGCCTGTGAAGAACTTTGGGGATTTTAATTGGGAGTGCATTAAATCTATACAAGTTTGGGTAGAATGGACATTTTGATTACTATATTACTATTTTCCATCATGAGCTTGGGAAGTTTTTCCATCTTCTGATGTCTTCTTCAATTTCCTTCTTCAAGGTTAAAATTTTTGTTGTAGAGATCTTTGGTGTCCTTTGGTTATGTTTGTTCCTAGGTATTTTATTGTTTTTGAAGGTATTGTGAGTGGGAAGTTCTCCTTGAATTCCTTCTTCAGTTCTTGTTGGTGGTAAAGAAAGGCTACTCTGTTTTGCCTAATTAAATGTTGTATCCTTCACTTTACTGAAGCTCTTATTGTTTCTAGTTTTCTGGTGGAGTTTTTAGCATCCCTTAAGTAAACACTCATATCATCAGCAAAAAGGGATAGCTTTTTTTTTTTTTTTTTTTTTTTTTTTTTAAAAATTTTTTTAATTTTTATTCATTTGTGTTGTGTATGAATGTACTGTCTGCATGCAGGTCTGTGGCACCCGTGTCGTGCAATGCTGCTGAGGTCAGAAGAGGGTCCGATTCCCCTGGAACTGGAGTTCTCCTGAAATTGGACTTTCAGACAGTTCCAGCCACCATGTGGGTGCTGGGATCGAACCCGGGTCCTCTGCAAGAGCGGTTTGGCACTCTTAACTTGCTAGGCCATCTCTCCAGCCCCTTAGTGTTCCTTTATTTCTTTTCTTGCCTTATGGCCCTAGCAAGTGTTTCAAGCAATATATGTTATTATATATAATATATATATAATATGATATATATGTATTATATATTGTCCTGTTTAGAATTTTGGCATCTGTGTTCATTGAGATGGGTCTATAGTTCTATAGGCTTTTTCCATTCCTTTCCTCTTTATTGGATGAGTGTTTGATATCCTTTTTCATTTCATCTTCCGATTTCTTTAGTATTTCCACTTCCTTTTGGAGCTTCTCAATCTCTTCCTGTAGGTCTTTGCTTTTCTGGTTGGTTTCCTTATCTTTTTCAACATGAGATCTTTTCAGTATTTCCACTTTCTTCTGGAGTTTGTCATTCTCTCTCTCTAGGTCCTTCTTGAGTTTTTCATTCTCTTAATTCTTTGATTTGCTCTTTATAATCTTGTACTTCTTTAAGTATATTCACAATTTTACTTCTAATATCTGTGTCCTGGGCCATCCCCAGGGGGATCCCACTGTAGGAATCTTCCATAGGGTTGGTATAGCTTGGTGTGGAATTATCCTGCACCTTTCCCATGTTGTCTCTTCTTTGTGTCCCTGGTATATGGGTTTCTCTTTGCCTGTATTCCAATGTGAATCCCAAATGCCTCTTCACTGTGTTGAAGGCTTGCTTTGCTTGCCTCCTTCAGATTCCTTCCTTGTTTGTTTGATTGATTGGTGTTTTTTGTTTTTTTTTTTTTTCTCCTTTACTCCTTGCTTATGGAGTCTTGACTTCTCTAAGCTTTAGGCTTTCTATTGGAAGTCTAACTCATGCTTCCCTTTCTGTTTTGAAGGTTCTCCAAATAATCCACTTGGACACTCCTTTGGCAATTCCAGTTGGGGGCGGGGGGTTGCTGTTTAGCCCTTGCCCCAGTACCTGTGCTTCAGGTGGTCTTGGAAGATCCCTGATCTCAAAACTCACACAAACCCACCTTTTATACCAGCTGGGAGGACAACTCTGCCCCCTCAGCCACACAAGCCAATGGGGCCAAAGACAACAAAATCCAATCAAACAATCTGCCTAACCGAATCACCGAGCTCCTACCTGTGCTTCAGGTGGTCTTGGTTCATCCCCGATCTCAAGACTCACACAATCCCACCTTTTATACCAGCTGGGAGGACAACTCAGCCCCCTCAGCCACACAAGCCAATCGGGCCAAAGACAACAAAATACAATCAAACAATCTGCCTGGCTGAAGCACCCAGCTCCTATCTGTGCTTCAGGTGGTCTTGGGAGATCCCCAATCTCAAGACTCACACAAACCCATCTTTTATACCAGCTGGGAAGACATCTCCGCCCTCTCAGCCATACAAGCCAATTGGGCCAAAGACAACACAATCCAATCAAACAATCTGCCTGGCTGAAGCACCCAGCTCCTATCTGTGCTTCAGGTCGTCTTGGGAGATCCCCTGCAGTTGGTGCTCTTAGCTGCTGAGCCATCTCTCTAGCCCCTGAAGGAGAACTTTTAAAACATACTTAAACTGTAACTGGCTTCTCACAAACTTCTATGCAAGCCAATATCTGGTGAGTTGTCTCCACTATCCTAGCCCACCTAGAACTGAGCGGTCTGTACAAATGTGCACCTCAATAGAAGGCTTGCACCAAAACCCTTGAGCTTGCTCCATGGGCATGCCTGCCCTCTCTGCCTCTGTCTCTGCTCCCCATGATGTTTGCCACCTGAACTGCAGCAAGAAGGCGGAAGCCTGGGCTTCCCTTTGGGTCTGAAATTCATGCTGCAAGATAGGTTCCATGCCCACTGAAAAAGCCTCTAGAAGGCAAGTGGATGGGAGAGGAAAGATTCCCCCTCTCTCACAATTTCTCTGAATACCCATAACCTGGGAAGGATGGGGGACAGACAGATGCCCCCAATCAGAGGAAGGCAAAACAGTACCCAGGGGCTCCATAGAGGTGCCCCACTGAGTGGGTGAAAACCCAGAAGAGAATGCAGGCCTCTCAAAGCCTATCAGAGAAAGGGTCTCTGGTGAACAGGCCAAGTCCGCATCAGTGCCATCTAGAGGCACACCAGCAGAGTCAACACGAGATTCCTCTGCCTCCATCCTTAGTCTGTGCCTTCAATGATTCAGAGACACTAAACTGTCTCTGGGCCATAACCCGAAACACAATAGCTACAGCAAAGAACACAGCAAACCATGGCATGCGGTCAACAAACACATGCCATATATCACAAAATGATTCCTCATTAAACATAGCTCCCTTAAAATATTATTTTCCATCTTGCAGGGATTCTAACTCACTAAACTGGTTTCCGTGCCCCACGTTGATGTGCCAAAATGTAGGAGCTTCTCTTGCTATGAACAGGTACAGCATGGTCCTGCTAAGGGAAAGGGAGCACAGTGCCCACTTGCATCCTATCCACTGGTAATTCGAACAAAATCCAGGCCTGCTTCAGCCTGTATGTGCACAAAAATTAATGGCTGGGAATTCTGTGTAATGGTGGTAATGGGAATTCAATTTATTACCTGCTACAGCTTGCTTTTGTAAGCAAAATGACGTCAGCTCCCAGAGTCAATCACAGACCCCCAGTTCCTTGCCATTGCACATTGCTACCCCACCCAGCATCATGCACCTGGGCCACATTGCTTGCTCCTTCCTGGGGTGGGGTCAGAGAAATCCCATGACTCTGGCCCACATGGTGCCCTGAGGGGTTCTAGCTGAGAACTAGCCCCCAATTCAAACTGGATCTTCCTACATCATTATGGGTGTTTTGGGCTATGTCTATAGGA
>VZQC01007751.1:2212016-2257016 GCA_009823505.1 Rhizomys pruinosus | reverse complement strand
TGGGAGGGAAGGTGGATCCTGGAAGAACTGGAGGGAAGAGTAGGGAATGATTATGATCAACGTACATTGCATACATTACAAAATTCTCAAAGAATTAGTATTAGAAAAAAAATGAGATTTTTTTTTTTTTGAGACAGGGTCTCCCTGTAGTGCCAGCTGGCCTGGAATTCACTATGTAGACCAGGCTGGCCTTGAACTCACAGAGATCCACCTGCCTCTGCCTCCTGAGTGCTGGGATTAAAGGTGTGTGCCACCAAGTCCACTGGCTGAGATATTTTTAAAGTAAGTGATTTGTAAATTTCCCCAGTTCTGCATGAAAGAACCAACGAGTCCCAAAGCCATGTGTGAGAATTCACTTCAGTGATAGCAGTTTTATACAAAAGAATTCTATTGCTTTCAGAAAAGTTGCTACTATAACCAGTCATACACAAAATGACTATATACAGATTTGTGGGACAAATTTAAATGTCTTCTCAACAGCACTGGCTGTTAGCCAGGAATGGAGCAATGACTTAAAAAAAAAAATCTGGGAGATTGTGATCTTAACAGCCCAATGATTAATCAAACGTGAGAACAGGAAAGGACACTTCCTGACTTGCTGGAACTTAGAACCTGTATTTCCTTTATCTCTTTTTTGAGATGCTGAGTCGGTTTCACTTAAAGGAAGAACTAAAATAAGCAAGAGGTAGATGCAGGGATTCAAAAAGCATTATTTCACACTCTGGGGCACAGGAAGGAGATGTCTTAGCTAGAGGACAGAGAGTGCCAGGAGGAGGTCACCAGGAAAAGGACCATCTGATAAGACAGGCCACTTGGAATACTAAAAGAAACAAAACAAAAACATGATAAACTGGTGGAAGGTAATGGTACATTTGGAGAAAAGTTAGAAACAATATTTACAGAACCACAAAATGTAACTGAAAATATCCCTATAGCTCTATGGGTTAACAGAACTAAGTCCCTGTTTATCGTAAGAGGAAGCTAATATCTAAAATCAACAATTAAGGACTAGCAGTCTATGTATATTGCTTAGAAATAAGAAGGTCGCCAGGAGTAATGACCATGAACTAGCAAAGAGGATAAAGTGGAGTTGGCTCTGGTGAGTAGAAAGGTGACACTGGCAGGTTTGGCGAGTGGGGGAGGGGTTATTTTCCTTTTTCAGTCTTTAGTACGGTCTGCAGTACAAGTGATGAAAACTAATTGTCTAACATTTTTAAAACTGCAATTTCTTCTCATAACAAGAAGAACCACAAGAACAAAAGCAAATAAACAATCTAAACTTTTATTGCCTCCATTCTCCCTGGAAGTAGAAAAGATGCATTTTGTTCTTGGAGATCTTTCTGTAATGTTTGTGGATTACACCGCTCACTCCTTTGGGGGCACAAGGAGTGCTTTCCATAACCTTAAAGATTTAAAGGCCAGAGTATCTGTGTGATGTTTTGGGGAATTGTTGGTAGATTGGGCTCACAAAAACTTAAAATCTTCTAACCGAATTCCCAAATGGCCTACATCAGTAGTGCTTATGGGAAGAAGAACATTAGGCATGTGGTCATGTGTCAGTCCTTGGAAAAAACCCTTTTAAATATTAGCCAGACTCTTTGAAGTGAATTCGGAAATATTGAAAAATAACTTACAAAGAATGTTCTTTTGAAAGTGGTGGTTTAGACAGAAGAGGACTTCATTTCCATGACTGTTTCTGAAAGCAAGTAAACAATTTTTAAAATAAAATATGAAATGATGATAGTTTCAGTTTCATGCTTCTGCTGGTAATGAGGAACACAATAAAAAAAATAATAAACAAAACTTCCAACTTTACTTTTGTCCAAGTCAAACAGAACTCAAAATGTAAAAGTTTTGATTGTTTATAAAATGAAAAAAATCTTTGTAATTCGATATAATCCAAAATAGTTCCCCATTCCTCACTCAGCAGTTGTTTGTAACACAATTCTAGGTTGCATCATTTTCTCTGTTATTGGACAACTCAGCCTGGGTGATTCAATAAGTACTTGCTGAGTAATTTTACCCACAGGAGTACACTGAACTGACCATATTCTCTATGGGTCAGGAGCCTCTTCTCAAGGCATAAAAGCCAGCAAGCTTTTGCCAAAACTCACTTCCTTCCTGAGTCATTGTAGATGCAAACATCCTTGGCTTCATCTGGAGAGCGTATGAGAAATCTATTTATAAGATAAATGAGGCAGGAAGATGAAGAAAAATTACAAGCAACATTTTAGTGAGCTGTGAAAAATGAACAGTACCTTATTTTTGTTGTTTTATGGGTGAGAGAGAGCAAATGGGAAAAGATTTCCAGACAGACAGAGATGTGATCTCCTGGGGAAGGTTATCAGTTATCTGCTGGGTAAGGCAGTTCTGGGAAAGGAATTCATGCCTGGTGCCACAGCCAGTAAAAACAAAGCAAGATTAAATACGCAAATACAGCTTTCTATCTCACCAGCGTTTGGGATCCTGGATGCAGCAGAAACCTTCCACCCCCACCCTAGGTACACATTGCAGGATTCTCAAGCCCCATTCTTCTACTTACCTTTGCCTAGGGTTGCAAGAGATCTTTTTTCTTTTGAACTCCATTTTCTGTGAGAACTCTTTGTCTTGTGATGCATTAAGAACGTAAGCTAGAGCAGAACTTGACCATTGTTCTGGATTGTGGGAGACGCCTGGTTTGAGACGATAAAAATCAGTCAAGAACCTTGGGGAAATTTAGAGAAGGTGTGAGGGAGATGGTGAGTGAGAAGATGTCAGGGGAAGCTGAGGAGAGTTCTCCTGTCATTTTAGATACTGTAACACTTGGTCGGAGGACGAAGTCTTCCGCTTCTCTGGACATGCTGTCAGCTACTGAAAAGAAAGGTTACACTAGTAAGCATTAAAAATAGACTTACCTAGTATAAGTGATATAAAATAAGATGTGTAATCTAATGAGGTTGCAGATATGAATTCGCCTATAAACCATCACTAAAATAAAAATCAAAATATCTATCTCTCAAACTTTCTTGAAACGTTTTGTAATCTCCCTCTATATCCTGACCTCTCACCCTAGTCCCCAGCTAAACAATGATCTTCTTTCACATATATGGAATTATCTTGTGTGTACTCATTTGCTATTTGTTTATTTGGGGTATGGGTTTTTCAATCAATAGAATTTTATGATTCATCCGTAATGTATATATTCACAGTTCCCCCTTTCCTTGCATGATTTTCTAACACACCATACCATGGTTTGTTTACATACTTGCTTATAAACATTTGGATTATTTCCAACTGTGAGAATTTAAAAAGTTTCTATGAGTATTTATGCACATTTTGAATGTGTATTTTCAGTCCTCATTGGTGGATACATAGCAATCAGGATGCTTTAGTTATGTAGACATTAGGTTTGGAGTTTTAAGGAATTGATAAACTGTTTTGTTCTGTTCATTATAGTATTAATTCCCACTAGCAGTGTTTTAGAGTTCTAGCCGCTCTTCCTGTGGTGGCTTGCAGGACAATGTCCCTCATTGGCTCCAAGTATTTTTAACACTTTGTCCCCAGTTGGTGGTGATGTTTGTGGAGGTGTAAGATGTGCTGGGGAAAGCACATCCCTGAAGGTGAGTGTCAAGCACTTTTGCAGTCAGATGTCACTTGATTCTGCTGAGGGACATGGCCGCCAGAGGCTTCTCTCCCTGAGGAAACTGGCACCTGTCACAGGTACCAGCTGGCTTCGGAAATATTTACTCCGCAGCCAAATATGGGCCACTGGTTACCCCTCAGATTTAGGCAGGAAGGCTGATAGCCCTCCTTTAAGGCCTCAAGTCAACTGATCACAAGTCAGGGGTTGATGACCACAAGACTTGACTTTCAGACTGGTGGCCGATGTGCTAGCAAACCCACAGGTCTGATAGAATTATGCATGTGAGATAATAATGGACCAGGGATCTTGTTATATGGTAAAAGTAATGAAGAATCTGTTCACCGTATGCAGCAAATCACTTATATAGACAGAACGATGTCATTTCCCAATGGCCAATTCCACAACCTGTGCATCACAAGTTGTATCACGAGCTGCTGCTCTCTCCCCTGCAAGGGAGGGGGAGGGGTCAGGTACAGATGTGCAGGCAGGCAAGTAAGATAATGCATTTGCTTATAGGTGAGCTGTGAGAATATGTAACCATGCCCAATTTCCAGTTCTGCTCTCTGCTTTCGGTGCCTGCTTGATGATGTGAGGGCTCAGCTTTCTGCTCCAGCTACCTCCTGAGCCTCCCTGCCGTGGGAGACTCTTATTCCTCTGGAACCATAAAGACAAAAACTTTTCTATAAATTGCCTTGATCATGTTGTTTTATCACAGCAACCGAAAAGTAACTAATACACCTTCACACCAGCATTTAGTATTGTCTACCTTTCAGTTGAGCCTCTAGAATGTCAGTGTGTGGCTGTAATTGGCACTTTAATTACTGACTTTGAACATATTTCATGTGCTTTTATACCATCCTGATTATCTTCTGTAATGAATTTTCTGTTGAAATCTTTTAGTCATGTAAATAGTTCTTTAAGAATTTTAAATAATTTGGGGCTGAAGAGATGGCTCAGCAGTTAAGAGAACTAGCTATTCTTAGAGAAGACCCAGGTTCAAATCCCAGTACCCACATGGTGGCTCACAACCATCTCTAACTCCATTTCCAGGGGGATCCAACACACTGTTCTGTCCTCCTAGGGCACTGCATGACATGGACACAGTTATACACATGCAGGCATAATACTCATACACATAAAATTTTTAAAATTAAAAAAAGAATTTACATATAGTTTTCATATAATATACTCAACTCCTTGTAAGTATACAGCTCAATGGTTTGTAATCCCCTACACAGTTGTGAGAGCAGCACTGCAATCTATTTCAGCAGGACTTCCATCATATCAAAAAGTTTGTTTTCTCTTATACATTTGCAATCAATCTCCATCTTTTCTCAGCCCCAGGCATACATGTGTTTGCTTTCTGTTTCTATAGACTTGTCTTTCTAGAAGTTTCATATAAATGGAATCCCAAAATACCTGATCTTTTCTATGTAACTTCTTTTACTTTTGGGGTTCAGCCATGCCAATCATATGTCTCAGGACTGTGTTCTTTTTTAGTACTGAGTGGCAATCAACTGCATATACCTAATTATATGACTATACCGTATTTCATTTATTTACCAGTTGCTGGATTTTAGATTACTTACAGTTATCGATGATTAAGAATAGTTATAATATCAGTTAGTATTCATGCCTGAGTCTTTTGTGGAAAACATATTTCATCTCCCCTTTTATCTTTTATCTCTAGTTTAGCTTTTAAAGAAGTCATCAGACTGCTTCTCCATACGACATTTTATTTTATATTTATACATTCATGTGAACAAAATACAAAGGCTTATTTTTTCCCTTGTCTTCCTTCTGTAGGATTTAAGTCCAATATTAACTCCTTTTGCTGGCACATGTGACTAGCCTAGTTTCTTTTTTCTTTTTTTTCACAATGAATGTAAATTTTAATTATAAAATAAGAGTATGAACAAAGCATTTTAAAATAATCTCAATCATTTGGCAACTCATCATTGAAGAAACAAATTTGACCTTAAGAAAACTTAAGCTGGCCGGGCGTGGTGGCTCACGCCTTTAATCCTAGCACTTGGAAGGCAGAGGCAGGTGGATCTTTGTGAGTTCAAGGCCAGCCTGGTCTACAGAGTGAGTTCCAGGACAGCTGGGGCTACAGGGAGACCCTGTCTGAAAAGACCAAAAAAATAAAAAGAAAGAAAACTTAAGCTGGACAGTTTGTTCATTATGGGAATTAAAATATGTTTAAAAAAGAACCTGGCAGGGCTGGAGAGATGGCCTAGCCATTAAGAGCGCCGACCGCTCTTACAGAGGACCCAGGTTCGATCCCCAGCACCCACGTGGCGGCCGAGAACCGTCTGAAACTCCAATTCCAGGAGAACTCCAGTCCCAGGGGAATCCGACACCCTCTTCTGACCTCCGCGGCATTACACGACACGGGTGCACAAACTTGCATGCAGACAGTACATTCATACACATACAGAAATAAATAAATGCCGGGCGTGGTGGCGCACGCCTTTAATCCTAGCACTTGGGAGGCAGAGGCACGCGGATCTCTGTGAGTCCGAGGCCAGCCTGGTCTACAGAGTGAGTTCCAGCACAGCCAGAGCTACAGCGAGACCCTGTTTCAAAAAAGACCAAAAATTCCATGATTCTCTAGACCAAATGTTTCCCTAGGCCCACCTCAGTGCTCTGTGTCATAGAATTAGCATCCCTGTCTCTGCTTCCCTTTCTGGATATTTGTGCCTGTCCCTTCATTCTCTGTGTCAAATTTTCCTAGAGAAAGACTCTCCTAATTGGCTTTCATCTGTCCTTGTGTGAAGAGCTTAGTAGGCCTACCATCCATTAGCTCCTGTCTTTGGCTCTGTCCTCTAGAGCCCAAGAAATATGCACATAGTCCTGGGTACATAGTTATATAAAATATAGTAAAAATAAGTTATATAATACAGGGTTCAGGGGCTAAGGAACTGGCTGCTTTTGCAGAAGACCAAGTTTTGAATGCCAGCATCTACATTGTAGCTAAAACTGTCTATAAATCCAGTTCAGGGGATTCAACATATCTTCTGCCCTCTCGCAGGCACTGTGGTGACCAGGTGCACTTACATACATGCAGGCATAACACGGATATACATAAAAAAGATTACATGAATATTTTAAAAATAGTGTATAAATAGATATAATCCAAATGCGAAGGACAGAAGCATTCCTTTAAAGGTAGGAACTCAGCAAGGCTGCCCCCTGTCACTACTCTCCTTCAATATATATATATATATATATATATATATATATATATATATTATTCAAATATATATTCAATATATTCAAGCTATATATATATATATTATACTTAACACTTCCTAGGGCAATAAAGCAAGAAAAGGAAATTAAAGGATACTAATTAGAAAAGAGGAAGTCAAGCTATCCTTTTTGTTGAGGATATGATTGTTTACTTTTTATTACTTCTTTATGTTTTTTCATTTTTTAACAATAAGTATCATTTATGAGATAAAGCATCTTTCATGTAAAACCCATTTGCAAGCAGTTGTTTACTTTTTTTTTAATTTTTATTTATTTTTGTATGTGTAGGAATGTACTGTCTGCATGTAGGTTTGTGCACACCGTGTCGTGCAATGCGCGGAGTCAGAAGAGGGTCTCGGATCCCCTGGAACTGGAGTTCTCCTGAAATTGGAGTCTAACAGGTTGGTTCTTAGCCGCCATGTGGGTGCTGGGGATCGAACCCGGGTCCTCTACAAGAGCACGGTGCTCTTTAACCCGCTAGGCTACTCTCGCAGCCCAGCAGGTGTTTACTTTTTAAGGGATGCTAAAAATCTACCAGAAACTTCTGGAAACGATTAAGAGCTTCATAAATGGCAGGTACAAATTAACCTAGAAAATATTAGTGCCTTTCTTTACACAACCAACAAGCAACTGAAGAAGGAATTCAAGGAGAACTTCCCACTCACAATAGCCTCAAAAACAATAAAATCCTGGGAACAAACCTAACCAAAGACACCAAAGATTTCTACAACAAAATTTTAAACTCTTGAAGAAGGAAATTGAAGAAGACATTAGAAGATGGAAAAACCTTCCATGCTCATGGATTGAGAAAATAATCATAGTAAAAATGTCAATTCTACCCAACTCTTGTATAGATTTATATGCACTCACATTAAAATCCCCAAAAGTTTCTTTCACAGGCTTGGAAAAGAAGTCCTTATTTCATTTGGAAAAACAAAAGACCCCAAACGCCAAACACCCTGAGTTTAAAGAGCAATCAGGGGGAATCTCTATACCAGACTTCAAACTATACTACAGGGCAATAAGTCATAAAAACAGCTTGGTATTGGCACAAAAACAGACCCATTGACACAATGGAACAAAACTGAAGATCCAAACTTGAGCACATATTAATTTCAGCCACTCTCATATTTGACAAGTGGGGCCAAGAACCAATGAGAAAAGATAAATCTTCAGCAAGTGGTGTTGGCAAAACTGGACCACCATTGGAGAGGAATGAAATTAAACCCCTACCCATCCTCACCCTGTACAAAAGTCAACTCCAGATGGATTAAAGACCTCAGTGTGGAAACCCCAATCACTTAAAGGTGATAGAAGAAAATTGGCGGCAACTATAAGACATAGGCATAGGAAAAGACTTCCTAAATCAGACAGCAGCTGCACAAGAATTAAGGTTGACAATTGATAAATGGGACCTCATTAAACTCAAAAGCTTCTGTATATCAAAAGGAGCAATCAAGGAATGAAGAGAAAACCCACAGAGTGGGAGGAAACCTTCAATGCAGAAACATCTGAACAAAGCATTGATTTCCAGAATATATAACTATTCAAAAACAAAGAAGAAAGAAAACAAATGACCCACTCAATAGATGGAACAAAGAGCTAAAAAGACTTCACAAGTGAGCGAATTAGAGATGGCTGAGAAACATCTAAGAAGTGTTCAACATCACTAATAATTAGGAAAATGCAAATCAAAACCACTTTAAGACATCATCTTACTCCCAATAAGACTGGCTAGGATCAAGATAACAGTGCTGGAGAGGTTGTGAGAAAAGGGGAACAGTCATCATACTGTGGAATGTGGAATGTAAACTGAACAGCCCCTATGGAAAGCAGTGTGGAGAATCCTGGAAGACTTGGAATGAACTTGCTACCGACCAGCCATACCACTCCTGCGCGATGTACCCACAAGACTCATTACCACAGAGATACATGCACAGCCATGTTTATTGCAGCTCTCTCCACAATAGCAAGGAGCTGGAACCAACCAAAATGCCCTCAACAGACGATGGATAGAGAAAATGTGGTACATCTACACAATGGAGTTCTAATGCAGTGGTAAAGAAAGATGACATCATGAGCTTTGCAGGTAAATGGCTGGAGCTAGAAGATATCATGCTAGAGTGAAGTAACACAGTCCCAGAAAAAACAATGAATGTATCCTCATCTGTAGATGCTAGCACCAATTACCTAATTGTATGGCAAACTGAGCAATGACAATGTGATCTGAAAACAACTGTGCTCTTATATTGTGAATCCCTAAAAAAATAAACACAACAACAAAAACTGGGATTTCCCAATGTTACACATCACTTGCAGGCTATCAGATGCCGGGCTGCCTACTGGTGATCTGTGTATGGTATATAAACATGTAAAAATAAGCTGCATTTTACTCAATGTATGATGTCAGTCAATGAACACTGTACTTATTTTACAGAGAAATCCTATCTGCGAACTTTACTATATATCTGTTTATTTGATTTTACTATTTTTTAATAAAAAGAGGGTTTTAAATGCTATGCATTCATCAATAGAAGAGTTCTTAGGACTCTGCCTGTCCTGTGACTGTGTATGACCAGGCAGGAAACAGAACTTTACGCATGTATCCAGTAAAGTAGTGTAGCTGAAGAAAGGCTCTCGATGCTTTTCTGTTGACAGTCGTTAACTGTTTTTTAAGAATGTAACTTGTGTGAGGTATGGTGTCTCCATACATTTTCAATGGCCATTAGGTCAATCCTGTCCATTCAGCTAAAGGATTTATGTTGTTTTGTACACAGTTGCTTTGGAATAGAAACTGGTTTTTATGCAGGTTTCTTTATTTTTTTTTTTTNGGGCGTGGTGGCGCACGCCTTTAATCCTAGCACTTGGGAGGCAGAGGCACGCGGATCTCTGTGAGTCCGAGGCCAGCCTGGTCTACAGAGTGAGTTCCAGCACAGCCAGAGCTACAGCGAGACCCTGTTTCAAAAAAGACAAAAAAAAAAAAAAAAAAGAACCTGGCAATAAAACCAGTTTCTATTCCAAAGCAACTGTGTACAAAACAACATAAAATCCTTTAGCTGAATGGACAGGATTGACCTAATGGCCATTGAAAATGTATGGAGACACCATACCTCACACAAGTTACATTCTTAAAAAACAGTTAACGACTGTCAACAGAAAAGCATCAGAGAGCCTTTCTTCAGCTACACTACTTTACTGGATACATGCGTAAAGTTCTGTTTCCTGCCTGGTCATACACAGTCACAGGACAGGCAGAGTCCTAAGAACTCTTCTATTGATGAATGCATAGCATTTAAAACCCTCTTTTTATTAAAAAATAGTAAAATCAAATAAACAGATATATAGTAAAGTTCGCAGATAGGATTTCTCTGTAAAATAAGTACAGTGTTCATTGACTGACATCATACATTGAGTAAAATGCAGCTTATTTTTACATGTTTATATACCATACACAGATCACCAGTAGGCAGCCCGGCATCTGATAGCCTGCAAGTGATGTGTAACATTGGGAAATCCCAGTTTTTGTTGTTGTTGTTTATTTTTTTAGGGATTCACAATATAAGAGCACAGTTGTTTTCAGATCACATTGTCATTGCTCAGTTTGCCATACAATTAGGTAATTGGTGCTAGCATCTACAGATGAGGGATACCATTCATTGTTTCTTTTTCTGGGACTGTGTTACTTCACTCAGCATGATATCTTCTAGCTCCAGCCATTTACCTGCAAAGCTCATGATGTCATCTTTCTTTACCACTGCATAGAACTCCATTGTGTAGATGTACCACATTTTCTCTATCCACTCGTCTGTTGAGGGTCACTTGGGTTGGTTCCAGCTCCTTGCTATTGTGGAGAGAGCTGCAATAAACATGGCTGTGCATGTATCTCTGTGGTAATATGAGTCTTGTGGGTACATTCCGCAGGAGTGGTATGGCTAGGTCAGGTAGCAAGTTCATTCCAAGTCTTCCAAGGATTCTCCACACTGCTTTCCATAGGGGCTGTACCAGTTTACATTCCCACATTCCCACCAGTAATAGATGACTGTTCCCCTTTTCTCACAACCTCTCCAGCACTTGTTATCTTGATCCTAGCCAGTCTTATTGGAGTAAGATGATGTCTTAAAGTGGTTTTGATTTGCATTTCCTAATTATTAGTGATGTTGAACACTTCTTAAGATGTTTCTCAGCCATCTCTAATTCGTCACTTGTGAAGTCTCTGTTCAGCTCTTTGTTCCATCTATTGAGTGGGTCATTTGTTTTCTTTCTTCTTTGTTTTTGAATAGTTTATATATTCTGGAAATCAATGCTTTGTCAGATGTTTCTGCAGTGAAGGTTTCCTCCCACTCTGTGGGTTTTCTCTTCACTTCCTTGATTGCTCCTTTTGATATACAGAAGCTTTTGAGTTTAATGAGGTCCCATTTATCAATTGTCAACCTTAATTCTTGTGCAGCTGCTGTCTGATTTAGGAAGTCTTTTCCTATGCCTATGTCTTATAGTCTGCCGCCAATTTTTTCTTCTATCACCTTTAGAGTTTGGGGTTTCACACTGAGGTCTTTAATCCATCTGGAGTTGACTTTTGTACAGGGTGAGAGGTAGGGGTTTAATTTCATTCCTCTCCAATGGTGGTCCAGTTTTGCCAACACCACTTGCTGAAGATGCTGTCTTTTCTCTGTTGTGTCTTCTTGGCCCACTTGTCAAATATGAGATGGCTGAAATTGTATGTGCTCAAGTTTGGATCTTCAGTTTTGTTCCATTGGTCAATGGGTCTGTTTTTGTGCCAGTACCAAGCTGTTTTTATGACTATAGCCCTGTAGTATAGTTTGAAGTCTGGTATAGAGATTCCCCCTGTATTGCTCTTTAAACTCAGGGTTGTTTTGGCTGTTTGGGGTCTTTTGTTTTTCCAAATGAAATTAAGGACTTCTTTTTTTCCAAGCCTGTGAAGAAACTTTTGGGGATTTTAATTGGGAGTGCATTAAATCTATACAAGAGTTTGGGTAGAATTGACATTTTTACTATATTAATTTTCTCAATCCATGAGCATGGAAGGTTTTTCCATCTTCTAATGTCTTCTTCAATTTCCTTCTTCAAGAGTTTAAAATTTTTGTTGTAGAGATCTTTGGTGTCTTTGGTTAGGTTTGTTCCTAGGTATTTTATTGTTTTTGAGGCTATTGTGAGTGGGAAGTTCTCCTTGAATTCCTTCTTCAGTTGCTTGTTGGTTGTGTAAAGAAAGGCTACTGATTTTTCTAGGTTAATTTTGTATCCTGCCAATTTATTGAAGCTCTTAATCGTTTCTAGAAGTTTTCTGGTGGAGTTTTTAGCATCCCTTAAAAGTAAACAACTGCTGGGCTGGAGAGTTAGCCTAGCGGTTAAGAGCACCGACTGCTCTTGTAGAGGACCCGGGTTCGATCCCCAGCACCCACATGGCGGCTAAGAACCACCTGTAACTCCAATTTCAGGAGAACTCCAGTTCCAGGGGAATCCGAGACCCTCTTCTGACCTCCGCGGCATTGCACGACACGGGTGCACAAACCTACATGCAGACAGTACATTCCTACACATACAAAAATAAATAAAAATTAAAAAAAAAAGTAAACAACTGCTTGCAAATGGGTTTTACATGAAGGATGCTTTTACTCATAAATGATTACTTATTGTTAAAAAATGAAAAAACATAAAGAAGTAATAAAAAAGTAAACAATCATATCCTCAACAAAAAGGGATAGCTTGACTTCCTCTTTTCCAATTAGTGCACATTTAATTTCCTTTCTTGTCTTATTGCCCTAGCAAGTGTTTCAATCAATATATTGAAGAGGAGTAGTGACAGGGGGCAGCCTTGCTGAGTTCCTACCTTTAAAGGGAATGCTTCTGTCCTTCGATATTGGCTTTATATATCTATTTATACACTATTTTTAAAATTATTCATGTATCTATTTTTATGTATATCAGTGTTATGCCTGCATGTATGTAAGTGCACCTGTGTCACACAGTGCCTGGAGAGGGCAGAAGATGATGTTGAATCCCCTGGAACTGGATTTATAGACAGTTGTTAGCTACCATGTAGATGCTGGCATTCAAACTTGGGTCTTCTGCAAAAGCAGCCAGTGTCCTTAGCCCCTGAACCCTGTATTCATATACTTATTTACTATATATTTTATATAACTATGTACCCAGGACTATGTGCATATTTCTTGGGCTCTAGAGGACAGAGCCAAAGACAGGAGCTAATGGATGGTAGGCCTACTAAGCTCTTCACACAAGGACAGATGAAAGCCAATTAGGAGAGTCTTTCTCTAGGAAAATTTGACACAGAGAATGAAGGGACAGGCACAAATATCCAGAAAGGGAAGCAGAGACAGGGATGCTAAGTTCTATGACACAGAGCACTGAGGTGGGCCTAGGGAAACATTTGGTCTAGAGAATCATGGAAGCCCCTGGTCTTCACTGGACTCAACCTCTCCACAACCTCCCCATCTTAAACACTTCACTATGCCTTCTGAGGTAGTCATTCACGATCAACAAGTTCTCCTGCACACCCCCTGACTGTTCCCTACTTTCTGCTTTCTTTGGAATCTGACTCTATCCCTAGGAGATGCCCTGCCCTATCCCCCAGCCCTCTCAGATGAGGGTACACACCTCATACATGCCACATCCATTAGAGTTTGGAGTAAACTTGATGCTTTGATAAGTGTCATTGCTTTTGCTTCACCAGAGCTTCCTGCTCCAACATCTACTCCTTTGATAACCAACAAGCCAATGAGATTGGTTCATTTGACCTTCCTACTCTATATCCTTATTAACATCTTTACCACTATGTTCAGTGAACACCCCCAGTCCAGGCTTGCTCTCTTTTCATGTGGACAGTACACTCAACCTTTTTGCTCCTAATTCCTTTGACGTCTCCAACGCCTGTCTTCTCCACTCTACTCCAGTCACTTCTTCCAGAGTCACACACACACACACACACACACACACACACACACACACACACTGTCACTTTTCATCACTACTGCTCCACCTCTGAAATTACTTATATGAACACTCCACTCACTGACAACAGTTCCTAACCTTCCAAGTTGTTTGGTAAAGTGCCTTCTCTCCAAATGTTCTTTCACCTCATCAGGATTTCTCAAACACAGATAACTGAACAACAGTCCCTTAGTCTACCAGCCTTCTCCTGTCATCACGCTTGTCTTTCCGTGGCTCAGATTCCTTGCAGTACTGTCTCAAACACTATTTTTTATGTACTATAATTTAGTATGCTTTATATTTCTTCCACACATAGCTTTTGTTCGTTGTCTGTTTTTTCTTTAAAAAACAAAGCAAATTGAGGAATTCTACCATATATCATCCTCTTGTGGATATTAAGGCAATAAAAGATAGAGATTTCATAGATTCATGGTCTCTAGCATATACTAGGCCCTCAATATCTCCTGGTAACAGTTGCCTACCATTCTCTTCAAAAGCCATATTCAACCTTTTCTGTATTCCTCAAACCCCATTCCTGAACATACATGCCTCCTTCCTCTCAAAACATGACTTTATCTCTTGTATCATAAATTAGAAGCCTTTAGATACCTAGTTCCCTGATTTGCTACCAACCAGACAGATCTACAGCCTTGCCCAAGAGGGGTTTGATTCTCTTTCCTTCCCTTTTATTACAATACAAGGGAACCCTCCCTCTGAAGCTCCTTATGGTGACTGGACCTTACACGTAGCTACTCTGTTAGGAATTCTTAATTTATTCTGTCTCTCACATCTATATTTGATCTTTAAAATTTTTCTCTTTACCAGATTCTTCCCAGTAGCATTTGAAATAATGTAGTCACTGCCATCTAAAGGGAATATTCCTTTCCTTATACAGACCCAAACCATTCTCAGCAACTTCCCTGGACCCCACATCTTCCCCCAGCTTCAGTCTCTTATTCTGTTTTTATCTTCAGAGATGGTATTGTTTGTGATCTCCACTCTAGCCTCTACTGCATTGCTGAAACTATTCACTAGTCACTAATAAACTCACAATCCACAGTCCTAATATTATTTGACCTCTTAATATAATCTGATATGTTGTCTACTCCCTTGTTCATAAAACAAATCAGGCTTCCCAAGAGACAGAGTACACAATAAAGGATTACAGTAAAACCAGAGAACTTGGGCCTTCGAGATTGTTCAGTAGGTAAAGATGCTTGCTGCTGATCCTGAAGACCTGAGTTTGATCTTCAGAACCCATATAATGGAAGGAGAAAACTGACTCCTGCAAGTTGTCCTCTGACTCATTCTCTCTCTCTCTTTGGTTTTACACACACGCACACACACACACACACACACACACATACACACACACTATTAAAAAGTATAAAAACAGGAAACTAGATCTGGATTTAAGGCACGTTTTCCCCCAACTCTAGTCTTTTCTATCACCAAGTCCTATAGCATATGTGGCTGCACATTTTTGATGTGAAGATTTCATGTACAGGAAGGTAGAGGTGAACCAGGTAGACCAGATGTTTTTTTTTCTGAGGTTTCTGTAAGCCCTTGGAATCCATGGTTGCTGATTCTGAGTCATACACGAGTTAGCAGTCACATTTGTATGCATGGCTCAGCATTCCCATCTTTGAAGTGAGACACTTTTCTCTTGCTGCCTAAATTACTTCTAAGTTATAAATTCACCTTTAGAAGCAATATTAACTCTTTCCTGTCTCTAGCTTGGTCTTTACTAAGGACTAGAGTACCTGGAGAGGACTAGTCAGTTTGAAATATTGAGCTAGCTCCTCCTGAGAATCTCGACCTATCTAAATTCATAGAAATAAAAGTTTATTTCCCAGTCCGAACCATCTTCAGCTTCTAAGACTCGAACTATCAAGAAAGCACACACAGTGTTTATACTAAATAGTCCTCAACCTATCTTCTCTAGTTCTACTGAAAAATACTCTTATAAAAGCCTTAAGGGGGAAAAAAGTAACCTAAGTTACAGAAAAACAAGATTTCCTTGTATTTTTGCACCTGTTGTGTTGTGGTAGAAAGAGAATGGAACTGGAACAGCCCGGGTTTGGATTTGGCCAGTTGTCTTTGCTCTGTGAACAGGAACATAGTTCCTGACTTATCTGTGAAATGAGAACAATGATGTACTTATGGGACTTCCTAGAATGAAGGTAAGAACTAAATAAGCCTATGAGTGTGACATCTCCCAAAGAGTAAGGTGTACTCTACAACTTCTGACATTTACTCACAAAGAACCAATAGTACCCTAATAAGGAATGTCTATTGGAACAAGAAATCTGAGCCCATAGGATCCATACTTCAGACTATTTGGTAATCACATAGACGCAGCAGAGTCAGAATATCGAATTGCTAAGAGGAATTTTAGGCAGAGAACCTGATGTGAATTATTGGCTACCATCAACTCTACATGATGATCTTTTAGATTTACAGAAGTTGAGCCATAAACTTGAAGGATGTGGCTTATAACTTCTCAGTCAGAGCAATTACCCTTTTGCAGAAGTATTCAAAAGGATTATTGCTTAAAGAATAGTTCAGAAAGACAAGCTTAACAGAACAGGAGAGAGAGAGAGAGAGAGAGAGAGAGAGAGAGAGAGAGAGAGAGAAATATTTTATTTTAAATTTTAGTGAATTAGAGGGCTAGAGAGATTGCTCACCAGTTAAGAGCACTGGCTGTTCTTGCAAAAAATCTGGGTTTGAATCCCAGCACCCATGTGATGGGTAACCACCATCCATAACTCCCAATTTCAGGGAATCACACTCCTTCTTCTAACTTCTGCAGGCAATGCACAACACAAGTGCCCTTACACACATACAGGCAATACACTCATACACATAAAACCTAATAAATAAAATATTTAAAATTTTCTGGAGGGATCCAATATTCAGACCTAATATTTTTATATAAAAGCTTATCTTTATCTCTCTCTTATTAATTATTTGAATCAGAGCTACTTAGAACAGTGCATCTTTCTGTATTCTCCTTCCTGACCCATCCCATGAGCATACTGCTCCACAGATAGCTACGATGATCCTGATGCTCATAAGAAAAACAATGTCCAAAGACTTCAAAGGTCCTCTATCCCCAGTGCAATACAGTTGAGGAAGTAATATTTTTTGTCTTAAGAATTTGCATGCATTTTGGAGCATCTTAGAATCTAAAGAGAAACATAATGCTCTCTAAGTACATGGGATATCTTACTCTACTTACTTGTTTCTATAAGATTCTTACTTGCAGTGCAGAACCTACCAGAGCTGGTTTAAGCAGAAGTGGATGTAGTAAAGATTTTCAAGTTACTCAGAAAAATTTTTGGGTTAGCCACATGGGGGACTGTTTTAGCAAGGAGGATTCCAACACCCAGCATGTACAGTCAGTGTGCACTGTTTATTTATTTTTTTAATTTATTTTTATTATTTTTTATTTTTTTATTATTTCTATTTATTTATTTATTTTTTCTTCACATAAATTTATTTATTATTTTTTTTAACAAATCTAGACCCATGTTCCCACCCATTCCCCCACCCCACCAGAGCTCATGCATTCTGCCAAACATGCCTTTCATCTCTTAGTCTTTCTCAATATTCTCCATGGGGAAGTTGACTGTTTGGAGCAGAAGTTCACTGTTTCAGTCAGTTCTTTGATGCAGTCCTTTCTGTTGTTGTTGTTGTTGTTGTTGTTGTTGTTGCTGTTGTTGTTTCCAATATGCATTACGCCCAACTGCTTTGTACAAGAGCTCAGGGGGCCCTACACAAGAAATACTTACAACTGGGTAATTGGCACTAGCATCCACAGATGAGGGATACCATTCGTCGTTTGTTTCTCTGGGACTGTGTTACTTCACTCAGCATGATGTCCTCTAGCTCCAGCCATTTTCCTGCAAAGCTCATGATGTTGTCTTTCTTTACTGCTGCATAGAACTCCATTGTGTAGATGTACCACATTTTCTCTATCCACTCATCAGTTGAGGGGCATTTAGGTTGGTTCCAGTTCCTTGCTATTGTGAAGAGGGCTGCAATAAACATGGCCATGCATGTATCTCTGTGGTGGCGTAAGTCTTGAGGATACATGCCCAGGAGTTGGTATGGCTGGGTTGGGTGACAAGTTCATTCCAAGTCTTCAAGGGTTCTCCACACTGTTTCCATAGTGGCTGTATGAGTTTACATTCCCACCATCAGTGGATGAGTGTTCCCCTTTCCCCACAACCTCTCCAGCACTTGGTATCATTGTTTTCTGATTCTAGCCAGTCTTATTGGAGTAAGATGATATCTTAAAGTGGTTTTCATTTGCATTTCCTTAATGATTAGTGATGTTGAACACTTCTTGAGGTGTTTCTCAGACATCTCTAATTCCTCACTTGTGAAATCTCTGTTCATTTCTTTGCTCCATCTATTGAGTGGGTCATTTGTTTTCTTTTTTCTTTGTTTTTTGAGTAGTTTATATATTCTGGAAATCAATGCTTTGTCAGATGTATCTGCAGTAAAGGTTTCCCACTCTGTGGGATTTCTCTTCACTTCCTTGATTGTTTCTTTTGATGTACAGAAGCTTTTGAGTTTGATGAGGTCCCATTTATCAATTGTCAACCTTAATTCTTGTGGCAGCTGCTGTCTGATTAGGAAGTTTTCCTAGCCTATGTCTTTTTTTGCCAACTTTTTCTTCTATCACCTTCAGAGTTTGGGGTTTCATGTTGAGGTCTTTATCCACCTGGAGTTGACTTTTACAGGGCGAGAGGTAGGGGTTAATTTCATTCTTCTACAAGGGGAAGACCCTGCCATACTTGAAGAAGAAAATGTAGATTGAATTGAACATACATCCAAACATTCTGTGTCTATACCAAAGTAACCTACCATAACAATTATACTGTTTAATACCCATATATCTAATTGTATGTGCTTCATTAGTAGGATTGAAAGGCTATATATTATACTGTTTAAATACCTAAATATCTAATTGCATGTGCTTCATTAGTAGGATCGAAAGGTTAAGCCTGGACAAGCTGGCAGCCCATGAAGAAAACAGAGAGACTGACTAGAGACCAAGACATCAGCTCCGAGAAAGTAGAGTGTTTTTGCTTCTCATCCACCTGTGCCCCTTTTCTAAGCCTAGGGAACAATCTGTGGAAGAGGGGGCGTGGTAGAATGTAAGGGCTCGATTGGGGTTAATGGTGGAACTACAACAATATAGACTGGACACTTATTTGATCAACTTGATTGAACATACAAGCCCCCCCTGCTGGATGGTGGGGACCCATGAGCTGTGTGGGTTTGGGCACAACTGCTTGCAAATTGGTTTTACATGAAGGATGCTTGTACTCACAAATTATCACCTATTATTAAAAAAAATGAAAACAAAACAAAACAAAAAAGCAGAGAAAGATGCAGAAAACTTACAGCAGAATGCATGATCTGCGATGGGTAGGGGTGGGGTGGGGGGGAAGGGAAGGGGATATATGCCTGAACTGAATTGGAAAATGATGTATGAAATACACAAAGCATCAATAAAAATAAATAAAAAAAATAAAATTAAATTAAAAAAAAAAGTAGACAACAACAAAAGCTGATATGAAGACATAGAAAAAGAGGAACCCTTGCTACTGGTAGAAGTGTAAATTAGTACAGGCGTTATGAAATCAGTATGGGGATTTCTCAAAAAATTAAATATAGAACTGCCATATGACCAATTCTACCACTCTTGGGCATTTACCTAAGGGACTCCATATTCTACTACAGAGGCACTTAAATGTTTATTTCTGAGTACTCAAATAACAAGGAAATGTAACTAGCCTAAATATTCTTCATCAAATGAATGGATAATGGAAACGAGGCACATATGCTCAAGGGGATTTTACTAAACTGTAAAGAAAAATGAAATCTGTAGGAAAATGGATGGTTTGGAAAGCGTTATATTAAGGAAAGCAACCTAGACTCAGAAAGACAAATGTCACATGCTTTCTCTTCTACATTGATCCTAGATTTTTTTTTTGTCTTTTTGAAACAGGGTCTCCCTGTAGCCCCAGCTGTCCTAGAACTCACTCTGTAGACCAAGCTGGCCTTGAACTCACAAAGATCCTCCTGCCTCTGCCTCCCGAGTGCTAGGATTAAAGTTATGCGTCACTACACCCAGCTTGATCCTAGATTTTTAGGTCTGTGTGTACGTATATAAGTGAGTTTGGTGTGGGGCTAGGTTGTGAAACTAGAAGGAAGACTGTGAGAAGGGCAAAGAGGTGTTGAAGGAGGTGGGACTAAGACACATGACCCCAAAGCACAAAGGAGCCATTGGGGCTTAAAGAGGACAGGGAGGGGCAGGGGAATAGGAAGAGAACAGCAGGAAGAAGCAACAAAAACAAATTTGGTTTGAAAATGCCATAGCGAAACCTAATATTCTGCATGCTAATTATTATTATTATTACTATTGGTATTTTTGAGACAGGGTCTCTCTTTAGTCCCAGCTAGTCTAGAACTCACTCTGTAGACCAGGCTGGCTTTGAACTCACTGAGATCTGCCTGCCTCTGCCTCCCAAGTGTTAGGATTAAAGGAAATAGACGATATGATGTTTGGCTGCATCATCTGACTCCTATGGTCAAGCTCTAGTAACTAGAGAATGCCATTTTTTTAATCTTTTTGAGATAGGGTCTCCCTTTTAGTCCCACCTGGTCTGGAGCATGCTATGTAGACCATGTAGACCAGTCTGGCCTTGAACTCACAGAGATCTGTCTGCCTCTGCCTCCCAAGTGCTGGGATTAAAGGCGTGTGCCACCACACCCAGCTTTAATTTTTAAAGAATATAAAAGTAATCAGTTTTATTAAAAACTGAAACCTCAGAACAGAATTAAGATCAGATCATCAGTGGGGAAGCAAATAAGGAACTTGAAAATCTTGATTTACTTCATAGCTCCTCTTAGGCTTGGCCACCCCTCCCTCGTGTACACACTCATGTAGTCTGGGTTATATTTATTCACCAACTCCATTCACTTGCTTCTCTAAGTGACAGCAGAAACTTATTGTGGTATTTGTCAGCATGCATATAAAGTGAACTTTTCAACTGATGATCTTTTTTAACCATGAAAATGAAGTTGTTTTGAGACAGTGTCTGTATCACATTCTCCTAGGGCAATTCAACAGCGACTCAGCATTCTTGTCATAGGGTGATTATGCAGTTGCATAATGTATCAGCAATGCAGGTTAAACAAGAATGTCCATGAAGATGAGAATCAGAACATCACAAAATGCCATCATCGTAAAGAGATGTAATTGCTTTATAAGGCAGGAGATTAGATGTACTTTTTACATATATCTTTGACCAATATATTTCTAATTTCTACATAACCTTTCATGTAACTTGTGAATTGACTGCATGACAAATTAGACATGTAAGCATGAAATAATACCAATAAAAAACAGTGGTAATATATGTGGTCAAAGCTACTCAAGATGCTTAAATAGTAAATATCCATGAGAAACACATAATTCTGGTGGAAGAGTAAAATTTCCCTGAAATAGTTAATCCCCTAAAGATACCAAGCCATTTGGTAAAAGCAGGCATTTCAGTATTAAGAGTCAGGCAGAGTGGCAAGTTGCCAAGGAGAGATGGAACAAGTTCATAGAGATGTTTGTTACAGGCATCCTGATTTGTGGCAAACTCATTTGCTGCAGGAAGTCACTGGTAGGGGAAAGAGAAAGGGGTGTCGAAGCTGCAGTTGTGTCTAACACCGATCCAGACAAAACAGCAATCAAAACTTAGGAGCTGACATTCAATCATTAAAGGATCCCAGCCATTTGTACCCTGTATGTAGCAAACAGAAAACATCTCAAAGAAAGCACTCTCAATTTCTGAAAGCAGAAAATAGAAAACAGCATCTGAATGGTTATATCTAAACTCAGACAGACACAGTAATAGCATCAAAATAGCACAGGTTTAATAGTTAATCTTGGTGATACAAATGCAGTCTACAGCAGTAAATTTTTAATGTTCATTTGCTTTGCCTCCTTTTAAACAGTATACAGGAGTATCGTGCATGCATAGACAATGATCCCATTATGCTATGGCGGTAGTTGGGGAAATGGCTATGGCATGATTAATTGTACAACAGAATTACTTGACAGCCAAGCTGTCAGATATCAAAACACTTGCCAGGTTTTTTAATTGGACAAGTTGAGGAATGTATAGTGTCACTGTTGCAACTGAAATCAATCTACAATTTGAGTATAAATATTAACTCTTCAATACTGCCTTTCTCCTTATCTTCCTCCCTATCAAAAACAAAACCCCAAATCTCTACAGAAATGCCTACATGTAAAAAAAAAAAAAAAAAAGAAATGCCTACATGTATACATGCATTCAAAGCTGATGACTGATAAAGAAGTATTTATAAGGCTCTTTGAAGTGTCCAAAGAACTTTCATGTGCAATATTTTGTTTAGTCCTCATAACATCAGCCTGAGATTGACTGGGCAGGCATTTTAGCTCGATTTTCCATCCAGTCTCTGCTGGACCAGGTTTTATGCTAGACACTTAAGAGAAAAACATAAATGACATTCCTGTGGGGCATAAGTTTAATAAATAAAGAAACTAAGTCTTAGAGAATTAGAGATAGTCTGATAAATTTCTGCCCTAGATGCCAAAAATCTATACCTTTGGACCCAAATTCTAATGCTTTTATCTTTTTACTGTGTTACTTTGAACAGAATGAGGCCAAATTAGCCATGAGAGAAACACGTTTTTGTTGAAAGCTGGTTTCCAAGGCACTCTGAATTTCATATTGCAAAACCTGTTTTGCAGATAACTCAATTCTAAGATCACCTGCCTATTAAAGCAAGGTATCTAGACCACTGATTCTATTTCCTTTAGGAGCAATGCTGAATAAACTTGCATTAAGACAGTGAAGTTTTCAGCTTTGACATGTAAAAAGCTTAGAAGACATCATCTCCTGCCTTCTAAAAAGAGAAGTCTGAACAAACTGAAAACCAAGGACATTTTTTTAGGCCACAAGAGAACAGTTACCTGGCGAAAGCCACACTGAAACTTGGAAAAGCAGATGCTTCTTCACTGTACAGTCTATAAAGTAAGTTGGGTTCAGTCTTGGGTAGATTCGGGTGAATAATTTTTTTTCCATAAACATACACCATAGCTGACTGTGTCCTTCACACTACATCGCCTCAGGAGGCCCACAGTGTCAGGCTGCTTCCCTAAGAGTGATACAAGTTTTGATGACAGGACTAAGGCCACAATTGCCACCTCTCTCCATTGATGACGAAATGTTTTTCTATGTAATTAGCAAGTAACTGTGGGGTGATATTTTGTCAGTGAGAACACATCCTGTTTTTCAACAGCATGGCTACTGATGTCTCTAATACTCCCTGATGTTCCTTGTCTGAGTCAGCTGCCCCAATGCAGGTTATAAAATGGTCTTCTTTTGTAGCTCCCCATTTCTTTTGTGTTGTTTTTTTTTTTTTTAATCTTCTCTAAAGAAGAGCTTTCATCAACTGGGGATGAATGACTCTTTATCCCTAAAAAAGAAAAAAAATATAGTGAATGTCTTCTTCAGCACTAACCTCAGACATAATGAGATGATGTCATAGTCTATCCCAAAGTGCCAACCAGGGTTTTAAGCCTTTTTCCTTTTCTTCTTTCCCCTCTCCTCCCCTCCTTCCACATCCTTCCTTTTTCACAGGGGAGTCATAGATTCGTATTTACACTCATTGATTTTTTTTCCTGATAATCAAACCAAACTTCAGTCAGAAGTTTCAAGCGTCCCAGTGTTGTATATTGTACACATTACTGTTATAGTCTCCTTTTCTGACAAAAGATTTGCTAGAATTAGCATATAAATAAACCACCTCTAATCCTCTCCAAGATGTTGGTTACTTTTATTTAGAAACTGAGGTCTACACACTAGATTATGGTTCCTGCTTCTGGGATCTTTTCAACTAATGAGTAGGATAATATAGTATATATATATAATAGTATATACTATATATATAATATATACCTTTTTTTTTAATTGCTTCAATATATATACACATAAATATATACATACATAAATATATACAAGCATACATATACATATCACCTGAGTTGGAGGATTTTCTTTTTTTTTCTTTCTTCAGAGTATGGAAATATATTTTATAAAAGACTATTTGAATGTAAACAGGAACTTCCTGTGGAGGCTCAGAGCACAGTGGACAATGTGAATAGTAGCTATGACTATAATGGGCCATGTGAAAAAATAAAGCTCAGAGGAAATAACTTGTCTTCGCTTACGTATCTTTTAAGTGGCAAAGCTGGGTGAACTAGGCCTGTACTTCCCAGGTCCATTCTTCAGCTAAGCTAACTACAGAAGAAACTTCTGTCATGCTTTTGTCCACTGAGTAGTCCTATATGTTTGGGAATTTTCTATAATGTGACTTCTAATTCATCAAGTTAGAAGCCAGAATTTACTTTTTAAATATTCCAGCTAAGTGTAGTCATGGCCAAGTAGATGTATGCACTAAGACTTCGATTTTAAGAAAGGTATGAATCTATGGGTACTATATAAAAGTCTATTTTGATTGAGGGTATGGTAGGAACATTTGGTTATGGGGGCCCCAGAAAAGGGTTTCTGGTTCTTGATGCATAGAATCCATTATATAAACAGGGCAAACTCCTAATAACAAAAACAGTCATCTCTTTTCTAGAACAATCCTTCAGCATAGTATGGCCACAGTTTCCGGTTACACATTCTCCAATCCTGAGTGTTACTCTTCCAGAGGTTAGTCAGTTTTGTTAATTATTCTTTTTATTTAATGGCTATATAATTTATTGGAATTGTCATATAGTTGTAAAACTTATAAAATACAAAAGCACCCTAAGGAATTTATATAACATAAAAATGATGAATAGAAAATTTTATTCATATATTCTAAAGGCCAAATAAACCACTGATAAATACAAAATAATAGTCATTATGATTATAAGCTAAAAATATAAAACCCAGAAAGTAATTGTTATGTTTTGCCCCTTTTGGCAGTTTTTTTGTCTGATCTGTGTTCCTGAAATAGCTGTAGCAGATATTATCAGTTTACATCATTAAAAAATTAATGACTTTTTCTTAAAGTTGTAGTATGCCCCTTCCCAAATACACTAATTTGTAGTTAAAGATAGTATAAATTCAAAGAGAAAAAATAAGGTGTTTACTAAAGGAACATAGTGTCATGACTCTGAAAATCTTGACTTTTCTGCTCGTTTTTATGTAGAATTAGGAGACAAAATTTCAAACTATACCCTGGCCGTGTAATTTGTATGGACATTTCATGTTATAGTAAGTTATTCTATGCTTAATCCAGTGGTTTAAGCAGCTTTGCTGCTTACAGCTGCTCACCTTGGCTGGTACAGTATGCCACTTTCTGCAGACACTGTGTCCTGGCAGTCTGGTGAGCCAAAAGTGGGAAACAGGTATAGTATGAGTTTAGATAATCTCTGAACTAGTTTGTATTTCTTGATTCAACTGCCACCATCCCAACTTGCTCTCACTGTTCAAAGTCTTAAAGTCATACATTCCTGCTTAGACATAGATCTGAATTTTCACCTTCCTTTAATAAAAATGATGAGATGAGGCAGAGGGACAAAGATGTCCGACTGCACTGGGAAGTTGGTGTTGTGATAGCTGTGACGACAAGGATGATGCCAAGTTGAGTGAAGGTGCAATCACTGTTTACCACTCACTAGTTCATAATTTTCCCAACATTTTAGTGGTGATATTTTTAGTAACTACTTTATGATTAAATAGCCTCAGTTCCAGAAAGAACAAATGACATTGAAAGAGAAATTATTGAATCTTTTATTTATTTATTTATTTATTTATTTTTAATTTTATTTATTTCTGTATGTGTATGAATGTATTGTCTGCATGCAAGTCTGTGCACCCGTGACGTGCAATGCCACGGAGGTCAGAAGAGGGTGTCTGACTCCCCTGGAACTGGAGTTCTCCTGGAATTGGAGTTTCAGTTGGCTCGGCCACCATGTGGGTGCTGGGAATCGAACCCGGGTCCTCTGCAAGAGCGGTCGGCGCTCTTAACCGCTAGGCCATCTCTCCAGCCCATGAATCTTTTATTTTTAACTATAGAAACTGCAAGTTTAGATTTGTTGTTAACAGACATTTTCGACACCAAAGATCATAGAAATACATCTAATTTAGAAGGCTCTAGGGAAGAGGTAACTAATTTTAATAAGCAGTGAGCCTGTATCTCCTTTCTTCTGTATTCAAATTCACCTCTTAGAGAAACCAGGGTGTCTCTGAATGTAGAGTTTTGAATTGCAATGTGCATCATCACCACCTGATGTAAATTCTCAGGTTTCTTCCTAGACTCACTGCATCTGAATATCTAGAGGCAGCTCCTGGGAACCTCTTTAAGAGATGGCTCAGGCGAGTGTCATTGTTTATGAACACTAACTGCAGCAGGTGAAGAATGAAGAATTGGGGCACTTCTTGAAGGTGCATTTGATTGTTTTATATCAGAGATGTTTTCCTGGGGTGACAGTTAACCTGGGACGTGAAGCTGAGCAGGTATGTGCCAGTAAGGTGAAGACATGAGGAAGGCTGGAAGAAGCTTTCTGCGCCCTTGTTCGTCTGTGTGATTACAGAGGCCAGAAGCTCAACCCTGAGTTGTTGCAAAAATAAATAAATGAATGAATAAATAAATAAATAAATAAATAAATAAATAAATAAATAAATGACAGAACATTTGGGGCCTTCTCTGTAGCAAATAAGACACTAGTCTAAAATTGGGAGGAAGAATACTCCTGCTTTACACTTGAGATTAAAAATAGTCATTTTGGGGCTGGAGAGGTGGCTTAGCAGTTAAGAGCACTGGCTGCTCTTGCAGAAGATCTGGTCCCAGCACCCACATGGTGGCTAACAATCATCTGTAACTCCAGTTCCAGGGGTTCCGACACCCTCTTCTGACCTCCATGGGCATTGCACAACACAGGTACACTTACATACATGTAGGCAGTACACTTATACACATAAAATAAAATAAAAATAGTACATTTAAATGGAGGGTACAGTTGACTTTAGCATGGTAGAGATGTTGATCCACTCCCACAGTCAAAAGTCAGCAAATAACTTTTGCTTCCTTCAAAAGTAAATTATTACTAGTTTCATTTTAGCCAGAAGCCTTACCTGTAATATAAACTCTTCATTATACATATTTAACATATTACTAATTGTGGGAATTATGCGGAAGTCATGAGGTTCCTCTGACCCCACCCCATGAGGAGTGACTTGTGGCCCAGGCACAGGATGCTAGGCAGGGTACACCATACAGGAGCATGATGCAGGGGTCTGGGATTGGCCCTGAGAGATGATGTCATTTTGCTTATAAAAGTGACTCGCAGCCAAGGCGAGGTGGGACATACCTTTAATCCTAGCATTTGAGAGGCAGAGGCAGGTGGATCTTTGTGAGTTCAAGGCCAGCCTGGTCTACAGAGTGAGTTCCAGGACAGCTGGGGCTACAAGGAGACCTTGTCTCGAAAAGACCAAAAAAAAAAAAAAAAAAAGTGACTCGCAGCATGCAATAAAGTGAATTCTCCATTACCATCACAGAGAATTCCCAGATTCATTATTTTTGCATATACAGGCTGGAGCAGGCCTGAATTTCTAGTGTTGTATGCTAGGGGATAAATGGGGGTCCATCAGACCACCAGTCTGGTATACTAGTGTGGGGGGTTGGAAGGCGGCTAATCAGGTCACCAACCTGTGGAGTGAATTGTGAGTGGGTTTAGGCTAAAGATCGGCCATCAGCCATCAGCCTTAGATTCCTGTCCAGAGGCCAGCAGTCTCTGGGTAGGTTAGTGGACACGGCCAGATGGGAAGCATTCTACTTCCCAGGCTAGGGACCGGGTTATGAAAGTGGACAACTGACCTCTGCATCGAGGAGTCAGTTCCCCAGCAATGACCACTGGTGGCCACTGCTCCCCTCCCCTTAGCAGGACTGTGCTCTACCTGCTCCTACTAAGAGAAGATTCCTACAACTAATGACTATATACAGTAAACATATGCAAGAACTGGGACCCAAATTTTACTGTCACATACAATTCACTAGACAGAGAAACTGCTTCAGAGCAGATAGTTTGGGTCACAACAGATTTAATAGTGAGAGAAAGTGATTAGGAAGTGACTGCAGCAGAGCAGGGAAGCTGCGGGTAATTGTTCAGTTGTGACTGAGCACTGCATTCTTACATTTGTTTACATTTCTCTCAACTACAGTTGGTACTATGTATAATCTGTGTGGCTAAATTCTGATACACTTTAACTTAAAAATAGAATTATGTGCATTTGAAAGTAGTAAGCAGTGAAAATTGCCTACTATCTAGTTATATTTTAAGCATTCCTGACTTACCTAACTTGAGTTTTTTCAATATTTTTAGGCAACAAATTTCAAATGTAATGCTTTTCAAATTACTCCAAGTTTCAAGAAAAAGTGCAAGTGTATATCGACCCTTGCAGTTCAAACCTGTGTTATTGAAGAGTCAATTATTGTTGCAAATACAAACTGATAAAGATTCACACAGATTGGAAAAGAGGTTTAATCCCATAATTGCCAATTTGGCATGAGGAAGGGAAGCTCCACCTTCACTAGGAAGTATAGCTGCTGCCCAAAGAACTGTTCCCCTCTCACACACTGGGCTTCTACAGAAGTGAGACTTTATTCTGTCTTATTCTTGGTTTGTCGAGAGAATATTTTCACTTCCCTATGTGATATTTTCTCAGGTCTAGGTATAGCCTGTTATTCCTAAACTTCTCCTCTCAAAGCATATTCACTATATATTCCAACACTAAGCATCCTCTGTCACAATATCTCTGTAACTCAGAAAATAGGACCTCAGTATACTGACACCAGGGTGACACCTTCCCTAAACTAGTAAATCTTGGAAAATCCTCCAATAATATCTAGATTCTTCCCTAGTACCCTCCACCTTGTTTCCCTTTGCCTATGTGTCTTCTTTTATTGTTGTTCTTAGTAACCACTGAATCCAAAGAATGCTGCACATATGCACATGATGTGTGGCCATCCACTGGAGTATGGACAACCTACCAGCAGCCACATAAGCCAAGCAGAGATGCTCTCTCTCCCTCAACGCAGAGATGCTCTCTCTCCCTCAACAGCTGTCCATTGCTGATAACTCTCCACCAAATGTGGTACCTCAGGGACCACTCTCCCTTCTATGCCAGAATTTTGACTGGCTTTATCTATGCAGGCCTTATGCAGGTGACCAGAGCTGGTGTGAGTTGATGGGTGCCACAGCCGTATCCTGTCCAAAAGTCAGCATTTCACAGCTCTCCTCTTCATCTATAGTTATTACATTCTTTCTGACTCATCTTTCTTGATGCTCCCTGAGCCTTAGATAGGGGGAAATTGATATAGGTGTCCCATTCACAGCTGAATACTCATAGCTACACATACCATTTATGAGTCTCTGCATTGATTCCTAACCAATGTAAAATGAAACTTCTTTGACAAAATTTGAGAGCAGCACAAATCTATGGATATAAACATAAATATCTAGAAAGCAGTTTGACAAATTGACCACTTAGCAAAACAACAAGAATAGGATCTCCCCTAGTGCCTAATCTCCCTGATCATGGACTTTTGACCAGGTAAACAGTATCAGCCTGGAATTCTGTGGAGGAAGACTCATATCTAATCAGAAAGTGGTCATTTTACCCCCATTTATCATCATACCACTACTGTATGTACAAGTGGGCACATCTCAACTGGCAGGCCAGTATCTTATCATACAGGGTCTAGCATTCAATAAGATCATTGATGTCTTTTCTCCCACAGCAGTCTTCGTAGTACTTTCTGCTGAAGTTAGCCACCTTGGAGAGAGTTTCCTGGTTAGTTCAAGGTTGAATTTTTTTATGACCTATACTCAAAGTGAGCAATGTCTTCAGCAATAGGGTAACCAAGAGCACTTGAAGGAACCTATGTTGTTCTGGGTGCCTCCGGTGCCTCCTTGACCAAAATCTCAGTGAGATTCTTATTTAATAACCCATGTTTTAGTTTTTTTAATTATTATTATTTTTTTATATTTTTATTTTATCTTATTTATTTATGTATATGAATGTATTGTCTGCATGTAGGTCTGTGCACCCGTGTTGTGCAATGCCGTGGAGGTCAGAAGAGGGCGTCAGATTCCCCTGGAACTGGAGTTCTAGACGGTTCTCAGCCGCTATGTGGGTGCTGGGGATCGAACCCGGGTCCTCTGCAAGAGCAATAGGTGCTCTTAACCGCTAGGCCATCTCTCCAGCCCCCAAATAACCCATGTTTTATAAAAGCAGCACTGAACATCCATGCAGCTTACTTCTGTTCAAACTCCTATTTGAAATTACTTTCCATTTTTACCATGGTAAAACACACATGAAAGCTACCAATTACACTATTTTTAAGTACATAGTTTAAGATGGATAAGTATACTCATACTATTAGAATCTCACCACAATTTCATCTTCAGAACTTTTTCATTTTCTCAACTCAAATTCTAAACCCTTTAAACAATATTTCCCCATTTTTCTTCCCCCCCAAACTATAATGGCTTAGTAATTCTAGAAGGTTTTTTTTATTCTTTCAGATTTTTAAATAAACAATATTTTACTATCTGTGAATGAATAAAGATAATTTTATTTCTCTTTTATTCTCTTCTCCCATGATCTGCCTACATTTATCATTTTCTTATTGTGTTAGCTAAGATTTTTAGTGTGAAATTGGGAATAAATGCTGATGGAAGATATCTTTCTCTTATTCCTGATCTTTATAGGAAACCTTAGCTTTTTTTCTTTATTATGCATGATGTTAGTTGCAGGATTTTTGCAGATATATTTTTTTTAATCAGGAATTGAATGTTTCCCTATTCCTAGTTTACTGTTTTCTCAAATTATGACCAGATGTTAGATATTTATTTAATGCTTTGGGGCATCTATCAATATGATCACTTACGTTTTATTCTTTAGATTGTTGAGATTTTAGTTTAACTGATTTTAAATTGTTTACATAGCCTTGCAGGCCTAGAAATAACTTTATATAATAATGGGCTGGAGAGATGGCCTAGCAGTTAAGAGCACTGTGCTGGATAGCTTTAGTGTCAACTTGACACACCTGGGTTGAGGGAGCCTCAGTTGGGGAATTGGCTCCATTGGATTGGCCTGTGGCCACGTCTATGGAGTATTGTCTTGTCAGGCAATGTGGGAGGGCCCAGCCCACAATGAGTAATGCCACCCTGGGCAGGTTGTTGTCGTATAAGAAGGCAGGCTGGGCATGAGTCAGGGGAGCAAGCCAGTAAACAGCATTCCTCCATGGCCTGTGCTTCAGCTCCTGCCTCCAGGTTCCTGCCCTGAGTTCCTGCCTTGGACTCCCTAAGTGATGAACTGTGATCCAGGAGATGTAAGCTGAATAAACCCTTTCCTCCCCAAGTTGGTGTTGGTCAGAGTGTTTTGTCACAGCAATGGAAGACAAACTAGGACAAGCGCCAACTGATCTTGCAGAAGACCCAGGTTCGATCCCCAGCACCCACATGGCGGCTGAGAACCGTCTTTAACTCCAGTTCCAGGGGAATCCGACACCCTCCTCTGATCTCCGCATCATTGCACAACATGGGTGCACAAACCTGCATGCAGACAGCACATTCACACACATAAAAAATGAATAAAGTTAAAAAACAACAACAAAATAATGGTGTATAATTCTTTTTAGATACTCTTAGATTCATCTTGCTAATATTTTTAGGCATTTTGCATCTGTGTCTATGATTGGTTATTCATTTTCTTTTCTTTTCTTGTACTGTCCAACTGGTTTGGGTACTATGATAATACTGGATCACAAAATAAGCTAGGAAGTATTTTCTTTGCTTGTATCTTCTATCTTCTTGAAGATATAATTTCTTCCTCAAAGGCTTGGTAGAATTTGTCAGTGAACATTGTAGGGATAACTTTGATAAAATGGACAGAACTAGATTGGTAACTTTTACTTAACTTTGTAACCAAATAGCTACTGCAAAGAAGCTCACTGAGCCCTGTGCTCTTGTAACCTGGGTACCTGACCTTGATCCCAGGAATTTCAATTTTCCTTCTCTCCAGGATAGTGAATTAATGTCAATTAGCTTGAGAATTAGCAAGTCAAAGCTCTGAACACAGGAAACAATGAAAATTAAGAAATATGCTTGACATTGTGGCTATGAGATGTTTTAAGCCTAGGCAAAATTGTCTGATAAAACAGGGGTAGATCCAAGCTTGTGTAGTTCCTCAGTTGATGTGGAAGAAACAATTTTGTTTTTTATTTGTTTGTTTGTTTTAGCTTAAAATAGGCATTTTATTCTTTTTTTTAAATTTTCATTTTTTATTGATGCTTTGTATATTTCATACATCATTTTCCAAATCAGTTCAGGCATATTTCCCTTTCCCTTCCCCCCACCCCACCCCACCCCATCCCAGATCATGCATTCTGCCATAACTGTCCTGCATCTTTCTCTCAGTTTTTTTCATTTTTTAACAATAAGTAATAATTTATGAGTACAAGCATCTTTCATGTAAAACTAATTTGCAAGCAGTTGTGCCCAAATCCACATAGCCCATGGGTCCCACCATCCAGCAGGGGGGGCTTGTATGTTCAATCAAGTTGATCAATTGAGTGTCCAGACTACATTGCTATAGTTTCACTATTCACCCCAATCACAGCCCTTACATTCTACCATGCCCCCTCTTCCACAGATTGTTCCCTAGGCTTAGAAAAGGGGCACAGGTGGATGAGAAGCAAAACAGTCTACTTTCTCTGGAGCTGTTGTCTTGGATTCTGGTCAATTCTGGCTGTTTCCTTTCATGGGCTGACAGTTTGTCCAGGAATAACCTTTCGATCCTACTAATGAAGCACAAGAAATTAGATATATAGGTATTTAAACAGTACTAATTGTTATGGTAGGTTACTTTGGTATAGACACAGATGTTTGGATGGTATGTTAATCCATGAATTACACTTTTTTTCTGTTAAATATGACAGGGTCTTACTGTGGCTTATAACATCTCCTAACCATTAGAGGATGTAAGCTTGTGGCATCAGCTGTGGGTTATTCCTCCAAGGAGAGAGCTAATAGCCAATTAAGCAAAGTATATTAATACAGGAGCTCTGACATCAGCAATCGATTATTCTACCAAGGAGATGTTGGCCAGGGGATCTGAGCCCCCACAAAAGGTAAAGGCTCCTTGCCTCTAAAATGGGATATCTGCAAGAAGAGAGGCGATAAGACCCTGCTGTCGAAGACCTGACGTTAACATGGGAAAGATGTATTGAGGCCACACGTGCAAGTGTACAGATGGTCTCTGGAATACCAGAGAGTGTTACCAAAGGCCACTAAACCAATAAAACAAATATGGTTCTCCTTGAGTCAAGCAAGACTCCTCCATCAGCACCAGCTACACCTCACCTGCATGGAAATACTGTGCAACAGAGGCAGCCATATGCCTGTATATCCCAAATCTAATTGGAAGAAACAATTTTGAATAAAAGTATAGGTGAGGTCTGGCTCTAGAGCACAGTTTCAGGGGACATCTGAAGGAATGGGTGCCCTGTAAATTGAAGCACACTCTTAAAACTAGAGTAAAGAGTCAGGCTGTTTACTCAGGTATAACTCACATTGGCACAGTAATACCATATAGCTGGTCTTGGACTGGTAACTTAGAGTTTTGGAAAGGTATTATTTATTCAGTTGTCTTATTCAGATTGTTCATTTCTTCATGTGTGAGTTTTGGCAGACTGTGCCTTTCTATGAATGAATCCAATCCATTTTATATAATTTACATGAGTAAATTATAAACTCGTGGGCCAGATTGTTCAGTCTTTCTCTGTATCCTTTTAATGTCCATAGAGTCTATGGCAACTGTGGTTTTGATTTTATAATCTCTAATATTAGTAATCTAAGTTCGGTGTGTGTGTCCACGCTCGCATGTGTGAGCATGTATGTGTGTGTGCTTGTGTGTGGTGTGATGTGTGTCATGTATGCACATGAGTGGGCAGGTACAGAAGCCTGTGCATACCCATACACACACCCCAGAGCAGGACATTGGATGTCTTTCTCTAGAGCTCATGGCCTTATAGCTGTGAGACATGATCTTTCAGTGAATAAGAAGCTTGCTGTGTCAGCTGACTGGTTGGCCATGGAACTCTCAGGAGAAGTCTGCCACTGGTCCCCAAAGCTGAGGTTATAAGCTCACACAGCCATAACCTAATTTTTATGGGAATTCAAACTCAGGTCCTTATGCTTGCAGATCACACACTTTTACCCACTGAGCCATCTCCAGGCCCTAATTTAAGCATCTTTTTATCATGTTTAGTGGCCTTTATATATATATACATATATATATATGTGTATATATATACATATATATGTACATATATATGTACATATAAATATAAATATGAAATATATATTAAATATAAATAATATATAAAATCAAATACATAAATCAGGTCAAAACTTTAATCTCTACTCTGCCGAGTCCTACACATATGTTCATTGCTTTGTTGGGGTCATCTAGTATTATTTTTACTACTAGGAATAGAGAAATAATCTGTTTTCTGCATAATGAAAAAAAATTCAGCCGGATGTGGTGGTCCACCCCTTTAACCTCAGCACTTGGGAGGCAGAGGCAGGCGGATCTATGTGCGTTCAAGGCCAGCCCGCTCTAGGTAGTTAGTTCCAGGACAGCTAGAGCTACAGGGAGACCCTATCTCAAAAACACCAAACAAACAAACAAACAAACAACCAGTCCACATGCCAAGGTGTATCAGGGGGAAATGTCATAGATCCCACCTCAAGAGAAATAGCTAAAGGCATCAGTAGATGCTGGAGGAGGGCCCCCGAGGTAATCTAAATCCCAGTGGGAGTGGGCAGCCCTAAACACATAAACACAGATACATACAAGCACCACTAAATGCCCTCTGTGTGTGTATAAACATGTTAAAATATATATTATTGTTACATATATGTAACAATAATCAAATAATCAAAGAGGAGGGTAAGAAATTGAGAGGGAGCAGGGGACATGAATAGAGTTGGTAGGGGACTGGAAGGAACAGAAATAATGCAAATATAATACTCATGTATGAAGTTCTCAAAAATAAAAAAATAAAAATTTTTTTTTTTAAAAGAAGCTATATTGGCCAAGTGTGGTTCCACATGCCTTTAATCCTAGCACTCAGGGGGAGGCAGAGGCTGGCAGATCTCTGTGAGTTCAAGGCCAGCCTGGTCTACATGCCTAGTTCCAGGCCGGCTGGGACTACAGAGAGACCCTCTCTCAAAAACACAAAAAAATAAAAGCTGTATCATTATCATATTGCAGGTATTTTACCTCTGCAATCCAAGAAATTATCATTTCCTTGGATGAGAAGCATGCCAGGTTCAAATATCTACTTGGTGATAAAATACTGAATTAATTTTAAGGAATGCAAACATTTAACTGGGCTTGGTGGTGCACACCCTTGAATCTCAGCAATCAAGAGGCAGAGGCAGGAGAATTTCTGTGAGACGGAGGTCAGCCTGGTCTACATAGCGAGTTACAGATCAGCTGGGGCTATAGAAAGACCCTGTCTCGAAAAAATAAATGCAAATATTATGTTCTTGTATCTTGCTGGACAAACAAAAACTAAGAAAATGTGGACTATATGAATATACTCAAATTCTAGACGACACAAATTCTAGACAACGGCAAAGGAGGGCTATTTACTACTAAATTCAAGTAATTTCTCATTCCCTAAAATGAGACTAGAAAAACATGTGCCTTTTTCATTCTGTTCCTCTCTGGTGCCAGCACAGCCAGTGGGGTGAGAAGGAATTGAGCTTTATCCTGTTCTTGTGATGTATGCTCAAGGCAGCATCTCTTCTTTGCTGTAACCCCTCACCTCACCACACTGCAAGAGCACAGCCTCTTTCTCCATCCCTGCCTCTGCTTCTCCCCAACACATTGTTGCTACCACTGCTACGAGGCTATTATTTTCAAAGCTAAAGAAAATAGACAGGAAGTCCCAATATACCACATCTAAGCGATCTTAAAATAAATATGCTCAGAAGTGAATAATATAGGCAAATTTCTTGCCACGTTGAGCTTGGATTTCAGACAACTTTTCTCCCCTCCTCCCTTCAGAACTACATTTTAAAAATAACTGGAATTATGCAGTTAAAAAAAGGTACTCCTCTCCTGAATATATGCAAAGTTCAAAGAACATTATCTGTGAAGTTACTGCTTTCGCAACAATTTCATTTTAAAAGATCAAATTTAGGAAGACAGCTGAATTCTTTTTCTCCTCCCACTTCATCCACATATAGATCAAGTGTTCTCGATTCAAGTGCAAAGGGGGATAATTTCTTTCTGGCTTTTTCACAAGACAGAAAACCTGGGCTTAATAAGGACCTGGTCTCTTGTCACAAGTATGTTTTCACTTTCTTTGGAAGCTGCAAACCAAAGAGATAACTGTTTTCTAACAGAGACTCAAATTTGAAATATTTCTCCTAGAGAGATTCTAACTTAGCTCAGAATCAACAAATACTAACCTTCCTTAAAACTCGAAGGTTCTTCATTCAAGATCATCCAGCACCTATAATTTTTAAACCCTTATAGCTAAAATTCCTTCGCGGGGTGGGGGAGGGGGTGGGGGGGGAGCGGTGTAAACCATGTTCACTCTCCTCTTCCCTTGATCCTGACAGTAAACCGAAGTATGAATTCACCAAGCTGCAATCTAGGAAACTAGTGAGTTTATTCCAGAGCAATGGGTAAGAGTTTATTACAGGGGTGGGGGTGCTCCCCACTTCCCTTAAAGCACGCTGCAAAATCTTCATCCAAGCATGGATGCTGGCTTCCCCACAGCTACATAAAACGGCGGCGAGACCTTCCCCTAAGTTTCCCGAGCCTACACACCATTCGACTCTTCCCTAGGCCAGGCGCTATGGGGCTGGCCCATTGGTTGGAAGGCGTGGCTGGACTCTCCCTGCCTCTCCCTTCTTGTGGAGCATCGCAATTAACAAGCTTGGCTGGCTGTGACAATCCTAGGCAAGTGGGCACACCTGAGCTTGGGAAGATGGTGTCTGCTGGAGGACATTCCTACACAACAACCCTGGAAAAGGAAAACGGACATGGGAAGAAGTTTATCCAAGGGCTGAGTTCTGTGTTGAACTTTCTGTACATTCTGGCACTCGGTGAGATGAAAGCACAGTATCCTCTGAGCCGTGTAAGCCTGGTTCCAGAAGCAACAAATGCACATGGAAGACATTCTAGAGGATCACCTGCATCTGAGCTCATAGTCTATCCCTTCGCAGCTGTGTGGTTAGCCCCCTTCCCCAAACCTGCTGTGGTTTAGATCTCAATGCCTTCAAAGGCTCATTCATGTATTAAGGGCTTGGGTCCCAGCTCTGCGCAAATTAAGAGGTGAAAGTAGAAGGCAAAGCCTAGTGCGAGGAAGCTAGGGGTGCATGCCGCTGCAGGACGTGTAGCCAGCCTCTTCTCTTCCCCTCTTTGCTCCTTCTAGCAACCATGAGCCAAGAAGCTTCTCCTGCCACACACCCCTATTTGATGTGCGGCCTTGCCAGCAGCCTGAAAGGGACCCACCCCCCCACCCCCCCCCAGCAATAGACCAAACCTTGGAAAACAAGAGCCAAATTATCCTCACAATTACTTCTTGCATTTTGTCACAGTACCAGAAGCGGTGAAAAATAAAAATAAAATAAACCAAGTATCCTCAAGCCTATAAGAATATGCTTTCCATCCTATCGTATTTCCTCACTGCTCTTTCCTAATTGATAATGAGATTTAGATGTATATACATATGCACTTACATGATCTTCTTAATAAATGTTGGCTCGCATGTGTCAAACAAATAGCTGACGTTTTGTGTCGAATACAGGGCTCATCAAAAGGAGATTTCAGACTTGTCTTCATTAGTTCTCTGTGCTAGCCTGGCTATATCCTTGCTAGTAAATCCAGTTAAATCAACTGTGTTATTAAGGTGTTAAGCTTCACAAAACCATTGTTTTTCTCTTTGCTCGTACCTGTATTGCACTGTTCAGGCAATGACAATGGTAACACAAGTCAGATAATGCTCATCTGTCTCTCAAAGCAGTGCAGCCAATGTGGAAGGCTTGTCAAGCAGTTCCTCAGTGCTTAGACAAGTCTACTATTTTCACACAAAATAGCAGGGCACAATGATGCCTTTGTGCTAAATTCTAGGCTGCTCTGGGTCTAAGCTTCTGGGAATGATCACAGTATTCTCTAGGTTGCTGAAAAGCCCACATAAACAGATGTATCTTGTACACTCACGAATGGTTTGGTGTCTTTATGTTTCCTGAAAAATCCAAAAGAAATTTCCAATCCCTGATTGTTGGGCGAAGAAATTCTCCCTCTTGTATGAGATTCTGCTAAATCTGAATAAATAAAATATTTAAAAAACTGAGGTGGGTGGTATTGGAGAGATAGCTTAGTGGTTAACTGTCCAAAACTCCGGTTCCAAGGAACCCAACACCCTCTTCTGACCGCCATAGGCATGACACAGGTGCACTTACATACATGCAGGTATAAACACATAAAATAAAAATAACAAAAATTTTAAAATATGAATAAAGTGTGGATTATGAAACATTTTACCTGAGATTCAGGGAAATCATGTATACAAAAATTTAACCAAATATTAAAGTGACTACAGTGAGTGTGTGTGTGTGTATGTGTGTGTGTGTGCACGTGTGTGATTCATGACCTCTGGGAACTTTCTTTGTATACTGGGAAAAAAACTGTTTTTCTTCTGAGTGCTAGTAGAAAAGTCCTGCCTAAGAATTTAATTATATTAGAATAGAAACTAGGATTTCAAAGCCTTTGTTGATTCTTCTGCTGAAGAAGACTAGAGAGGATCAAACATTCCTTTTCAGAATTTTCTAATAGTTTGGGTGGATACAAATGTTGAAAACTTATTGGAGATGACATGAATGTAAGGAAATTGAAATTTCTCTGAACAAAGTATAATAAATCTCTTAGGAAACTGAGATTCTGGTTGGAGAAAGAAATTGAAATATCTCAGTGGGAGAGATGAAAACCAGAGAAGTGGCAAGCTCCGCTCTTAGGAATTCTGGCCAGTAAGGATCTACCCTGTCAGGGAAAGGATGTCTGTTATAGAGCGGTGATGGTCAATGATAAGGAGAAGTGATGTCTAATACTGATAGAAGTTATCTCCTATGCTATGACCCTCAAACCAGTAAAACCCAATTCACTAGGGGAATGGAAGACAACAAAACAAGAGGTTGAGAAGTCAGTGAGTTTCAGACCTTAAATTCAAGCAATGCATAACTGAGAAAATGTTTGGCACCCAAGAATTCTTTGAGTTATAGGAAAGAGAAGTTTGAGCTTATTCATTTGAATGCAAAAAGCAAAATTGTTTGCTGACTAGCTGGGCATGGTGGCGCATGCCTTTAATGCTAGCACTTAGGAGAGGCCTTGTTAAAACAAAAACAAAAACAGAACAAAACAACCAAAACCAAGAAGAGAAAAAAATGTGCTGAAGTTGAAGGAACTGGGATACATGAATGAGTTATATTTTGGAGATGGTGGAAATACATGAAATACACACAGGTACATACTATTTCCCCCTGTGTGCTTCTGCATTGAAGCAAAATATACAAGGTAAATATCTAGCATGTTTCTCATCCTAGAGGCCCTTGGCTTATGTTTTACCCTAATAGGAGTCATTATTTCTAAAAAAAAAATATTTCCAGATCCCCTGGTGCATTCCTCAAATATATTCTACCCAGAATAAGATCATTTATGGAACATGATACCAGTGACAAGGATGCTGTGTTATGTTTCTGCTGGTAGGTCCTGTATCAAGCTGTGCAGCAATGGGGCTCACAGCAGTAAATCTAGGAAATGTTCTGGGCAGTGGAGTGAGACTGCCTCAGCTTCTAAGATCTCCCTAGCATTGCGAGTGGGAGAGAAAGTGAAAGCACAAACATTCTCACAGCAAATGTGATAAGTACTGCAGTGTAGATCCAGACCAGATGCCGGGGCACTCAGAGGAAGAGGTGTTTTACTCTGCCCGGCAATGATGCAAGCAAGGAGAATGAAGGACACATTTGTTGACAAGATGAGGTTTGAGCTGTGCCTTCAGGGTATTTCCCCAGAAGAAAAGAAGGCAGAGCATCCCAGGCTGAAGGAACAATCTATGCAAAGACCCAAGGTAGGGAGAAGCTGGATTTAGAGGGCAGTGTGGTCTGCTTATGGGAGTTTTCCAGAGGGAAAATGGAAGAGAAATCATCAGGGACCAAATCATAAATGGCTAGCTATGTGGTACCAAGAATTTTGATTTGTGAGAGGGCAATTATTCTATTTCATCCACGGGGGTTTGTCAATGGGGACAGGGATTAGGTTTTTGCTTTGTAAGAGAGGAGGAAGTCCAAGGCTGAGGACTGTCACAGAAGAGGAAATCAGAGTTGAGTGAGAAATGTGCTGCTAAAAGACGTCTTCTGGAGTCAGATACACACCTCAGTTGTGAAGACCAAGCAGGCCAAACGACATCTGGACACGACATAGCCATGGTACTCATGGGCTCAGAGCAGCTTTGGCCACACACAAAACGAAGACAAGAAAGCAAGACGGAGGCCCGGGAAGAAGAAGAGTTCAGCAGAAGAAGAAGAGGTGGGAGAAGGCTGGCGGTGACCATGACTCAAATTCATTATATACATGTATGAAGCAGCCAAATGATTTTTAAAATAGTTTATTTACTTTTTTATTTTACATTTTTTAATGTATTGTCTGCATGTGTGTAACTATACCCATGTCATGCAATGCCCACAGAGGTCAGAAGAGGGTTTTGGATCCCCTAGAACTGGAGTTAGAATGGTTGTTAGCTGCCATGTGGGTGCCGGGAATCAAACCCAGGTCCTTTTCAAGAGCAGTCAGAGCTCTTGGTCACCTAGACAACTCTTGATTTTTAAAATGGGAAAAATAAGAAAGAGGAGAATTAGTCAGGCCTTCAGTAGTTAGACAAGCTAGTTAAACACTGATAACTTTTAGCTCATCACTACACTTGTTCTCTGCATCAGTAGTACATACTAGATACTTTAGGCTCTTATTTATCATCTTAGTCCATTAATTTTAGTCAGATACCATTTGGATGAAAATGTTACTGCAGGCAGGAGCACCTTCATGGGCAATGACTTGTTCAAGAGCCTTCTACCTATTTCACCCTATTTACATCTTTATCGTTAGATTTTTAAGTTAAAAAATAATTGTGTTACAGGCATAGAAGAGTTGGACAACAAAGTTGGAGTGAGGTATTCTTAGTTCCATAATAGAACTTGAATCCACGTGATCATCCTTAACTTGAAAAGAATAAAAAATTGATTATTTGTTAAGTTGGTTTTAAATAAAAAAATTTGTATATAAATACATTTGGTATGTATACAGAATACCCAATTCACTTTTCGATGCATAAAAATAAAAAGGTCAACATTTTAAATATTTCCTTGCTTTTGCCCTCACATGTAGTAATCGGCATTTATCGTTGTTGCAATGAATACCTTTGGGAGAAATATTTCCAATAAGTATGACATGTTAGTGTGCTTCCTATTGGGACAAAATACCTTGAAAATAAGCTTCCAACATACCTATAAAATCAAAGCAACAAAGGCTTATTTGGGCTCCCTGTTTAAGAGACCTCAATGATTGGCCCCATCTCTGTGTGCCTGAGGCAAAGCTGACCATCATGATAGGGAGAGACAGAGACAGAGAGATATGTAGAGGGAGACAGAGAGAAACAGAGAAAAGGAGACCCCAGGGACAAACTTCTAGTGTGTGCTTCCAGTATTCTACTTCCTCCAAGTAACCTCAGGTTCTAGTCTCCACGCCCTCCCTATAATGCCATCAAATTATGAACCCACCAATGGATTAATCCACTGATGAGGACAGAACCCTCAGGATGCACTCACCTTCCTGAAAGCTTATCACTGGCAATGAAACCTTAAGCACAATGCCTTTGGGAAATAATTTATAGCTAAAACATTATAGTTGACAAATACCAAATATGCTTGTCTGGGTTATGCCTAATTACAACCAACAGACATCTGTAAAACAGTGGTTGAAATAATGTAAAAGTTGGTATTTCTTTACATAGAATTTTAAACATGGGCAGCCAAAAGACAGGATGCCCTGAGAAACAGGTGCAGCATCAAAGCTCTTCTTTGGTGGCATCTGCTTGTGCTATCACATCTGCTTCTAAGCTATAAGACATTAAAGTATAGGGGATAAGGAAATGACTCATCCAGGAGAGTGTCTGCTGTGCAACTGAGAGGACCTGAGTTTGGACCCCCAGCATACAGGTAAAAACCACTCATGAAGGCCATTGTCTATAACCTTAGTGACAGGAGGGTGGAGGCAGGCAGAACTCTGAAGCTTCCTAACCATCTACTCTATTCAATTGGTCAACCCTCACGCGGATCAACAATCCTGTCTCAAAAAAGATGGAGAGCAATAGAAGATACTTGACACTGACAACTGGCCTCCACACACATGTACACACACACCCACATGCACTCATGCACACATACAAACATGCTCTCCCATATGCAGTTCACATAGAAATAAACATACGATAGATACTGGGGTCAAGGGTTAACCATGACGTATATGTTAAGTTGGGGATGGGGGGAGAGATATGAATATGATCCAAATGTATTATATGAAATTCTCAAATAATTGATAAATTTTTTTAAAAGGTTAAGCAGAGATGGATCAGGGGAATGGGGAGACGTTGTGGTAGAGGGTAGGTTAACCAAAATAAAGGAGATATGAAGTTTTATGGATACTAGTTAGTAAGTTAATTTCAAGATATTTTAAATTGAAAAAAAAAAGAGTTCAGGTGAAGGTACCCTGTATGGGAAGATAAATGCTGCTCTCAGATAACAGGCTATTAAATGAAAATTGCTTTACTATGAATGGGATACTTCTCTATGAGTAAGGAATGCCTAGAAGCACCCAAAACAATAGCTATTGCTCTTGGTTCCCCACTATAAATACAATGTAAGAGTCTATTGCTGAAAACACCACACACTTTGGCTGCAAGCCCAAGGCAGGAACTCAGGGAAGGAACCTGGAGGCAGGAGCTGAAGCACAGGAGGAGTGCTGTTCACTGGCTTGCTCCCCTGGCTCATGCCCAGCCTGCCTTCTTATATGGTACACAAAAACCTGCCCAGTGTGGCACCACTCATTGTGGGCTGGGTCCCCCCACACTGATCTCTAACCCATAGTAGCATACTTCCTGCTAGCTAGCTTTCATAATGCCAGAAAGTGCTATGCAGGCTGCTGAGGAAGAAAAGACATCAGTGGATTACCCAGTGCTGGAACCAGCCATGTTGCTTGCAATGCTGGCCTGTCAGGCAAGATGTACCCATTGGTACAACAGTGCATACTGGTATAGCTGTTAAGGAGCAACCAACTGCTTTCAGACTAGATTTGAGGCCTGTTCCATGGGAGGAAATTCATCCATGCCTAGTTTGTTGGATAGTTTTAGTGTCAACTTGACATACTTGGGTTGAGGGAGCCTCAAGTGGGGGAGAATTGGCTCCATTGGATTGGCCTGTGGCCACATCTGTGGAGTATTGTCTTGATGGTTGAGCAGTGTGGGAGGGGCCAGCCCACAATGAGTAGTGCCACCCTAGGCAGGTTGTTGTGTGCTGTATAAGAAGGCAGGCTGGGCATGAGCCAGGGGAGCAAGCCAGTGAACAGCACTCCTCCATGGCCTGTGCTTCAGCTCCTGCCTCCAGGTTCCTTCCCTGAGTTCCCGCCTTGGGCTCCTTAAGTGATGAACTGTGACCCAGGAGATGTAAGCTGAATAAACCCTTTCCTCCTCAAGTTGGTGTTGGTCAGAGTGTTTTGTCACAACAATGGAAGACAAACTAGGACACTTAGTACTGCAAACTTTGTCCAAAGCCCATGACTGGGGAGGTCATAGGATCTAGGGTAAATCCTACTATTGTTTTTTGATAAATGCTAATGTTACCAAAGTATTTATGTATATACATATAGATTAATGCTGCTCTCAACCTTGGGCAGAGAAGCTTCTTTTCTACAGTAGGCAGCAGTCACGTGGAGACTCATACCTAAAGTGCTGAGCATAATTGACTGTGAGTGCTCGGCCCTAAATGTGACGTCTTTATCAACTTTTCCCAACTTCACCACACTCACCAAGGCTCAGGGAGCATTAAGAAGTGGAGGCAGACAGAATGTAAGAACTGGGTAATGGGGAGGATTGCTGTGAAATGCTGTCTTCTGGACATGACGTGGCTGTCTTACTCATAAACTCCCAGCACCTGTGGTTATCTACATAAGACCTGCACAAGGTAAAACCAGACAAAATTCCACATAGATAGGGAAGGAGTTCTCAAGGCTCTGTCCCAACTGAGGAGTTCACGGCAGTTAACAGCTGCTGGGGGAAAGAGAATCATTTTTTCTTTGTGGGTCTGGCCGCTGGTAGATTGCTCGAATGCCAATGGACGGCTTATACTCACACACCAAGCACTAATTGGACTAAGTGGTTTATTTAAGAAACAAAGAGGGGGCTGGAGAGATGGCCTAGCGGTTGAGAGCGCCGACCGCTCTTACAGAGGACCCGGGTTCGATCCCCAGCACCCACATGGCGGCCGAAAACTGTCTGAAACTCCAATTCCAGGAGAACTCCAGTTCCAGGGGAATCCGATACCCTCTTCTGACCTCTGCGGCGTTGCACGCCACGGGTGCACAAACCTGCATGCAGACAGTACATTCATACACATACAGAAATAAATAAAATTAAAAAAAAATTAAAAAAAAAAAAAAAGAAACAAAGAAATGTAAAGTTGGAAGGGAGATCCAGAGGAACTAGAGGTGGGGAAGTGAGGGATAGATATGATCATATTTCATTGTATACATGCATGAGTAAATTAGATCCATACACTTTCTTGCCCATTTGAGGGACCCACTCTACCACCAAATTACATTTACATCCCCTTTACCAACTTCTTTGAAGGGAGGTTCCAAATGCTTTTCATTTAGATGCAAACAAAGCTGTAAAGAGGGTTTTGTCCTAAGTAGCTGTTC
>VZQC01007751.1:2128350-2211949 GCA_009823505.1 Rhizomys pruinosus | reverse complement strand
CTCTAGACAAATAGTCACCCATTCTGAAGGGCTAGGTTCCTATACATTCGTGTCTGGGTGTGTCTTCAGGGGGTGTATATGTACATGCCTGGGTGTGGGAGTCAGAGGATAACCTCAGATGTTGCTTTTCAATTTCTGTCTACCTTTGTTTATTTCATGCTTGTTTGTCTAAGAGTTTCTCACATGGAATTTGCAAAGAAGCCTCTACTGCTTGGCTAGTGAGCTCTAGGGATACTTCTGGTCCCGTGTCCCTAACACTGTGATTACAAACATGGGCCACCATGCCAAGCATTTCTACATGTATTCTGTGGGTCAATCCTGGGTCCTCATGTTCGCTGGGCAAGAGCTTTACCAAGTAAGCTGTCTCCTCAGCCCACCCCAGCAGTTCTGTGAGCCAGGGAGGAAAACTGAAATCAGCGACACTAAGGAGCAAGCAGGTATCTGTTAACACCTGGTTTTTAGGAAAATAAACAAATGTACAAAGAACCAAGTTTAAAAGCATTTTGTGGGTACATCATTTCTGTAATTGTATAATTATTTCTTTGTGGTTTTAAGTGAAAAAGACTAAGTTAACAAACATATAAGAAATGTATGCACTGTGTGAAATGTAAATTATTCTTAGAACACTTTCAGTGGGAGTTGCATTGCCCTTTTAGTGCCTTAATTTGAGAGAATTATTTTACTGCCATAAATACAGATTTTTTTTTCCGAAAACAGATTTTACAAAAAAAAAAATTATGTGTGTCAGTGGGGATTTTCATTGGTAATTGGTTTAATTTAAAATATTTAGAAGTTTGTTGGACTTTCATAAATTGTGTACAATCTTTGCATCAAACTACCTGCTATAATAATGAATGACTTTATAAAACTATCTGCAAAAAAGATACAAGGTTGCACCAATATTAAAAGATTATGGCAATATATATATATATATATATATATATATATATATCCATGATATAGACCAATGAAATCTAATGAGGTGTAAAACACAATTTTTATGTAGGATTATGCTCTTTTTATAAATCGGATTTAGTGACTTTGAGGTTAACTGAATTTATGAGTCTGATATTAAGACAATCCATTTCATTACAATTCAGTCAATTTTAAGTACTCTGTAAAAGGTATATTTTGAAATATATGCATATCCCTTTTCAAAGAGTTTTGAAATTGGCTGCCCTTTTGGAAAATTAAAAAATCAAGAAACAAAGAAATCAAGCAAGCTCCCAAAGTTTGGTTGGAAAACAAAGTGAGAGGAAGAAATTCTCCAGCCCTAAAATGTCGACAACTGGAAAAAGCTCTCTGGCTTTTGCACTGAAGCCATAATCCTTGTCATAGTTTGTTCTTTAGTTACATAGAATAGATTTAATTACAGATAAATTATATGAGGCAAGCAATCGTTAAAAAGTGGAGTTAAGCCCTGGGGTGGTTTCCTGAAAAATGTTAAATCTGCCTGTCTTGAGCAGGGATGGAAAAGGAGAGCTTTGTTCTCCCACAGATGCATTGTTGGCTTGTGGTAATGCTGGACTCTTCTCAGAGCCATCTGCAGGCAACCAAAATGTGTGCACCCTCTGCAGACTAGGGACAAGTTACAGCACAAAGCACAAAAGCAGCTTGGCCCATGCAGGAGTGTTGCAGAGTAAAATCTGAGCTTTGACTATTAGATGTCAAAAGTTTCCTGGAAAAATATTCTAGTCAATAGGCATTTCCTACCCAATTTTTCATATAGTTAGCAATTCTCTCCCCAAGTGACCAGTCTCAGAAGAATTTCTGCACTATTGGCAAACCAATTTAAATCCACTTTAAGTTTCATGACCCTCAAGTGGCACGTGAGGTTCCACACATGGTAGAAGTCAAAATGAAATCAGGGTCAGTCACTGCTCCACAGTATCGCTTTTCATTCTTTCCATCTTACATAGGAGCAGAAAGAACTGACTTCAGCTGCCATTAGTTCTTCAGGACTTCTATCTGGAGTTGTGGAAAGCGCAAGAGGAGACCACCAACAAAGCTCTTCTGCAGTGCCACCTTTTCCTCTCTGTTGTTTCAAAGTTTAAATTATTTGCAAAACAAAAAGTGTAAAAGGCAAAAGTGACAACCAACAGTTTAAGAAGATTAAGGAGACAAAAGAGTTTGTGTCTCTAGGAAGCAACAGATTTTATAAAAAAGGAAATTTGGTATCTCTGAACCTCCTTGTAGGGACTGAGTGTGTATGGTATGGTATGCCTAATTTTACAGCTAAGATTATTTTCAGATCTTCATTAAAATGTTAAAATCTTTTCAAGCCATCATTTCATAATTCATTTATGAACACAAAAAAATTAAAAAGAGAAAATAATAAATATTATTTAATCCTTCAAGTTGAGTATATTTTCAAAAACGTATCAGATCTTCCTCCATGAAAATATTATCTGAAAATAAAGGTAGACATTAAATATTGTATTAATCTCCTCTTTGAGAATTTCATACATGCATGTAATGCATCCCAATTGCTCTCAGCCTCCTCCTGCTCTTGGATCCATCCTCCCATGTTAACATCTCCCTTCCCCTCTTACAGGTCCTCTCCTATGTTCATGACTTTTTCTTTTCTGACCCACTGAATTTAAGCAGAGCCAATTTGGAGACCACAGGCATGGAACTGCCCAATGGAGCCTGGGGAGTTCCCCAGTGGGTACATATCTGAAAAGACTCCCCTTCCTCAAGAATTCTTCAATATCCAGTTCAACAGTGAAGATAAGGCTTCGTGAGCCCTCCCTGGCTGTTGGCAGATCCAGTCTGGTAGAGGCCCAGAGGCAAGCAAGCACAGCTGCTGTGAGTTAGTGGTTACGTTGCTGTCATCTCCTGAAGATGGCATTTTACCCCCTTCCTTCCTATTTTCTGCTCTTGCATTCTTTCCACCCTCATAAAACAGAGGTCAATGAACACAAAGGGCCACAAATGACCAAAGGGTGGAGAATAAGAGTCTGCAGAGTGTGGTTCCTTGGACAGGACTCCTCTATTAAACTTTACCCACCCAGGGCTCAGGGACCATTGTGGAAGAGGAAGCAGAAAGATTGCAAGAGCCAGGGAAGGAGGTGCATAAGCATGTGGATACAGAGCCTTACAGGCTCCTGAGACCTTGCTCATGTGAACTTACAGCTATGGTGACAAACAGGCACAAGACCCATGCAAACAAACAGACAAAAGCCCAGCAAAAACTGTGGAAATGTGCTACAGGACATAATCTTAGTTGGAAAATTATTGGCAGCTGATTACTGCTGGGTAAGGAAGAGCTGATCTTAAGGGGAGGGACTCTGGATAAGCTGACTAGACCTCTGTGGATGAACTTGCACTGAGGGATGTCTGGGGACACTAACTTGACTTGATAGGCCTTAACACAAATGACAGACTACATGAAAGCCAGTGGGGAGGGGGCTATGGGAGGGTACCAGTGGGGAAGGAGATTTAAAGATGATTAAGATGTTCTGTATGAAACATGCAAAAATTCAATAAAATATGTAGAGAAAAAGAGGCTGGAGAGATGGCTCAGCAGTTAAAAGTACTGAATGCTCTTGCAGAGGACCCAGATTTGGCTGCTAGCACCCACATGATAGCTAAAAGCTTCAGTTCTTGGGGGTCTGATGCCCTCTTCTGTTCTCCATGGGCACAAAACTGGTACACTTACATACCTGCAGGCAATAAATATACACATAAAATAAGATAATAACTAAAAATTTAAAAAATGATGTTTCTAGCCGGGTGTGTTGGCACGAGCCTTTAATCCTAGCACTCAGGTGGCAGATGCAGGTGGATGGATCTCTGTCAGATCAAGATCAGCCTGCCCTACCTAATCAGTTACAGGCCACTTGTGGCAAGAGGGAGACCTTGTCACCAAACAAAAACAAGCAAAGATAAAAATAAATATGGGACTAGAGAGATGGCTCAGCAGTTAAGAGCACCAACTTCTCTTGTAGAGGACCCAGGTTCAGATCCAAACACCCACACGGCCACTAACAACCGTCCATACCTCCAGTTCCAGGTGATCCAACACCTTCCTGTGACCTCCATGGGCATTGCACCATGCAGGTGCACTTACATACATGCAGGCAATGCATTTATACACAAAAAAACAATTTTTTAAAGTTGCAAAAAATATAGATGTCCTGTTTAGGGCTGCACACTCAACTCTCCCTTTTTCTCAGCACTTTGAACAGCCACGAATCAGCATTCACAGCCATTCGTTGTAAAGAAAAGCTTCTCTGATTAAGGCTGAGGGCAGCTTTTGTCTATTGTTATAAGAATAGATGTTTAGATGGCAGTTTGACATCATGTCAATTTAGCAAACCACAGGTATCCCTAGGGCCTAAATTTTCCTCAGCAATGTTTTTGTCCACCCCCCACAACCCCCTGGCTTCAGTGTCTCAGATGTGAAATCCTGCCTGTACAGCAAGCCTCAAGTCCAATTGGAGAGTAGTTTTTTGCTGCCATAATAGTCATGCCACTATCTCACTAGCGGGCATGCCTTTCCTGGAGGGTTGGTATTGTAGACTGGATGGATAAGAACTGCTGCTGCCTTTTCTCCCCTGGCAACCTATATAGCAGCTTCCAGTATTATGGAAGGTAGACATATAATATCATAAGAAAACTCAGCAGCTTCCATCTTGTCAAACAGCATTTATTAACTACCCACCACTGCAATGCTCTCAAGAAGCTCAAGGTTTAGTTCAAGGGATAAAACAAATGAACAAAATGAGTATAAATTACAAAGAAATTGTCTTTGGATATCAAGGGGAAAGACTAAAAAAGAAAAATGCAATTATTATGATTATTAAGGTCTAAAAATTTTTTTACAACTGGCTAAGATTTTTTTTAGCTATGCATGTGTCAAGGTAGGAATGATGCTAAATATTGATATGCCCACTTGACTAGGCTATGATGTTCAAGTATTTGCACTATCTATCTGTCCATCCATCCTGAATTCTGACTGTGTAGTGGAAAGCAAAATTTCCCTGTATCCTGGTACAAAGTAATAGCTAAAAGGCTGAAAGCACAAGGGAACATCCAGAAATCACCTACTCCCAGAGAGACAGCATTTGGAGCCCAAATTAAAGTGGTTCATAAAAGCCAGGCTTTCCACTAAAACCCAGGATTGGTATGATTGATGACAAGGATCAAGGACTAGTGACTATGTTCTTGAACTAAAAACAAAACTCAAATATACCACTGTTATAAAGTCAACAACCCAAGATACTAGAGAGATAAAGGTACCTTCTAGTTATTTGGCTGCCTGGTAGAGCAAAAATGCTCAGAGGAACCATACTGCTAGGAGAGAAAAGGCAGCAGCAGGATCCAGTATGGTTAGTTAGGTTAGGTTAGGTTAGGTTAGGTTAGGCTAGGCTAGGTTAGGTTAGGTTAGGTTAGGTTAGGCTAGGTTAGGTTAGGTTAGGTTAGGCTAGGTTAGGTATCCAGGACATCTAAAACTTCTCATTTATGATTCCCAGTATTCAATCAAATATTACTAGGCATGAAAGAGGGAGAATATGACTAACTCATAGCAGAAAAAGTTAACAGAGGTAGATCCACAAATATCTCATTGTTGGAATTCTTAGACAGGACTTTAACAATTAAGAATATATCAATAAATACATAAAAGGATAGGTATAGATGAAGCAATGAGATTTCATGAGAAATAGAACATTTAAAAACTAAATGGAGGCGGATCTTTGTGAGTTCAAGGCCAACCTGGTTCTACAGAGTGAGTTCCAGGACAGCTGGGGCTACAGGGAGACCCTGTCTGAAAGACCAAAAAAAAAAAAAAAAAAAAAACTAAATGGAAATTGAACTTAAAGTCACATTATTTGAGTTAAAAAAATAACTAAAAGGGTTTACCAAAGGTTAGAGACCAAGAAAGAAATAACCGGCTAGCTTGAGTATGTGTCAGTGGAAACTATTTTAACTGACATGGTGAAGGAAGAAAGATTGAGGAAGCAATGTACAATTTTAATGGCCTTAGGACAATATCAGATGATATGATATAATCTAAATAGGGGATGAAAGAGAGAAGATGTTGAAGACTACCAATGAAACATTGGCAAAGAATATTTTGAATTTGATTAAAAACACCATTCCCAAATGCATGAAGATTAACGAATCTCAAAATTCAAAGAATTTCTAGGCATACCACAAACAACACACTAAAAATGAAACCTAAGGACAATGGTCTACAAAACATCCATGAAAAGAATTTCACAGATGAGGGCATCTCAGTAAGAGTACCAGACAACTTCTATAAAAGCAGAAGCAAGAAGACAAATTAGAATTCTGTGGCCATTGGGATATCGCATGAAATCACAGTATTTTTGCAAAAATCAAAAGTGAGGATATTCATCACCAGAAAATCCATACTCCAAAAATTCTAGACTATTCTTTAAGCTTAAGGAAACAATTTCAGAAACAAATTCAGATAAACAAAAATAAAGGGGAAATAGCAAACATGTAAATACACTTATGCTTTCTTTTCTTAAATTTAAGGAATAAATAATTAGTACAAAATAACAATGTATTAAGGACTAAAAGATACATAAAATAAAATGTACAAGAGCACAAAGAACCACAGAAGTAAACAGAAAAAACCATGGTGTGTGAGTTGATGTGATACTAAGCCAAGGTAGGCTGGGATAATTTAAGAATGGATCTTGCAGTCCTTCCAGAAGCTATTAAAATTTTAAGAAAGAACATAACAGAACATGAAGAACTGTAACTGAGAAGGAATAGACACAACGAAATGAAATAGTGTAAATGCAGGATGAGAAGATGGAAGAAATAAAGAACAGAGAAGACTAATAGAAAACAAATGGCAAAGTATTACATGTAACCTTAACCATAATACCTCAACATAATAAAGGCTGTGCATAAGAAAACCACAGCCATCATTATCTTAAATAGAGAAAAAGCCAAAGCAATCTCACTAAAGCAGGGATGAGACAAAGCTGTCCACTATGCCCACTCCTTTTCAATATAGTGTTTGAAGCTCTAGTTAGAGCAATAATACAAGACAAGGAAAATAAAAGATACTAATAGGAAAATAAGTGAGCCACTTTCAGGTCCTGGATCCAAGATGACCAAAAAAAGAAAAAACAAAACAAAACAAAACAAAACAAAAAAACAATGGATGTACCAAAAAGGGCTGTGTCCATGCTCATTTGGTGCAGGAACTGTGCCTAGTGCATGCCTAAGGACAAGGTCATTAAGATGTTTGCTATTTGGAACATAGTAGAGGCTGCTACCATCTGGGACATTTCCGAAGTGAGTGTCTTCAATGCTTATGTGCTTCCCAAGCTCTAGGTCAAGCTACGTTACTGTGTGAGTTGTGCCATTCATAGCAAAGTGATCAAGAATCTATCTCATGAAGCACAGAAAGACCAAACTCCCCCTACACCAATTTACACCTGCTGGTGCCTCCCCACAGCCTTCACTAAAGCCCTTGTAAAGAGTTAGTTTCACAAGGACAGGAGAAAAAAAAGCATCTTCCAAGGGCACTGTAACAGAGCTGAGGAGCTCATACATTTTAGAGAAAACCCCAACGTGGTCACATCCCCAGACAAATGTTATTTCATATTATGTATTAAATATGAATCCTTGTATTTATATATGTTTTCCATTCACCACACATCAAAGAAGCTTCTTTTTTAACAGACTTTTACAAAGTTCCATAATTGCCCATACACAGAGGTTGTCTGTGAAATGCCCAACCCTAAGTGACACATCCGCAATGAATCCTCTATACCTAAAGTATATGGAACCTAGTAGAACAAGGGGTAGAGAGAATTCTAATTCATCTTTCAATTCTCATCAATGAAGCTCCCTCATGCAACAGAGGACAATAAACACAAAGGGCCACAAAAGGCAAAACCATAAAAAATAAGAGTCTGTAGAGTGTGTGGTTGGACATGCACTTGGGGCTCAGGGACCATTATGGAAGAGAGGGTGGAAAGACAGCAAAAACCACAGAAGTAGGTATACAACTACATGTATACAGACTCTTACAGGCTCCTGGGACCTGGCCCATATGAACGTACAACAATGGTGTCAGCATACATAAGATCCATGCAAGCACTAGCAGACAAAATCCCAGCATAGAACTATGGTAATGGGCAGTGGGCCCCAATCTTAGCCAAAGAACTATTGAGGAACTAATTATTGCTGAGTGAGGAAGAGCTGATTCTCCTTAAGGGAATGACTCTAGATAGGCTTGACTAGACCCCATGGATTAACTTGCACTGAGAGATGTCTGGGGACATTTACTTGATTTGATAGGCCTTACCATAAATAGCAGAATGCATGAAATACAGTTGGGGGGCAATGGGAAATGGGGTATAAAGATGATTAAGATGTTGTGTATGACCCTAGAATATATTGCTAAGTTTTTTCAGGTGACCTCAAGCCCCATTTCATATCAATAGATGCAGGAAAGACCTTTGATGAAATCCAACATGCATTCATGTTAAAAGTCTTAGGAGGAATTTGTCTAGAGGAAACATAACTCAGTACCATTAAAGTTATATACAACAAACCCATGGCCAAGATTATTCTAAGTGGAGAAAAATTGGAAGAATTCCCATTAAAATCAGGAACCAGACAGGATTATCCAGTATTGACATCCCTTTTCAATGTAGTGCTTGAAACCCTTAAAAGAGTAATAAGACAAGAGAAGGAAATTAAAGGAGCACCAATTGGAAAAGAAGAGGTCAGATCTATATTTGCAGACAATATCATGTTATACAAAAGAGGTCCAAAATTCCTCCAGAAAACTGCTAGAAATAATTCTTTCAGTAAATTGGCAGGTTACAAAATCAACTTACAAAAATCAGTAGACTTTCTATATACCCACAACAAGCAATCAGAAAAAGCATACAAGGAAATCCTCCCAATCATAATAACCCCCCCAAAATATTTAGTAATAAACCTAACCAAAAACATTAAGGATATTTACAATGAAAATTTAAGATCTTTAAGGAAAGAGATAGAGGAAGATTCTAGGAGATGGAAAAACCTACTGTGCTAATAGATTGGTAAAATCAATACTGTGAAAATGACCATCTTACCCCCCAAAATCCATAGATACAATCCAATGCTAATAAAAATACCCACAACACTCTTCACAGAGCTAGAAAAAGTCATCCAAAAATTCATATGGAACCACAAAAGATCCCTGATAGCCAAATCTTGAAGGAAAAGAATAATTCAGGGGGCATCATTATACCAGATCTCAGGTTATATTACAGAGCTGTAGCTATAAAAACAGCATAGACTTGGCACAAAATAGACACATAGATCAAAGGAACACACAATAGAAGACCCAATCATGAGTACATACAATTTCAGCCAACTGATATTTGACAAAAGTGCCAACAATATGCAATGGAGGAAAGACAGCATCTTCAACAAATGGTGCTGGCAGAACTGGATTTCTACCTGTAAAAGGATGAAATTGGATCCTTATTTTTCTTCCCACACAAAAGTCAAGTCCAAGTGGATCTAAAACCTCATTATAAACCTGAAACTCTGAAACTGCTAGAAGAACACACAGGCAGTACCTTCCAAGATGTAGGCATAGGAAAGGACTTTCTTAATTGGACATCAGAGAGTCAATCATTAGGGTCAACAATCAATAAGTGGGACATCATTAAGCTACAAATCTGTACAGCAAAAGAAACAACCAAGGAAGTGAAAAGGAAACCCACTGAGTAGGAGAAAATCTTCGTGACACATTTGACAGAGGATTAATATTCAGAATAAACAAAGAACACAAAAAAAGCAAGAAAATAAATGAACAGAGAGTTCTCAGATGAAGAAATAAAAATGGATAAGAATCCCCTTGAAAACTGCTCATCATCCTCAGTAATTAGATAAATACAGATAAAAAAAACATTTTAAGATTCCATCTTACCCCCATCAGACTGGCTAAGATCAAAAGAACAAAGGACACCAAATGCTGGCAAGGATGTGGAGAAAGTAGAACACTTTTTCACTGCTTGGTGGGAATGCAAATTAGTTCAGTTACTATGGAAGGCAGTGTGGGGAACTCTCAAAAAACTACAAATGAATCTACCATATGACCCAATTATAGCACTCCTTGGGATATACCAAAGGACTCATCATACCTGTATGTCCATGTTGCTGTTTTCTTCACAATAGCTAAGAAATGGAAACAACCTAAATGTCCCACAACTGACAAGTGGATAATGAAAATGCAGCACATCTACACAATGGAGTACTGTTCAGCTATAAGAAAAGAGGAAATTAAGAAATTCACAGGTAAAAAGATGGAACTAAAGAGTGTTATACTAAACGAAGTGACATAAAGGCAGAAAACCAAGCCATGTATGTTCTCTCTCATTTGTGGATTGTAGCACCAATCCCCTATACATGAATATGTAACATGATGTAGCACTAGGAGCCAAGAATTTGGAAAGGATACATGAAGGTAAAGGAGAAGAAAGTACCTGAAAGAGGAGGGACAGTAAGGAACAGATGTGACTGGGGGGAGGTGGGGAAAGTGGGGGTGGTGAGTTTGGAGGGGGGAGGGACATTCAGGAGATATTGTGGGGGTGAGAGAACTCAGGAGAAGGAGAGGGTAAGGATAATGGGGGTGCTGGGGCTAGAGAAGGAGGAGGAAGGTGGGAAGGGAAGAAAAAAGAATAGAGAATTAGAAGATACAAGTGGGGCGCACATAATTACAGCCACATGATATTTGACAAAGATGCCAAAATACACACTAGAAGAAAGAAGTTGAAACAAATGGTGCTGAAAAAACCTGAATATCTTCATGTAGAAGAATAAAATTGGACCCATATCTATCACCCTGTACAAAAATCTATTCAAAATGGGACAAAGACCTCCACATGAAACAGGACCTAATGCTGAAATTACTAGAAGAACATAGGCAGTACCTAGAAGATACGGTATAGGAAAGGACTTTCTGACTAGGATTCCATTTGCTCAGGAATTAAGGTTAAGAACTGTGGTTTACTCTCTCCCACACTTAGAGACACTACCCTCAACCCGCAAGCAGCTTCCCATGGGAGCTGGAGCAAAATGTAGCATGCCAGCTGGCTGTGGGAACTTTCACCCCACAGCCCAGTCTGGGCCAGCTATCTGCCCCCACAGACCACTGGCCTTGGGAAGTTTGCTGCCACCCCATTACAGCCACATTAATTTCACCTGCCAGGGACTGGCAACACCCAGAGACAGAAACCTCAGACTGGTGGCCTCCTGTAGCCTTTTTTCAGTCAAACCCCCCAGCAACACAATACTCTTTCCCCAGGTTGGTAGTTCGACAGAAAAATATTTTTCCAACCAATTCCAGTTCTGCTAGCACTCAGCATTCAAACACAAGCCTGATGGGCTTAAACTTACACACACACACGGAAATAATGAATCTGGGAATCTTGTCAAGTAGTAATGAAGATTCAATTTATTGTGTACAGCCCCATTCTTTATATAGACAGAATGATGTCACTTCCCTCAGCCAATCCCAGATCCCCTGCATCACACTCTGTAAATATCACCAGCTCTATATCACGAGGTTGTCTCACAAGGTGTGTCACTAGTTGATCCAAGCCATTCTCACCTAGGGCCAGGGTCAGGTGAGAATGACAGGTAGGCAATTTAAGACTATGCAGCCACAGGTGGCCTGCCTCTACCTACAGACAACTTATAAATGGGACTTCATTGAACTAAAAAGCTGCACAGCAAAGGAAACAATATATTTGGTAAAGAAGAAGCCTACAGAGTGGGAGAGAGTCTTTACCAGCTTTACATCTATTAGAGGGCTAATCACCAGAATATACAAAGAAGACAAATAACAAATAATCAGGAAAACAACTTTAATCCTAGCACTCAGGAGGCAGAGGCAGGTGGATCTTTGTGAGTTCAAGGCCAGCCTGGTCTACAGAGCGAGTTGCAGGACAGCCTGGTCTATAGAGCGAGTTCCAGGACATCTGGGGGAGACCCTGTCTCGAAAAGGCCAAAAAAAAAAAAAAAAAAAGCGGGGGGGGGGCTATAGATCTGAACAGAATTCTCAAAGAAATAAAAACTAAAAAAGATTCTTAAAAAGTGTTCAATCCCAAAAGTTATTGTTATAACAAGATTTTTTTGTAAACAATTTGGACAACAGCAATTTATATCTCCATTTAACTCTGATGCATTACAGTTTTTATCAGAGCCTTTAAACTAATGTTTTTAATATACACATATTTACTTTTACTAAGTCCTAAAACCCATGATAACTCTGTGATAGACGTGTCTGGGCAAAACTGGATACTTGTTTGAACTCATGTCAATTAAATAAAATGTTCTCTATAATTTTTTCTGTTGTACATATCACCTTGTACATTCTCTTTCACCTATAAAGTAGTTTAACATAAAAATAAGTTTGCAGGGCTGGAGAGATGGCCCTAGTGTGTTAAGCAAGCACCAACCACGTCTTACACAGGCCCCAGTCATCCCCATCACACCACATGGCGGCTGAGAACCGTCTGAAACTCCAATTCCAGGAGAACTCCATTTCCAGGGGAATCCGACACCCTTCCTCTGACCTCCACGGGCATTGCACGACACAAGGTGCACAACCTGCATGCAGACAGATAATTATGATACACATAACAGAAAATAAATTTAAAAAAATTAGTTTCTTCCCAATTAATCACATACATCACCCAAAACAGTAATGTGTGAACTTGATAACTGCCTTGCTTGATTCCACCCTATAGGTATGAAAATACAACTTCCTTCTAGACTCTCATGTCCAAAAACAAAACCTAAAAAAAAAGGGGGGGGGATACAGGAGATAGATATGAAACCTTTTGGTCAAAAACACTTGCATTTCAAATCTTAAAACTAACTACAGAAAAGATTTGTATGTTTCCACAAGTTCAAATAGTCACCACTTAGGATGTAGAAAGAAAAGACAGCTTTGCACAGATTAGGTATGTAACGCAAAAGTTGCCAACTGAAAGGTTGGCCCATTGAACATTGAAAGGAAAAAAAGCCTCAATCTGCTACAACATCAAACCCCTCTGTGGATCCTACTTTAACAACATTTATAATGAGCCTAATGAAACTTACCTTCTAGGTGCCACAAGGTGTTATAAGAGAGACATTTCTCCACCTCCCCCCATGAGAACAAGGAAAAATTGATGATAGGATGAGTTGTATCTCAAACTGTAAAAGTGATAACTGTTATGAGGAGGATCTCTTAAAAACCAGTAAAACTGCCTTTTTAATTGACTAATAGAATAGTAGAAACTGTGAAAAGATTATTCTCTATTCAGAACCAAATATATACTAAAGTCTCTTGGCTACGCACTTAAAGCAAATAATATTAATATAGGATCTCTGACACAGCAATGGATAATTCCCAAGGAGATGTTGCCAGGGGGATCCAACCCCCCCAAAAGGTAAAGGCTCGTCCTCTAAACTGATACCTGCAAGAGAGAGGGCAAAAAGGCCCTGCTGTCAAAGACCTGGCATTAACTGTGGAAAATGATAATTGAGGCCACACATCAAGTGTACAGAGGGTCTCTGGAATACCAGAGAGTTACCAAGGCCACTACCCAATAAGGCAAATATGTGGGTCTCCTGAGTCAAGCAAAACTCTCCGTCAGCACCAGCTACACCTCACCCTCCTGGAAATACTGTGCCAGCAGAGGCAGCCATTGCCTGTATACCCAAATCTAATTGGCTATTGGCTCTCTCCTTGGAGGAATAACCCACGGCTGATGCCACAAGCTTACATGTTAGGTGTAAGCTTGTGGCATCAGTTAGGAGATGTTATAAGCCACAGTAAGACCCTGTCATATTTAACAGAACAAAATGTAATTCACAGATTAACATACCATCCAAACATCTGTGTCTATACCAAAGTAACCTACCATAACAATTAGTACTGTTTAAATACCTATATATCTAATTGCTTGTGCTTCATTAGTAGGATTGAAAGGTTATTCCTGGACAAACTGTCAGCCCATGAAAGGAAACAGCCAGAACTGACCAGAGTCCAATACAACAGCTCCAGAGAAAATAGACTGTTTTGCTTCTCATCCACCTGTGCCCCTTTTCTAAGCCTAGGGAACAATCTGTGGAAGAAGGGGCATGGTAGAATGTAAGGGCTGCGATTGGGGTGAATGGTGAAACTACAGCAATATATTCTGGACACTCATTTGATCAACTTGATTGAACATACAAGCCCCCCCTGCTGGATGGTGGAACCCATGGACTGTGTGGGTTTGGGCACAACTGCTTGCAAATGAAGGATGCTTGTACTCATAAATTATCACTTACTGTTAAAAAATGAAAAAAAACTGAGAGAAAGATGCAGGAGAGTTATGGCAGAATGCATGATCTGGGATGGAGTGGGGTGGGGTGGGGGGAAGGGAAAGGAAATATGCCTGAACTGAATTGGAAAATGATGTATAAAATAGACAAAGCATCAATAAAAAAAAGTGTTCAACATCATTCACAGTTAAGGAAATGCAAATTGAAACTACTTTTAAATTTCATCTTATGCCCGTCAGAATGGTTAGGACAAAGAAAACAACTAACAATAAATGCTGAAGAGGATATGGGGCAAAGGGAACCCTCATTCACTGTTGGTGGGGTTGCAAAATGGTACAGTCACTATGGAAATCAGTGTGGAAAATTCTCAAAAATCTCAAAGAATATTTACTATATGACCCAGCTGTATGATTCATTGGCATATACTCATAAGACTCAGTATCCTACTACAGGTATTTTCCCAGTCATGTTTATTTCTGCTCTTTTCACAACAGCTAGGAAACAGCATCAACCTAAATGTTCTTCAGCTAATGAATGGATAATAAAAATTGGTACACATACACAATGAAATTCTATTCAGCTGTACAGAAAAATGAAATCGTGAAATTGCAGGTGAATGGATATAACTGGAAAACATTAAACCCAGACCCAGAAAAATAAATTGTTCATTTTCTTTCTAATTTGTGGATCCAAGATCTGAACCTTTAAATGTGAGCGTATAACCTGAAGTAACCATGGAAACCAAGAAAGTAGAAAGTGATGATGGGGGGGAGGGAGGAGAGGAGGATCTTAGAACACAGTGCTATTAACAGGGAATGGGAGGTATGAGATGAGACTAACTGGGGAGGGAGTTGGGAGGGTAATAACAAAAGGAGAGAAAGAGAGGGGGATAAGAATACTAAGGATGTTTGAAAAACCATGGGGAAGCACATTAGTTTATGTTTTATAAGGTTACTTAAAATGTACACACACACACACCATAACACAGGGTGATAATGTGTCACCCAATAGCCATAGCCTGTTTAATAAAACCCGTGTCAGTCGTGGAAAACCTCCCTTCAAACTGTCGGCTAGGAGAGCCTAAGAGATGCTCTAAATAATGTAAGTTATTGCCAAAACCATTGGTTGCCTCTTAGAATTTGAAGGTAAAATCCTATTCCTGAAGATATCAAACACTTTTTTGAAAGAATCCAATTGCAAGGTTGTAGGAAGCTTCTTTTTATGCCGAATAGGAACCACGCGGCCCTGCTAAGGGGAATGGGAACACAGTGCCCGCTTTGCGGACACTGTGGGAAGCTGACCCCTCGGCGCAGCGACCAGCTGGCTACTTCCCGTAGCCCGGCCTGGATGGTACTTCCAACTCTGGTCCTTAGCCTGGACCCACGAGACACGTGTTCCTCTCTTGGCCGTGGCTTCCCACCTGCCCAGAGACTGCTGAACTCTGGACCAGAATTTCAGGCTGATGGCTGATGGCCTCCCTTCAGCTAATGTCCACTCATAACACCAGCTACCCAGATTGGTGGTCCGCAAAGGGGAACCTTTTTCCAACCCACTGGCCACCTGGATGAAATGCAGGCCTACCTTAGCCTGTGTGCACACAATAATTAACAAAAATAACAACCCGGAATTCCGTGATGATGTTACTATGAAATTCAAATTTATTCCTTGCTATAGCCTGCTTTTATAAACTAAATGACGTCAGTTCCCAGGACCAATCATAAGTCTCCCAACTCAGCACCACTGCCCACCATTGCCCCACCCAGCATCATGCACCTAGGCCATGTTGCTTGCTCCTCCCTGGGGTGGGGCCAGACCCTCGGCCATGTGGTGCCCTGAGACTGCTAGCTGAAAAGCTAGCCTGCAATTCAAGCTGGATTTCCCTACACAAGGTACCCTGAAGCCTCTTTCCTGAACACTAGTTCTCATAGTTTCAGAAGGAGCTATGCAAGTTGCCAAGGGAAGAAAGCAACCAGTAGTCCTACCTCTCTGTAAAGCATATAAGCTATATCAGAGACTAGCCAGGCAAGGTATCCAGTGTTACAATTGCGGCACTTTTTTTTTTTTTCAAAGCCAATTTTTATTGCAGCTTTGTGCATTTCATACAAAATTTCAAATCAAATCTGGACCCGTGCCCCCAGCCCCACCAGAGCTCATGTGTTCCGCCAAACATGTTTTTCATCTTTTTCTCAATCTCTCTTCAAATTCTCAATGCAGAAGTTCACTGTTTCAGTCAGTTCTTTGACTCAGTCTTTTTGTTGTTATTCCTTTCAATATTCATCACTCCAAAATATGCATATATGCATGCCACATATATCATAGGTTTTATCATCTTCAGCTTATGATTTTTTTATTTATTAAGGTGAAAGATGTCATGTTTGAAGGCTCCTCCCAAACCACTATCAGTTCTGCCCTTGTGCTCCATACTGGGTTTTTCCCTTCCATGGTCACCAAATGAGGTCCAGTAAGCACTGAGTCCTGTCTTGATCTTCCTATAATACTGGCACTTTTATTTTGGTGATAACAACAGCTGTCTAATTAGACTTAAGGCCCCCTTGATAGGAAAGAATTCATACTTAGTACTATAAACCTAGCCAAATACTTGTGGCTGGAGAGAGGTCTTTTTTTATATATTTATCTTTTTTTTCCTTTTTTTTCTTCAGTTTTTTTTCCTTTTTTTGGTATTTTTGAGGCAGGGTCTCCCTTTTAGTACCAGCTGTTCTGGAGCTTGCTCTGTAGACCAGGCTGGCCTTGGGCTCACAGAGATCCACCCATCTCTACCTCCCTAGTGCTGGGATTAAAGGTGCGTGGTGGCGCACGCCTTTAATCCTAGCACTTGGGAGGCAGAGGCAGGCGGATCTTTGTGAGTTAAAGGCCAGCCTGGTCTACAGAGTGAGTTCCAGGACAGCTGGGGCTACAGGGAGACCCTGTCTCAAAAAGACAAAAAAAATAAAAAATAAAAAATAAAGGCACATGCCACCACGCCCGCCTTGGAGAGAGGTCTTAAACCCTGACAAGAACCTACTATTGCCATTTTCTTAAACTGATATATTTTATATTCTAAATTGCTTATATTCTAAATGCATATCCTATACCCACAGATAAATGTAGCTCTCACACCTCAACAAAAACGGTTCTTTTTACAACAGATAGATATTACTATAAAAAAAAACCACAACTGATTAAAATGCAGAGAATAAGTGACCATTGGGTGCTAGCCACAGGTGACATATCTACAAGGCAACTTTACCCCTAAGGTTCAAGAAACCTCGTGGGAGAAGAACAAAAGGTTGTATGACCCAGAGGATCAGGATGCCTGCTGCTAGAGAGTGTCTTCTAGATATACTAGGGAAGCTGTCACCATGAAATCTCAACAATATAGTTGCCTAAAAAAGACCCACACAGTGACAACCCCAGTTGACATGTCAACATGGATGGGGGAAGGTTTGTAGGGATTCATGCCTAGATGGCAATCAATAACTACTAGGAATGGGAGAAACAGGATTTTCCAGGGAAAGCTTCCTGATAGGTTATCCAATCCCAAATGGTCAGTGCTAAACACATATACAAAGGAGTACCACTAAATGGACTCAGAAGGTTGTATGCATAGAATATATTTTTAATTAAACAGTAATAATGACATAGAAGTCACAAATTTGAGAGGGAGTGGGGGCCATGGGAGGGTTAGACAGGGGAGAGAGGAGAGCAAAAATGATGTAATGGAGTGCTCATGTATGAAAGTCTCAAAACAAAATATTTTAATCAAAAATTAATACAGTTAACTGTATCAATAATCACATTGTTTGAGTACTGAAGCTTCCAATTAAAAAACAGAGATTACACACTAGATAAAAAGGCAAAACCCAATATATATTGTTTATAAGAGGCGCATTTTAAGACTAGAGCCACAGATGGATGAAAAATAGAAGAGTGGTTCTAGATTACAGTATGGCATGGAAAGTGCTTAAAGTAATTATTCTAACAAAAAGTAAAACACTGTACAAGCTTACAAACTTACAAATCTTCTGAGATCCATTAGAAGAAAAATCATCAATTACTCTTACCACTTCCACCTCCCAAAACATCAGTTGGAGAGATAGGAAGATATTGAAAATTAAATCTTCACTAAACTGAAACTCAGCCCTGTAGGAATCAGGGTGGAGAAATCCGAACTGTAGTTAATGGATCTTTGGAGCTTCAGAGTAGCTAAATTTGAAAGATAAAAACCAGTAAGGTCTCCAATAGAGGGGACCCCCATTAATTCTAGGAGCTTGATGAGCTTCTCACAAGGAGGGTTAGAAAACATTTCCTATCGTCTGATGAGTAGAGGAGAAAAGAAGCCAGTTTTGAAATGGTACAACAGTCTATTCCTCTTAACATTGTTGGCATGCTGGGTTTATTAGAGCCTAACTGACCCAAGCAGAGGGAGAAAGTCAACCGTAGTCTTCAGTCTTCCCTATAGAAACAGGGAGAGAACCAAATCCATCCTTTTCTAAGCCATTCTGAATCACTCCTGGGGATAAATAAAAGGAAAAGCTGAGATGTGCGTGTAGATTTCACCATGAATGTACAGGCTCACTAAAAGTATAAGATGATAGAACAATTTTTCCTCCCACACCACATTACCGGAGACTCCTTACTTCTCTTACCCAGTGCATATTTATTTCTCAACAAAATGTTAAGAGGCATACTGAAGGGCAAAAAAACCATTCAGAAGAAACCGAACAAACATTAAAACCTAATCTACATATGGAACTATCAGACCCTATATTAAAAATAACTGTGATTAATATTCTAAAGTCTAATGGGAAAAATGGGCAAGAACAGATGGATAATATAAGAAGAGATGGAAATTCTAAATAAGGATAAAAGGCAATACTAGAGATTTAAAAAATAATGTTATACCAGAAATGAAGAAAGGCCTCAATGATATTACTAGTAGATTAACTATGGCTGAAGAAAGCATCTCTGATCTTAAAAATATGACAATAGAAATTTACAAATTTTAAAAGAAAAAAAGACAAAAAATGGAATAGAATATTTAAGAGGGGTTTAACAAATATGGCATGGGGATGCCAGATAGGAGGAGGAGGAGGAGCAGGAGGAGGAGGAGGAGGAGGAGGAGGAAGAGAAGTAGGAGGAAGAGGAGGAGGGAGGATGTGGGAGAAGGAATATTCGAGCAATAATAACTAAAATTTCTTTTTATTGTTTTCTGGTGTTTGTTCCCTTTAATTATATATTACTTTGAAATATGGAAATATGCATTCGACGTATATACCAAAATGGCAGAGTCTGAAAAAAAGCTATGGGTTAATTCCAAAATATGTTTGGGAGTCACATTTTAACAGTAATTTTGCATGTAGGCACAAAGAAATATAACTTTACATTCTAATGTTATATAGCAAGTTAATGTATGTTTTAATGTACTTTCAGAGAAGGGATTGATTCTTTATCATAAATCTTAGAACTTGGTAAAATAGAGACATAAACTTCAAGTTGTATCTATAGTAGCATCAGGTTTGACTTACAAATAAGAGTTTGGTCTTATAAGAGCTAGTATCCACAAAAGGGACACCATATATCATTTGTTTTTCTGGGTCTATGTTACTTCATTTAGCATAACAGTTTCTATCTCCATCCATTTACACACATATTTCATGATGTCTTCTTTCTTTTCCAGTGCATAGAACTCCACTGTGTAGATGTACCACACTTTCATTATGCACTCATCAGTTCAGGGACACCTGGGTTGCTTCCAGCTCTTCACTATTATGAAGAGAGCTGCAATATACATGGTTGTACAGGTATCTCTGCAATATGATGGATCTTCTGGGTATATACCCAGAAGTGTTATGACTGGGTCAAGTGATAGGTGCATTTTGAGCCTTATAAGAGTTCTCCATAGGGGTTGTATGAGTTTGCATTCCCATCAGCAGTGAATGAGTATACTTGTTTTCCCACAACCTCTCCAGCATTTGGTATCATTTGTTTTCTGGATCATAGCTGTGGAGTGTCCCATTTATACCCAGGATGATCCATGTGGAAAATATGCGCAGGAAAACACACCACATGGACACATGTTAAGGTCCAAATACAGAGAGAGCTTTATTCCAAAATGTCTGGTTATATAGACAGCACGACTCAAATCCCTGGGCCAAATCCTAAACTTTTTCATCCTACCCCATGGGTGTGGCCAGGGAGATCCCATTGGTTTAGAATGCTACCCATCTTAACTAAATTCTCCCATACATAGCTAGTCTTACCAGAGTAAGATGAAATATTAAGGCGATTTTAATTTTCATTTCCTTAAATATTAGTGATGTTGAACACCTTTTAAGATGTTTCTAAGCTATCTTTATTTCCTCATTTGTGAATTCTCTGTTCAGCTTTTTACTCCAACTTTTTTTTCCCACAATGTTTATTGATAGATACAAGTACATAAAATCAGGGTATGAACATGATTTGATAGATTAAGTAGATTTAATTTCAATACTATAATAAGGGAACAATTCAAATTCTCACCATTTGTTTCACACCCACAAAAACCACTTCAAGGGCATTAATGATCTCTCAAGTCTGATCAGTTTTGTGCAAGTGAACCATGTTTCTTTTAAAAAAGACTTGTGCACTTGCCCAGGCTCAAGGATATTAAAATATAGCACATAAAGCCCATTACTAGAGGTAGAAATACAGGCAATAAACTATCATGACAACAATCATCAATTACAGTTAAGGATTTTCTGTAACAACCAAATGGATAGTCTAATATTGCAACAACTCAAGTATTCAATGTTGAGTGTTTCTACTCAGTTTTCTAACTTTTAACAGCCTATGATAACTGGCAGCAGAGAAGGACCTTGCAATAGACTGTCTCTGCTTGAGAATTTATGATGTAATTATTGCATGCTGCTAATATACTATCTAAACATTAAAGATATTCCTAAAATATTTGATGGCAGATTATGATTAAGACATTACATTACAAAAAACCTTATGGAGAAGGAAACCCTTACTGATGTGCTTCTGCTTTAAATATTGTGCCCCCAAATGAAGTCCAGTAAGCACAAGTCCTGTCATAATCCCCCTTCATTGGCCTCCATGCTACTGCCGAGGTAATCCAACAATGTCAGTCCATCTTCTGAGGAGGATGAATTTCCATTAGCTGCTTACTTCACAAGCTGAGTACCTCAGCAGTCCTCAGTCCACATTGGAAGGCTAAAAAGTAAAAAAAAAAAAAAGTCTATAAAAACTCTATACTCCAACTTTTTAGTGAGTCATTTGTTTTCTTCTTTGCTTTTTGAGTAGTTTACATATTCTTGAAGTCAATGCTCTGTTGGGTGTTTCATCACTGGTGAAGGTTTCCTCCCACTCTGTGAGTTTTCTCTTCATTTCTTTGATTGTTTCTTTGGCTGTACAGAAGCTTTTTAGTTTAATGAGGTCCAACTTGTCGATTGTTGATCTTATTTCCTATACAACTGCTGTCCGATTTAGAAAGTTTTTCCTATCCCTATACCTTGTAAGTTACTGCCAACATTCTCTTCTATTACTTTCAGAGTTTCAGGTTTCATGTTAAGGTCTTTGATCTATTTGGGGTTGATTTTTGTACGGGGTGAAAGGTAGGGGTTTGGTTTTATTCTTCTACAAGTGGTGATCCAGTTTTGCCAGCATTATTTGCTGAAGATACTGTCTTTTCTCCACTGAGCCTCCTTGGCCCCTTTGCCAAATATGAGGTGGCTGAAATTGCTTGTTTTCAAGTTTGGATCTTCAATTTTATTTCATTGATCTTCAGGTCTGTTTTTGTGCCAGTACCAGGCTGTTTTTATGACTATAGCCTTGTAATATAGTTAGAAGTCTGGTATGGTAATCCCCCTTGCATTTCTCTTTGTGCTCAGGGTTGCTTTGGCTATCCAGCGTCTTTTGTTTTTCCATATGTATTTTAGGATTTTTTTTTTCTAATTCTCTGAAGAAAGTCAAAGAGATTTTAATTGGGATTACATTTAATCTATGTATTGCTTGAGTAGGATGGCCATTTTTACTATATTAATTTCTTCTAATCCATGAGCATGGAAGGTCCTTAATTAGGTCTTCTTCAATCTCCTTCTTTAAGGGTTTAAAATTTTCATTGTAGAGATCTTTAGTGTCCTTGGTCAAGATTTTTACTGAGATTTTTTTTTCTGAGGCTGTTGTGAATGGGATGGTCTCCCTGTATTTCTTCTCCAGTTGCTTGTTGTTGGCATAAAGAAAGGCTATTGATGTTTCTAGGTTAATTTTGTGACCTGCCACTTTACTGAAACTATTAATTGTTTCTTGAAGTTTTCTGGTGGAATTTTTTGCATCCCTTAGGTATACTATCATGTCATCTGCAAAAAGGGATAGCTTGATCCCCTCTTTGTCAGTTAGTACTCCTTTGATTTCCTTTTCTTGTCTTATTGTTCTAGCAAGCATTCCCAGCACTGTATTGAAAAGGAGTGGAGATTTGGGGCAGCCTTGCTGGGTTCCTTTAAGGGGAATGCTTCTAGTTTTTCCCCATTTACAATGATGCTGGCTGTGGGTTTGTTGTATATGGCTTTAATTTTGTTGATGAATATTCCCTCCAGTTCAACTCCCTCTAGGATGTTAAACATGAACGCATGATGGATTTTATTAAAGGCCTTTTCCACATCAATTGAGATGACCATGTGGTTTTTGTCTTTCAACCCATTTATGTGCTTTACGAAATTTATTGATTTAAGTATGTTAAACTATCCCTGAATCTCTGGTATAAATCTGACTTGGTCGAGGTGGATGATCTTTTTGATGTGTGCCTATATGGGGTTTGCAAGTATTTTGTTGAGAATTTTTGCATCTATGTTCATTAAAGAAATGGATATATAGTTTTCTTTTATGGTTTTGTCTTTGCATGCTTTTGGTATTAGAGTTATGCTGTCTTCATAGAAGGAATTTAGGAGATTTCACTCTGTTTCTATCTTTTTTAATAATTTAAGTGGTTGTAGGTCCTCTTTAAATGTCTTATAGAATTCTGTCATAAATCCATCTGGGTCTGGGCTTTTTTTAGTTGGGAGGTTTTGTATTACTGTTTCAATTTTCTCATATGCTTTGGGTCTGTTTAAGCTGTTCATCTCTTGTTGGTTAAGTTTTGGTGATTTCCATGATTTTAGATATTCATCCATTTCTCTTAGGTTTTCAAATTTAATAGAGTATAGGTTTTTGAAATATTCTCGTATGATTGTCTGGATCTTTTCATTATTGTGATGTTTCACTTTTCATCTCTAATTTTATTGATTTAGAGTTGTTCTTTCTTTCTTTTGGTTAACAGGGCTAGAGGTCTATCTATCTTGTTTATTCTTTCAAAGAACAAGCTCTTGGATTCATTGATTCTTCCTATTGTTTTCTTTGTTTATCTTTCATTGATCTCCACTCTGATTTTTGTTATTTCTTCTTGTCAGTTGGGTTTGGGATTCATTTGTTGTTGTCTCTCAAGTATTTTTAGTTGCAATATTAGGTCATTTATTTGTTCTCTTTCTGTTTTTATTTTTTAATGTAGGCACCCGGGGCTATAAATTTCCCTCTTAGGAGTGCTTTTAAAGTGTCCCATAGCTTTGGTTTTGTTGTATTGCTCTTTTCATTTAATTCCTGGAATACTTTTATATATTTCTTTACTTCTCCCTTGACCCATTAATTATTTAGGAGTGTGTTGCTTAGACTCCATGTGTTCTCATATATAGCAGGGCTTCTGGTGTTGATATTAAGCTTTATTGCATTGTGGTCTGATAGAATGGATGGGATTATTTCACTTTTTTTGTATTTGTTGATATTTTTCTTTTTTAGCCAATGTTTTATTGAGGCTATGTGCATTTCATACAAATCAAGTTACATTACAAATCAAACCTAGACACGTGCTCCCCTCCCTGCCCCTCTACCCCACCAGAGTTTGTGCATTCTGCCAAACATGTTTTTCATCTTTTTCTCAATTTCTCTCAAAATTCTCGCAGAAGTTTACTGTTTTGAGCAGAAGTTCACAATTTTAGTCAGTTCTTTTCACAGATTTTTCTGTTGTTGTTGTTGTTGTTATTCCTTCCAATATCCATCACTCCAAAATATGCACATATGCATGCCCCATATATCATAGGTTTTTAGCATCTTCAGCTTATGATTTTAAAAAAGTTCATATATTAGGCTGAAAGTTGTCATGTTTGAAGTCTCCTCCTTGGCAAGCCCAAACCACCATCAGTTCTGCCTTTGTGTTCCACACTGAGGTTTTGCCTTCACCAAATGAGGTCCAGTAAGCACCACATCCAGTCTTGATCTTCCTGTACTGGTCTCCATGATATAGCCTGGGTAGTCCAACAATGGCAGTCTATACTCTGAAGAAATGGAAACCCTAGTAGTAGTTCAGTCCACAAGCTGGATGTCTCAGTAGTCCCCATCTGACACTGAAGGTTTGGAGGATTCTTGGAGAGACATGAGTCTTCAGTCCATATTGGAAGGTTGAAAAGCTGTGTCTTCTCATGTCATTGAAGGATGGCAAAAGTAGTGACAGCCACAGTGTAGCTGCACTTGCCAGTAAGACAGGCAAAACAACTGTGCTATTTTGTCTTTTTACTAAGATCTCACGTTTTATACCTGAAGTACAATTTCCCAGGACTTTCTATTTATTTATTTCTGGTTATAATTTCCTTTTGGATGTTTAAGGCCACACAGTTAGCCCAGATTAACCAAAGTTTTTGTTTTCTCAAGGCCACTTGAGGATCTGGTCCTCAGGTGGGGTCACTTGGGTTTTGGGGAGGGGGGAGGGAGCCCCTGGCTCCTTTGGGCTTTTCAATCACCAGTTTCATCCACCTGGGGACAAAGTCAGGTCTTGCTAGACCAGGCTTCCCTTTTTGAAGCATGAACAGACTTTCCTCTTTATTGACTGGACACTGGCTGAAGTCCCATTAGTGGATCTCCAAGACCTCCCTGCACAGGAAAACTGGTTGCTCACATTTGCAGACATTCCAAGAGATGCCCCTATCCATAGTCCCCTGGGACTTAGTTGACCTCTGAGGACAAAGAACAAAGTTATCCCTTAAGATCCTCAGCCAAATTGGTATGGGTATTAAGTATGGTCATTAAGCATCCAGAAAGGCTAAGTTACACCAGCATGATACTTTTAACTACTTTATAATATTTTAGAAAATGCTTGGACAAAAGCTCGAGTAGCCTTGTATAAGAAATACGAAGATGTGGGGAGCCAAGGAGTTCCTTTACTTAGGCCCTCGAGCCTGACTAGAGTTTCAGGACCTGTCTTCAGAGTCACTTCTGCATTTGAGTGACTCAGCAGGCCTAGTTCAAAATGGGTCTCTGCCTAGAGACTTGTGATGTGGCAAAAGCCCATTGGCTACACCAGAAGTCGCCCCATCTCACACAAGCTGCCTCCTCCTCCTTTGACCCTACCCCCATCCAAATCCTATATAACCCCTGCTCAAAAATATAACGTGGTCAGCTTGATCAGAAATCCTGTCTTGCTGTCCGTTCTTTGTGTCTCTTGTCCCCTCATCCTCTCCTCTAGGCTGTCGACCTCCGTTGTATGTCCTGCAGGTCAGGGCATTCTTGGCGCCCAACGTGAGGCACGACTTACCTTCTGGAGTCAGGACGCCGATCCCTGATACAAGGATGATCATTCCAGAGGCACAGTAGGTGCCCGCCGTGCCACGTTCAGACCCTGCGTGAGACAGACTCACAGACATTGTCGATCAGCACAGGCTGTATGGTAAGTCATGGGACAAGCATTTTCCCAGGAAGATCTGTTTGTTACAGGGCTTAAGGAGTCCCTCAAGACACGAGGAACTAGGGTAAAGAAAAAGGATCTCAAAATCTTCCTCACCTTTGTCTTAGATATTTGCCCCTGGTTTCCCCAGGAAGGCACTATAGATGCAAAAAAATGGAAAAGGGTTGGTGACTGCTTACAGGAATATTTTCACTCTTTCCACCCAGAAAAGGTCCCTATCTCTGCCTTTAATTACTGGAGCCTCATTAATGATATCCTCCAGACTCACACTGACTGGCCAGACTTATAAAATGTTGTCTCCAAAGGCGAAAAGTCCTTACAGAGACAAAGGCGAGTTCCCAGTCAGGTCCCTGACCCAAACCCCCACACTGGGAAACAAATAAAAAGGGATTTAGAACAGGACCCAGCAATGACTGTTGAGACAAAATCGAGTCACAAGGATCCCCCGCTGTTCTGGGTACTATTTCAACGCTATAGCCTCACTTTCACTTTCCAAAACCGCAACTGCCATTAAAAAGGTTGAGCCCATTTACCTCCCCCCCCCCTTGCCCACACTAAAGGATTCTGATCACTTGAGTCCCTCGGACGAGGAGACACTCGAGGAAGAGGCTGCCCTATATCATAATCCGGACTGGCCTCCGCCACGGCTGCGGCTCTCACTCCCGCTGTGCCCTCTCCGCCACCATTTTCACCACCACCCTATCCCCCCACCCCTTTTGCCACACTGCACAGAAAGGTACAAGTAAAACAACAATAGGGACAGCTTCTCCGTGCCCTTCATGACTTAGAACGCCAAATCCTAACTCTAACCCAAACCTGCCAGCCAAAACCTAATGTGTTCCCTTTCCTCTTAAGGAGTGGAACTACTGTGCCTGCCACCTCTGCTGACACTGTCCCTCTACCTTCTGAAAGTTTGGACGAGGAGGAAGAAGGGGAAGTAGGGGATAGTGGGAGCCCCCATCAACCTGATTTAGATTATAAACCATTAGATATTAAGGTCCTTGAAAAGCTAAAGGCTGCAGTATCCAATTTTGGCCCAACCTTTTACCCTTACATTGTTAGAGACCACCACGGAGGGCTGGCTTATGCCGATGGAGTTTCATCAACTCGCTCGTGCCACCCTAAGTGGCGGCGATTTTGTTCTATGGAAGGCAGAGCTGCAGGAATTAGCAAAGACTATTGAAATAAAAAACATAACTCGCAGAGAATCCAAAGACTGGTCAGCAAAAAAATTGTTGGGTGAAGCACCCTACAACACTCTGGCAGCACAAAGGCACTTCCCTATGGGCCTCCTGGCCCAAATGAGACAAATTTCTGTTCGGGTCTGGAAGAGGTTACTGTCAGCCGGCACCTCGACCATCAATCTAACAAAAATAAGACAGGAGGCCGATGAGCCCTATAGCTCATTTGTCAATCATCTTTCTGAGGCCGCAGAACGAATGTTTGGGATTCAGGAGCCCGACAATCCATTCATTAAACAACTTGCTTTTGAGAATGCTAATCCTATTTGCCAGGATTTACTCCAACACCACCACAAGGAGTCCCTTTCAGACTATGTCCTCCTTTGTTCAGGGGCCGGCACTAGCCATGCCATTGGCCTTGCTATAGGAGCGGCTTTACAGAAGGCAGGATTTAACCCTCACCAAAACTCCAATTGCTATAACTGTAAACAACCCGGACATTTCTCTAGAGAATGCCTGCATCTTCGTCCCAGTGGACCCCTAACTGTGGGGAATCCCCAGGCGGGACAGCCTCCTTCGCACCGACACCCCCAACACCCCTTGCCCAAAATGCCAAAAAGGATTCCATTGGACCAATGACTGTAGGTCTTGATCTGATGCTTGGGGCTGCCCCTTAAGACCCCCCCCATCAGGGAAACTCCGATGGGGGGCAGCCTCCGGCCCCCCTCCAGGGAGTGAGCCCTGGGGCATCTGGGCCACTCCCCCACCCTTATCCCCCATCATTCCCCCACCCCACCCCCTGCTAAATAATCCATTTCGGACCTCTGGAGAGCAACAAAAAACAGCCCAGGATTGGACCTCTGTACCACCTCCCACACAATATTAACACCTGATGAGGACGCCCAACAGCTCCCCACCAGTGTTGTAGGCCCCCTGCCCCCAAATACCTTTGGGCTAATATTGCGGCAAGCCTCTACCATTTTAACAGGGCTTCAAATACACCCAGGCGCTGTAGACACTGACTTTCAGGGGGAACTTCAGCTTCTGGTTTTGGCTACATGGGGCCCTGTTTACGTCCCTTCGGGACAAAGGCTGGCACAATTAATTCTCTTACCGCTGAAGGTGCTCTCTGACAAATAACATCGTATACAAAGGGACACTGTGGAAATTGGCACCTCAGAGGCCTATTGGATCCATAAGCTCGCCCCCTCAAGGCCCATGCTGAGCCTCCTTTAGACAGCAAACTTTTTCATGGCCTTCTTGACTCCAGAGCCCATACCACTGTAATTGCAAAAAAACATTGGCCGTCCTCTTGGCCTTTGACTGACTCTTTCACTGACCTTCAAGGTATAGGCCAGTCTACCAACACTCAGATCAGCGCTAAGGCACTGACATGGGTTGATCAGGAAGGTAACTCAGGAACAGTCACTCCCTTTGTTATCAACGGTCTTAATCTTTGGGGGCGAGGCATCCTATCTCAAATGAATGTGATAATGTGAAGTCCAAATGAGATAGTCACAAAGCAAATGCTTGCCCAGCACAGTTGCCCTTGTCATGGATAACAAGACAAATAACCTCGCCACCCCTTTCACTTCGGCACAGCTTGTGGAACTTTTCGCAGTCCTCCAGGTTTTCAAACAATTACATGCCTCCCCATTTAACCTTTACACGGACAGCGCCTATATATCTCAGTCTGTCCCTTTACTGGAAACCACCCCCTTCATCAAGCCCACTTCGAATGCCACTAACTTGTTTTTACAAATTCAACAATTGACTTACAAGAGAACATCCCCTTTCTTTATAGGACATCTATGAGCCCACTCAGGACTCCCCGGGCCTTTATCACAAGGAAACGAGCTTGCCGATCTTGCCACCTGGGCTGCCTCGTTTGTTGATTTTGTGGGCGCTGTGGATTCCCACCCCACTGACACCAATTCCTTACAATTAGCCCAACAAGCTCATTCCCTCCATCACCTAAATGCTAACACCTTACACTTTATGTTTAAGATAACTAGAGATCAGGCTCGGGAGATTGTTAAAAATTGTGCCAACTGTGTCACTCACCTTCCAACCCCCCACTATGGGGTTAACCCTCGTGGCTTAATCCCCAATGAAATATGGCAGATGGATGTTACCCATTTCCCCTCCTTTGGCAAGTCAAAATATGTCCATGTAACAATAGACACCTTCAGTGGATTTTTTATATGCTGCCCCCTTTCTGGCAAAGCTTCCAAAGATGTTATTGCTCATATCCTTCATTGCCTTTCTGTGATGGGTAAGCCAAAAATAATCAAAACAGATAATGGACCCAGATATACAGGCTCCAAGTTCCAACAATTCTGTTCCGCCCTCAAAATCAAACATATTACTGGGATTCCCTATAATCCCCAGGGTCAAGGAATAGTAGAAAGGGCTCACCAAACCCTTAAGGCCACCCTACACAAAACAAAAGACATTGCCCCCTTTTACCCCATGACTAGCCCCCTCAATCGAATTAATCGTGCCCTGTTTATCCTCAACTTCCTTAATCTTGATTTAGCCAGACGGACTTCTGCCAACCGCCTCTGGCACCCCAAATCAACCGACTCCCATGCTTTGGTAAAATGGAGCAACCCATTAACAGGTTCCTGGAAAGGCCCCGACCCTGTCCTCATTTGGAAAGATGTGCAACCTGTGTGTACAATCAACAACAATCAGGCCCCAGATGGCTACCAGAAAGGCTGATAAAAATGATTAACCCCTCCCCCCGCATCCAGAACGGAGTCATCATCTCCATCTGAGACACTTCCCTTTTCTCCTTGCTTTGCAGATGCTGATGATGAGTCCCCCACGAAGACTTAATTACCTACTGGCTGCCTTCTGGTTTGTCTTTCATCCTCCCTACGTCTATGCAGGCCTCCAAGAAACCCATGGGGGACAGTCTCTCCAGGCTACCACTGCCTGTCAATGCAAAGGCGGGTACGTGGCCACCCCTACAGGTGCCTACTTCTCCGTTGACTGTGGCACATTCTCTGCCTATCACATTTGCTAGACTGGATTGACAGGCAACTGCTGCCCTATGTGGGAATGTGTGCATCATCCAAAGCCTCTCCTCCCACCTGTAGATGGACAATGTCCTAGCGACTGTACCTTTGTCCATGAGATGCACTCCTCTTGCTATGGCAACTATGCTGAATGTTCCCATAAGGGACAACCTTATTTTTTTACCAACCACCACTCCGCAAAGAGAGAGACACCCCCCATTAATGATTGGTCTAATACTATCCCTGGAGGCACTATAGGTAAAAACAAATTATTCAAAGCCTCCTGTACTGTGGCCCTTACGGCCCAGATAAATCAGCTTGCTGCCCTCAGGAACCCCCTCCCCTATCATCTGATGACGGGCCTACTGACAAGGTAAGAGATAATATCATAAAAGAAGAAATCCAAGCCAGAATTGACAGCCTCTACCCAAGGACCCACTATCATCCCTTAGCACTACCAAAACCCCCCATCCTTGACCTCGACCCTCAGACAGAAGACATATTAGTCACCTCTCACCGAGCCCTTAACTCTACCAACCCCAACTTAGCTCAGGATTGCTGGTTGTGCTTACCCCTTGTGCCTGTTTGGCCTCTGGTAATTCCTGTTTTTCAAAATATCTCCCTGTCCCCATTCTCCAATTGCTCCCTACAACCCCCTTTTAAGGTAACACCCTCGGAGTTTAACACTTCCGACTATTTCTTTCACCCCCCTAGTAACAATTCCAATGACTTAGATCTGGGAGTAGTATCCATCGTCTCCTGCAATCACCTTCTAAACATCTCCAACCTCACTGGCCCTGTATGCCTCCGGCAGGGTCTGGTCTTTGTCTGCGGAGACAACTTGGCCTACTCGAAACTACCAGTTAATTGGACAGGCATCAGTGCTCCTGCCCTACTGTTACCCCAACTAGACATCCTTGCAGGAGATGAGCCCATTCCCCTCCCGAGCTTTGATACATTCATTCCCAGAAGGAAAAGGGCAGTCCAATTCATCCCCCTGTTGATTGGCCTAGGGATATCAGGAGCACTAGCCACCGGGTCATCTGGACTAGGAGTGGCCCATTCCTTGTATCACAAGCTTTCCCAACAAATCATTCAGGACATTAATTTGGTACTACACTCACTTGGCGATCTCCAGGATCAATTAGATTCCCTAGCTGAGGTTGTCTTACAAAAGAGACGAGGATTAGACCTGCTAACTGCAGATGAGGGAAGAATCTGCTTAGTCCTACAGGAGAGATGCTGTTTCTACGCTAACAAATCAGGTATTGTCAGAGGACGCATCCAAGAACACCAACAAGAACTAGAGCGAACACGAAAGGCACTCTTCGACAATCCCATGTGGTCCACCTGGAATGGACTTCTCCCCTTCCTTCTCCCCTTTATTGGCCCATTGTTAGGGCTGCTCCTGGTCTTATCTCTGGGTCCCTTCCTCTTCAGTCGACTTATTCGATTCATTAAGCGCCACATTGATGATCTCATGGCACGACCCATCCAGGTTCATTATCAACAGCTGGCCCAGGAGGACTCCTTTTACTCCCAGTGTCATCCATATGATGATGTGGGCTCTTGTGGACTCTTCCCCCAATAATGATACTTCCAGCTTGAGCTTCCCAGAAGCCCACTGAGTAAAGATGACACCCATGGGAATGCGAGACAAAGTACTGCAAGGGAAAGGCACTAATGGCCCATTCTGGGTTCCCTGAGGGAAATGCTCAATTACATAGAGGTTGGTGTCGTTCATATCCTCTCCTCAGGAAAAAGACACTTTGAGAGGCTGGAGAGCCCCCTCCCAGGTAAATCTGGGGAGGTCCCTTGCCCAGCGCACCGCTCAATCCTACCAAGGATTGGGCCTCTATCCCTGTCCCTTGGGTCTGTCATTTCTTTTTCTACTATACAGAAAGGGAGGAGATGTGGGGAGCCAAGGAGTTCTTTTTCTTAGGCCCTGGAGCCTGACTAGAGTTTCAGGACCTGTCTTCAGAGTCACTTCTGCATTTGAGTGACTCAGCAGGCCTAGGTCAAAATGGGACTCTGCCTAGAGACTCGTGATGTGGCAAAAGCCCATTGGCTACACCAGAAGTCACCCCATCTCACACAAGCTGCCTCCTCCTCCTTTGACCCTACCTCTGTCCAAATCCTATATAAACCCTGCTCAAAAACAAAACGTGGTCAGCTTGATCAGAAATCCTGTCTTGTTGTCCATTCTTTGTGTCTCTTGTCCCCTCATCCTCTCCTCTAGGCCGTCGACCTCTGCTGTATGTCCCGCAGGTCGGGGCACTAAGATATACTAAGAAGCACTCCCATAAAATAAATAGTGTAGTTAAACATAGTGTCATGACAAACTAGTTTTTTCTGCATTCCATTGATCTTATATTGCTCTAAAGTACACATACATATCCTCCATCCATATACCAAAAATTCCTAGCTGTGAAAATAAAAGGTAGCTTAGTTCTAGATCTTGTTAAGGGATTCACAATATAAGAGCACAGTTTTCAGATCACATTAACATTGCTCAGTTTGCCTTACAACTAGGTACTTGGTGCTAGCATTCCTCATCCACAGATGAGGAATACCATTCATCGCTTGTTTTTCTGGGACTGTGTTACTTCACTTAGCATGATATCTTCTAGCTCCATCCATTTACCTGCAAAGTTCATGATGTCCTCTTTCTTTACTGCTGCATAGAACTCCACTGTGTAGATGTCACATTTTCTCTATCCACACGTCAGTTGAGGGGCACTTGGGTTGGTTCCAGCTCTTCAATATTGTGAAGAGAGCTGCAATAAACATGGCTGTGCCTGAGTCTCTGCAGTAAGATGAGTCTTGTAGGTATATACCTAGGAGTGGTATGACTGGGTCAGGTGGCAAGCTCATTTTGAGTCTTCCAAGGGTTCTCCACACTGCTTTCTATAATGGCTGTACAAGTTTACATTCCCACCAGCAGTGGATGAGTGTTGCCCTTTCCCCACAACCTCTCCATCACTTGGTGTCATTTGTTTCCTTGATCCTAGCCAGTCTGTGCTTCAGGTGGTCCTGGGAAATCCCCGATCTAAGCTCTATGCACTTGATATTTTTTTCTGTGTCTCAGTATGTAGTCAGTTTTCGAGAATGTTCCATGGGGTGCTGAATAGAAATTATATTCTTTGGGGTTTGGTTGGAATATTCAGTAGATGACTCTTAGGCCCATTTCATGTATCCTATTGTTCAGTTCAGATGTCTCTCTGTTTATTCTTTGTCCAGTTGACCTGTCCTATAGGCACAGTGGGGTGTTGAAGTCCCTTACTATTAGTGTGTTGGGATTAATGTGTGCCTTAAAGTACTGTAGTATTGTGTTTATGAAGTTTGATACAACAGTGTTTGGTGCATATATATTAATGAAATCTTCATGGTTAATTGTTCCTTTGAAAAGAATGTAGTGGCCCTCCTCTTCTGATTAGTTTTAATTTGAAGTCTATTTTGTCTGATATTAAAGTAGCAACTCCTGCTTGCTTCTTAGTACCATTTGCTTGGAATGTTTTTTTTTTCCATCCTTTATCTTAAGATGGTACCTGTCCTTGAAGGTGAGATGAGTTTCTTGTAGACATCAAAAAGATGGATTCAATTTCTTAATCCATTCTTCCAGTCGTTGTCTCTTGATTGGAGAGTTCTGAACATTAATATTTAAAGATATTGAGAGATGCATATTGCTTCCCATCAATTTAGTTTCTGTTTGCATTTTTGTTCTAGATTTGTATTTCCAGAGTTATACCTTCATTAATTTCTTTCTCTTGTCATTTGGAAATAGTCATTTCTTTCTTCTGGTCTTCATATTCATGAATTTTTTTTTTGCAAGTACACCTGCCTCGAGGGAAATCTTTTTATTTAAAAGTTCTTCAGAAAGAAAATAATATGTCAGAACCTTAATACAATATTGGGAGAAGAGCAACAGAGAAAAAAAACCCAGCAAAATAAAATGTCCATTTTTCCTAGTGTAAGACTTAAAAATTTTTTTATCAGTTCTTATGTGTCTCTGTGTGAGTGTATATCACATGTGTGCAGGTGCCTCTGAAGGCCAAAAGAGGGCATGAAATCCCTTGGAGCTGGAGTTACAGGTGGTTGCGAGTCAAATGGTTTGAGTGTTAGGAATTGAACTTGGGTTTTCTGGAAGAAAAGCAAGTTCTCTTAACCACTGATTATTCTAATTTGATTTGAGAAAAAGAAAATATTCAAAACAATGACAACACATTCAATAATTAAACTTTATGTTTAAGTGAAGTTAATGACTATAGGAGGAAAAGGAGATAAGAATTCAGGCTCTTGTTATACTATTTGAAGTGGATTTTGATTTGCTGAAGTGTACACTGGAATCTCTAAGGCAAATAAAAATATTTTTAATTATAATTAATTATCTGGGGAAAGAGAGAAAATATTCACAAAATGCTCATTAAAAACTATAAAAGGAAAACAATAATAACAAAATGGAAACAAATAGAAACCAATCACAAACATGGTAGGTACTAATCCAAATATACCATCAACCAGTCAAAGTAAATTTAAATGTTAGAAACTTCATAGTGTTTAAATATTATAAATATTGTAAGTAATCTAATTTTGGGGTTTTTGAGACAGGGTCTCCCTATAACCCCAGCTGGCCTGGAACTCATCTGAAGACCAGCCTGGCCTTGAGCTCACAGAGATCTACCTGCCTCTGCCTCCTGAGTGCTAGAATTAAGGGTGTGCACCACCATGCCTGGCATAAGTAATCTCATTTTAAAATAATTAGCAGAGTGGATAAAAAGCCAATTTTCAATATAAACCTGTCTTAAATGTAAACATAAATACAGTTTGAGTAAAGGGATGGAGAAAGAGACCCTATTAAATAATCAAAGAGACCCTATTAAATAATCAAAGAAAGCAAGTGCTGCCTCTAAATTTCAGAAAGAGTAGACTTCAAATTAAAGAAAACAATCAAAGTAAAAAAAAAACTAGCTAGCAATAACAATATTTTTATTTTATGTGAATGATTGTCTTGCCTGTATGTATATAAATGCACCTGTGGTATGCAATACCCTCAGAGGCCCAAAGTGGACATCAGATTCTTAGAACTATAGTTAGGGACAGTTTTTACTTACCATGTAAATGGTGGGAACTGAACCCAGGGCCTCTGCAAGACCAGTTACTGCTCTAACCACTGAGAAATCTCTCCAGCCCTTAATAAAGCATAAGATATTAATGTGCATACAGGTCATCATGGTATCAAAATACATGAACCAAAAACTGATAGAATTGCAAGGTTAAATACATGAATCAACTTTATTTTAGTTGGAGAGTTCAATTCTTCTCTATCAAAAATAAACAAATCTCAACAGCAGATAATACAGTTGAACTCAACAGGACCTTCTATCAATTGGGCTGGTATCTATAGACTATTTCATTCAACCACAGCAGAATAAACATTCTTGTCAAGTCTGTAAGGAACATTCAACAAGATGGATCATGTTCTAGGCTATAAAACATACTTTAACATGCTTGTTTGTTTTTTTTAAAAATCATCCAATGTCTGCTCTTAGACAATAATAGAATTAAAGTAGGAGAAATTAGAAGGAGATAACAAGAAAGATCTTAAAACATTTGAATATTAACATAATCCAAACAACACCTGAAAAATAAAAGAAATTTGAAGAGGTAGTTAAAATACTTTGAAGTGGGATGCAATTTAAAACACACTTGGAGGGACATTGATAACACTAAATGATTATGCTCAAAAATAAAAAAGATTCAAATCAGTAATCTAAGTGTCTCCCTTGGAAAAACTAGAAAAAAGAAAAGCAAATTCAAGAAAAAGTAGCATAGTAAAGAACATAGAGTTTAAAACAATAAAATTGAAATTCCAACCCAATTGAGAGATATCAATGAGACTAAATGCTGCCTCCTTGAAAAGGTCAATAAAATTGATAGACCTATTACAAACTTAATCAAGAAAGAAAAAAGAAGACATACATTATTGATATCAGAAATGAACAAAAGACATCATTACATCCTTCAGAATAAACAAGAAAGTTCTGGACAATTCTTGGCCTACAAATTAAATAGCCTAGATGAAATGGAGCCATTCTTTGAAAAATATTTTCTACTAAAACTCAAACAAGGAAAACTAGAATAGCTAGTAAGTTTATAATCTATTAAATAAATGGGATAAATAATTAGTATCCTTTCAAAACTAGAAGCACCAAGTACTGACAGGTTTACTTATGAATTTTGCCAAGTATTTATTTTAAATATTATACCAGTTCCCTACAATCTGTTCCAGAAAAGAGAAGTGAAGGAAATACTTTTTAACTGACTATGTGAGGACAACACTATCCAAATGCTTAAATGAAACTATGACAGATAAAAAGGAAACTACAGACCAAACCCATTTTACCAACATAAATGCATAATTTCTCAACAAGATCTTGACAAATCGAATTAGTCATTGTATAAAGGGAGTTAGGCATGACATTGACATGAAATTATTTCTTTCTAGGCATGCAAGCTTGGTTCAGCATTGAAAATTAATTAATGCAATTTACCATAAGCTAAAGAATAAAACTAGCCAGATCATATCTGTGTATCAATACCACACCCATTCATGTAATAACACTTACAAAACTAAAAATAGAGAAAGAATAACAGGTAAATAAATTTTATAAAAAACACTCTTAATTTATACTTAACAGTGGCAATATGGAAATTTTCCCATTAGGATTAGAAACCAAACAAGGTTTGAAGTAAATGAAACAAAATAAAAGAACAAAGCTTTATAGGCTGCATCTATTCAGTCTTTCTTTTCAATGTTATTTATTAGAAGTCCTGCCGGGAATGGTGGCGCATGCCTTTAATCCTAGCACTCGGGAGGCAGAGGCAGGCAGATCTTTGTGAGTTCAAGGCCAGCCTGGTCTACAGAATTCCAGGACAGCTGGGGCTAACAGGCAGACCCTGTCTTGAAAAGACCAAAAAAAAAAAAAAAAAAAAAAAAGTCCTACCAAATTCAAGGAGACAAAATGAAATAAATAGTGATTAGATCAGAAAGGGATAAATTAAACTGTATTTGCTCTCAGATTACATGAAAGCATATACATAGAAAATATGAAAAATTTGAGAAAGACATTTTTGAAATTTTAACCAGATTATAAAATATAAAAGTAAGTACACAAAATCAGTTACCTTTGTATAAATTAACAATGGGAAAGCAGAATTTGAAATTAAGAACACAAAACATTCACCTCAGGTTCTCTAAAAATGAAATAATTAGGTATAAATTCAATAAAATATTCATAAGATTTATATAAGGAAACATGTTTTAGAAAGCACCTCTTCAGAGCTAACTAAATGGATTCCATTCTCATAGATAGGAAGCCTCAATTTTGTGAAGCTCATATTGTCAAGATACCATTTCTCTATCTTTACCTATAGACTTAATGCAATCCAATCAAAAGTCCAGGAAGTCATTTTGCAGCTATCAACATATGGATTCTGGAGCTTGTATGGAGAGGTAAAGAACCAGAATAGCCAAGGTAAAACTGAAAAAGATGAAGGATGGATGATAGATCTAAAGATTCTACAAACTACAATAATCCAGACACTCTGGTGTCAATAAAAGAAAAGTAGGTTGAATAGTGGAACAAAATAGAATCCTGAATAGATCCAGGAAACTCAGCTGATACTTGACAAACAAACAAAAGTAATACAATGAATCTGTTTTTTCAACAAATGATACTGAAACAATTGGATACCTACCTGCAAAACAAACAAACAAACAAACAACAATGAATCTATACACAGATTTTCTGCCTGTCACAAAAATTAACTTAAAATCTATATAAATTGAAAAGCGGAATAAAAACTATAAATTTCCTAGAAATAATGACCTTGGGTGTTTTGTTAGTCAACTTTTAATCACTGTGACAAAGTATCCAAGAAAAACACTTTAAAGAAGAATAGATTTATTTTGGTTCCAGTTCTGGGTGGTTCCAACTCATAGTTGCCTGTCTCCATTGTTTCTAGACTTGTTCTGCAGCAGAGCATCATGGTGGAAGGACATGATGGAGCAGAACTACTTACCTCATAGCAACCAGGTAGCTGAGGAAGTAGCCCAAGAGAAGACAGTCTGAGACACACTCCCAGTGACCTGTTACCCCTCACTCAGCCCTACCTTCAAAGTTTTCTCCACTGTCCAGTAATGGACTCAAATTATAAGTCTATCAAAGAATTAATTATCCTTTGATTGGATCAGAGTCCTAATGGTCCAGTAGCCTTCAGTGATTTGATTCCCTAGCTGGAGACCAATCCTATAACACACAAGCCTTTGGGGACTCTTTATATTCAAACCCTTAGACACAACTATGTGATAGAAATAATGACCAAATACATGATCCAAAAAGAAATAACAATCCAGCTTGATGTCATTAAAACCATGTTCTTAATGATTGGAAGCATAAATAGATTTTTTTTAAAATCAGGAAGCATAATGATTCAACTAAATTGTGCTCATTAATAGCAAATCACTGAAAAAAAACTAAGGAAGAATTACATTTTTTCCTGTTAAATATGACAGGGTCTTACTGTGGCTTATAACATCTCCTAACCTGTAGAGGATGTAAGCTTGTGGCATCAGCCATGGGTTATTCCTCCAAGGAGAAAGCCAATAGCCAATTAGGTTTGGGATATACAGGCATATGGCTGCCTCTGCTGCACAGTATTTCTAGGCAGGTGAGGTGTAGCTGGTGCTGACGATGGAGTCTTGCTTGACTCAGGGAGACCCGTATTTGCTTTATTGGTTGAGTGGCCTTTGGTAACACTCTCTGGTATTCCAGAGGCCATCTGTACACTTGCATGTGTGGTCTCAATACATCTTTCCCATGTTAACGTCAGGTCTTCTGCAACAGGGCCTTATCACCTCTCTTCTTGCAGGTATTTATATTTGGTTCTGAACAGAGAATAATCCTTTTCACAGTTCTTATGTCTATTAGTCAATTAAAGAAGGCAGTTTTACCGGTTTTATAAGAGATTACCTCTATAATAGTTGTCTCCAATTTACAGGTGGAGAGCGACCTCATCATCATCATATTTCTCCTTTTTCTATGGGGGGAGGCAAGAAATTCTCTCATATCAAAACCTTGCGGCACCTAGAAGGTAAGTTTCATTAGGACTCATTATAAATAGTTGTTACAAGTAGGATCCACAGAGGGGTTCAATGTTTATAGCAATCTGAGGCTTTTCTTCCTTTCGATGTTCAGACAGGTCAACAGGTTGCCAACAGGTTGGCACTTTCTGGTACATCCTACTCAATGCAAAGCTGTATCTTTTCTTTCTCAGCCATTAAGTTGATGACATTTTGTCTTGTTGGGACCCACAAATCTTTTCCCGTAGTTAGTTTTAGGATTTGAATTGCAAGGTTTTTGACAAAAAGGTTTCATGTCTATCTATTAAAAATGCCCTATTCTGCTCTAAAATATTTTAAATGTTTTTTTAGCTCAGAGGACCTTATATAAAAACATATTTTACTTGCTTATACATCAGTTAATTCAGCAAATATTTTTGTCAAATACCAAGAAAAAGTAATTATTTCTACAACATAGTCAATGTAAATTCAACCAAATTCTATTAACCAGAAACTCTTGACAGCCATGTTTTAGAGAATTTGATGACTTTTTTAAGCTCTTTGGAAGGAGGGTGCCAGATGTATTTCCCTGTTCACATGTGTGCATGCATGGGTGAATAAATTAATTCAATGATCCCTAGGTTGCTTGCTAAATCCTTACAGAGATTTTTGTTAGAAAACTTGGCATCTCCACCTAAGCTATTGGTCTTGCTTCTCTATTTCCACCCAACTGTTTGGTTTCTAGAAATTGTGCTTAGAAATTAATTTATCTTATGTCAACTGATGAGTGAGATTTATCTTAATTTGAATAAAACACAAATGGCCATTCATCAGTTATGATCCTTGTTAAGGCATGCTGCCAAAGACATACCAGGTGTCTGGTCTAGAGTTTACTCAAATACAAGATGAACCCTTTTCTGATGTTTGAAAGCTATGAATCCTCCACCTGACTTTAGGCCAAACATTTAATAATTCTGAATCTTGGTTTTCTTGTCTGTGAAGTAAGAAAGTTGATGATATGGGATGTAACTTTCAGTTGCTACAATTCTGTGGACATATGATTAATAGCCAAGGAAGGGATTATTGATACCACTAGCAAGAATTGACTCTAACACTCTGTATGAGCATGAAAAGTTAAAGCTCAAAAGACCCCTTGGCCATGTATCAGAGTCTCACATATTATCAAAGCAGTGATAGATGTGGTCCTTATCTTCAAGAAACGACTAGCTTGGGCCATAGACTAACATAAACAGTAAAAGCTAATGGCAATATACACTGAATGTTAAAACATTACCTAAGTGCTAAAGACTAGAGGCATGACCTCAGCATATAAGGACAACTTCCAGCTATAATTTTAAAATCTTATCACTAATGTCACTTTCTTGCCCATAAGATTTTAGTGTAATAAAGAGAAACTGATACTGTTCTATATTCTCAGCAATCAGCTAGAGCTGTGGTTGGTGACAAAATTGCAGCACAATAATCAAGCTTTAAATTGGCTCAAAACTAGGAGGAAAATTAATAAAGAAGAACTGTTATGTAACACTAGCATTTTTTTCCCCTCAAACTTAAGAAAAAAATCATTTAAATAGTATTTCATTTTGTTAATTCCTTTCTACAGTTGAGTGAAAGGCAACTAAAATAAACTTGGCCTAAGCAGGCAGAACATGTGATATTTATTACCTGTGTGATTACCTGGCCCAAGTGGATGATGGCTTTCACAGGGGTGCATGGATTCTAGCAAAGGAGAATGCCTGCTTTGTCGTCCTTTCTGGGCGTCTGGCCAGTAGACTGCTGCTCTGTTTTTGCTAATGTAAAACAATGGGGTACATTCCTTGTTTTCATTCATTTCAAAACACTCCTTTCTTCATTTATCCTATATTGTGATGCTTTTTCTTGTACTTTGACATTTTTGTTTACTTTTTATATTTCTCACCCTTTTATTAAAATGAACCTGCAGAAATAAATGTTTCTTGCTGTATTAAAAGTTTTGTTTGTTTTAATTTGATAAATTTGGAATATAGTATAATGTGCTTCATAGAGATCTTCATCTAGTAACAGAATCTCACCATGAGACAAGAAAGTTTAAAGTGCTTTTCGATATCGCCTATACAACAATACTTTCTGAATCATTAACTTCCTATTCAAGACAGGATACTCTTTCGAACTTGACTTAATTGACTAAGCTAGTGGTCAGAAGATAAGACAAACTGGAAGGAAAAATGGTAACTAAAAAAAGAACAATGTATCTTTTAGTTCTTTGGAAAAAATAAGTTGAAAAAAACTTAAGAACTTTCCCTCCCCTCCCCTCCCCTCCCCTCCCCTCCCCTCCCCTCCCTTCGCCTCCCTTCCTTTCCCTTCCCCTCCCATCTCCTCCACTCCTTCCCTGCCCCCCTCCCCTCCCTCCTTCCTTCCAAATTTAGTGTAGTGCCCAGATTCTCAGTATTCTTCATTCCACAGTACATTTAGAATGCACCTAGCACACAACCACCTCTACTCGAATAGATCTCAAATGTTTTTTTTTTAAATTCAGTCCAGGTTTTCTGAAATTGAGATTCACATGCAACTCATTTGTAGGATTGAACATACATCTTATAGTACACACTGGCATTAAATTGAAACCTGAAGGATGAGAAGACATTTGTGTGGGCAGGAAGCCAAATTGTTCCTGGAGTTCTGTGTGCAGGCAATAATTTACATCGACAGGTAGAAAACATGCTTGAGCTCTTGGTACAATGAGGCCGAAAAGCTTGGCGATGACTCATAACTCAGCTATCATTGTAAAATGCTCAAAAATATGGTAAGATGGATGTAAACTTGCTCTTGCCTGAACTCAAAGGCAAAAGAGTCCTTGAGATCTGACAAGGGAAATAATGGAACAGTACCAAAAAAGATTATAGATAGATAGATAGATAGATAGATAGATAGATAGATAGATAGATAATAGATCACCAGCCAGCCAGCCAGCCAGACAATGTTTTGGGTTTCATCTCTGTATTATTTCTGTTACCATACGGGGGCTGAAAAAGTAGTTAGTAGCATCTGTTTTTGTATTCATTTCCTCATTTATTTAAGGTAAATTAAGCAGCACTTTATCTTCCTATTTTTAATCCTTGTGATTAGCTCTACCATTTTCCCTTATCTCTTTATTATTTCCCAAGAAACTGTCAATTGAGAATTAAAGAAATACAGTATAGTCATTTCCCTTAAAATTAGTGACATTTGTTTTCTGTTAACTGCTGGTGGGAGCAGGCTAGACAGATGAAATAAAGGGACCAGCCACAGACAGTGGCCCTCCGTTGCCAACATAGTCAGAATTCCAGGACAATGATTGCTGTAGATTTATGGTGAATACCACTTTCCAAGACTGAGCTATTTTTTTTTTTCATTTTCCTGAATAACAACCAATGTTATTTTTTTCTTGAACTTATCCTACCCAGAGAAGCTCTTCTGCATTACATTGTTTTTGAAGGATTTTATCCTGTAGTTAATCGAGAAATAAGCAAAAGCAGCTATGGAACACCCCTAGAAAGACTCCCACCACCAGCTATTTTCTATCCATGCTCGCTGCAAGGATGATCCATTACTTCAGTAATTTCAGATCCAGCAGCCTTCCAGCTGTGGCTTAGGTTCCAGGGTGCCCTGAAAAGTGAAATCAGGAACATTCCATCTCATTCTCATAACAGTTGCTAGTGAGTGGAGCTGTTTCTCTTTTGCACCTAGCTCAGAATGTCTGGGTTTGGAGACGGACCATCTTGTCCCTACATTCCTGGCAGAGCTCACCTCAGCCCTCCTATGATAGGGGGAGTTTAAATCTTGAATTCTGAAGAGTCTGGAGCAATAGCATTACAAGTTTCAACAGGTGGTACTGCTCAAATAGTGGCATAAAGTGCTTCCTTTGTCATTAACCCACCCTGTAATCTCTCTGGAGTAAAATGGTGTATTGTTTCAGAAATACCAAAGTGGATCACTGCTTCAGCTAGGACAAAGGGTACTTTTGTCTGATGAGGCAATTGTTGAATAAACTTGGTGAACAGTAACTTGTGAATAAGTAAAAACATGAACTACAGATGTTACTCAATTTCATTGCCAGCTGGGTTTAACTGTCCTTTACAAGGTGTCTGTGGATGCAAAATTCACAGAGAGGAAATTATTTTCATCATCTAAAGTTCATGAAAGACAGAGAACTGTATACGTGTTTCAGCATTTCTTTCAAAGCCTAGACTCTTCCTGGTCACTGAGCAGCCCTTCAATATTTTTGAAGGAATAGACAAAGGATGGAATGAATTTTTGTCTGACATAATCAGATCTTTTAGACATTAGAGACATGTCCTAGCTTTTGGAATGTTCTGCACACCCAGGTTTCATTCACAAATGTTTTCTGTACACCAGGAAACAGTATCCAGCGACCTCCTAAACCCTTAGCTACCAAAAGTTATTTTACAGTGTGTCAAGACTTATCTCTTCAACTTGTTATTGTCTATTTATAAGAGTATTGGGGCTACAGGGAGACCCTGTCTCGAAAAGACCAAAAAAAAAAAAAAAAAAAAGAGTATTGTATTTAAGTAGCTAAGTGATGTAGCTATCATTTATAATAATGCTTTAGATAAAGTTAATTCAAAAGGACATTGAATCATTGAGTGTTTTTCTTTTTAATTAAATAAGAATATATCTTCCTTTTCTTTCTCTCCATTCTTCAAGTTTTAAAATTCAGTTTGTTTTTCTTTTCCTTCCCATTAAAATTCTGATAATAGTTCTCTTCATATTATCAATCGTCTTTTTATATGAAGCATTTTGCTGTTGTTAAACTAACTATTTAAGCTATGTTCTAGTTTCTCTTCCTTTGCTGTGACAAAACACTCTGACACCACCAACTTGGGGAGGAAAGGGTTTATTCAGGTCACATCTCCTGGGTCACAGTTCATCACTCAGGAAGCCCAAGGCAGGAACTCAGGGCAGGAAGCTGGAGGCAAGAGCTGAAGCACAGGCCATGGAGAAGTGCTTCTTACTGGCTTGCTCCCCTGGCCCATGCCCAGCCTACTTTCTTATACTGTACACAATAATCTGCCCAGGGTGGCACCACCCATAGTGGGCTGGGCGCTCCCACATTGCTCAACAACCAAGACAATACTCCACAGATATGGCCACAGGACAGTCCAATGGAGCCAATTTCTCAATTGAGGCTCTCTCAACCCAGGTATGTCAAGTTGACACTAAAGCTATCCAGCACAAGCTATCAAACTTACTCCAGTGCCTTTTGGGTTAATATGTCTTACTAATTTAATTTGTAAGCTAGCTGTTGTGACACACGACTTAGGAAGCTGAGACAAGATTGTGAGTTTGAAGCCATATTGAGCTCCACAGACTAGGATAACAATAAAATAAAATAACAAAAATCCAAATTTATAAGACTACTATACCTCATCTCTCAGTATTGCTTTATGATGGAAAACTAAATTTGTTCGATTTGAAACTTAGATCATCATAAAATACATTAATAAGGGTGGAAGACAAAACCCTCTTTGTCCATTACAATTTATATGTACTTTTTCCCTACAATTATTCTTGGCTGTGTCTGACATCACAAAGACATCCAGTAAGAAGTATACCATGGAGAAAAGCAGATAAACTCACTGGCATCCTTCAGGATCCCTTTGCTGCTCTGGTGAAGGACACAAACACTAAGAATGCCATGTTCTTTTCTTCACCGACACCTCAAAACATATTGGTACCTACATAGAGGACTTATGGAGGAATTATGGGAAGTCAAGACAGAAATTTGGTCTGTCTTTCAGACAGAATCAAAGTGAGGACATAAGAATACTGAACAATGGTGCTGGAGAGATGGCCTAGAGGTTAAGAGAGTCTGGACTGCTCTTGCAGAGGACCTGGGTTTGATCCCCAGCACCCACATGGCGGCTGAGAACCGTTTTTAACTCCAGTTCCAGGGGAATCCGACACCCTCTTCTGACCTCTGTGGCATTGCACGACATGGGTGTACAGACCTACATGCAGACAGTACACTCATACACATAAAAAATAAATAAAATTTTAAAAATATTTAAAAGAATATTGAGCAAGAGATAGTAGTGAGCAATTCCAAAGAATATACAATTAAGTGCAATGAGATGACCCATCCAGGACTAACTAAATAATTGATGGGAACCAGTGCAGAATGAACATGAAGAGCTGCCTTGACAAAAAAATAAAACTATCAGTATGAGATTACAACAGGACCATTGAACAAAAGATATTCAACGTGTGGTGTGTATGAACTGTTTTGGAACTTCCAAGAATCCACCATTCATGGCAGAAGGCCAGAAAGCTGGGCTCAACTGAGATATAGTCTAGAAAATCAGTGCACAGCACCCTCAGCAAGGCAGCCATAGGCTGCCTGGGATTCTGGATGATGGCTTGATAACTCCAAGAGTGAAGAAGCCAGCTGTGTGGCCTTTTATCAACAACTGGATCATTTAGAAGAATGGCAATGAACTCCGAGTGAAACACTGTTTAGTTCAAGATAATTTGACTGATGGTTATAAAAAAGGTACTTTGCATTAATAAAGTTCTCCAGGGATTTATCAGACCCTGGCTAGCCAAATGCCAAAAAGATACAACATTACTCTGAGAGAGAAAATTCTAGAAAGAATATAGATATTTATAACACAGACTAACAGTGTATGATGGGTGTATTGGAGTGCTAATGAGCAGGGGAACTACATAGTGTGTGAAGGGAGCTCCCCCACTTACTATGTGACCTTGAGCAATATGTGTATTTTGTGACCCTCAAGAACTACCTATCTCCTATAGTTTTGTGAGAATTAAATGGCTTCATGATCCCAGCACTTAGAAAGGATCTGATTTCTATGCAATAATATTGCTATTTATGTTACTTTAGGTAGAGACTTGAGAGAGCAAATTCATCTGGGTAGAAAAAACGAAAGCATAAATCTAGGAAAATGACAACAATATTAACTGTTGAACACTGCTAGTCATTTTGCAAAGCATTATTTAGGGAGAGAGAAACACTTATACAACTAGAGCCATCATTTTTTTAAAATTTTTTAAAATTTTATTTATTTATTTTTCTATGTGTATGAATGTACTGTCTGCATGTAAGTTGGTGCACCCGTGTTGTGCAATGCTGCGGAGGTCAGAAAAGGGTGTCGGATTCCCCTGGAACTGGAGTTAAAGATGGTTCTCAGTCACCATGTGGGTGCTGGGGATTGAACCCGGGTCCTCTGCAACAGCAGTCGGTGCTCTTAGCCTCTAGGCCATCTCTCCAGCCCCATGGAGCCATCATTTATAGACCTAATTTATTCAAATTGATAAGATTTTTATCAACTATGGGAAAAATCTTCCAATTAACTTCAAAGCTGAAAAAATTTTGGAAAGAATACTCCACTACTGGTTTTGAGCTTGGTATATGAAATATTTAACCTTTTTAAAGACAAACCTTATGTTTTGGGTTGAGCCTTTTAAAATACAAAAACTACATTTTGGTTATCTTTGTATTCACCATATTTGTTGAATAAAATCACTGTAAACTTCATTTTCATATTATTTTAGTCATTTCTCCACAACATTCTCCCTGCCATTAGTGAGCAAGAGCCACCTGACAGCATCATTCAGTGCTTGCTGCTCAGGGAACAATCTCCACACTGTTAATTACTACATGGTCCTAAGAGATGACAAATTTGGGTATTCAAGTGAATGGATATGGAACATTATTGGAAAAAGTCTTCAGAGGCCAGAAATTGGCTGACTTTGTAAAGCACTGTGCAATACAAGAATATATTGAAGGCTAGAAGCATTGCTTTTGAAGAAATGGACAGAACCAAGGAAAGTTTTCTTATTCTAGAGAGGATTTTTGACCTTAGAAAGATGCTTTTCTAAACTATACCTTCACTTTGTAGATAGCAGACTCTAAGACAATGGGCTCCATGAAACAGAGAATCAAAGGACAGATTCATCTGTTTCCACTTTGGCATTTAGTACACCTTAACAACCTGTCACCCGGCACTGGAATTCTGGAATAACTGAAGAGTTTCACATCTGAATGAGAAAAGGGCCTGTCCAGTGTGAAATGAAACTTGAGAAGCTCCATTTCTCCCTCTCTTACCTCCTTTGCAGATTTTAGGTTCTGAAGTTTTTCTTAATAACTGATTCATTAAAAGACTAGAGAATATATTTTTGAAAATTTGATGAGATCTCTTTGCAATGCTTCTGGGAAGCCCAGGAGCAGTTTTGTTCCATCTTAATCACTTCTTAGTAGGGGAAGCTGAGTCATCTGCTTGTAGAATTGCAGGGATGCATATCCTGTGCAGGACTGAGTGGAAATGACCCATCCTTATCTATTTGTATCTGCAGTTTTCAAATTTGTTTATCAAAAACAAACTTTTCAAGCAATAAGTAAATGTGTTAAGTTCAAAGAACTGATCACTGAGAAGAAAAACTAGAAAAAAACCAAACCAAAACAAAACATGGCCTTCATGGGATACTAAGTAACAGAAAAATAGAAGTCTATTCTTCTGAGAACAATGAATCATTGATAAATGCTCTCTGGAAATAATATAAGAGCATAGCTTCTATATTTCTCAATCCTTTAATGACAATGCCAGGGTCCAAATAAAATCTTGCCTTATTGTTCCCTATACATCATTCAATGTGTGGGGAATAACCTGATTAAAGTCTTAAAGGATAAACTTTGAAAGGTCAAAAACTGCTAGATCTTACATCAAAACCAGCATGTATATGTTAGAGTTTTCTTAAGTTTAAAAATGAGGAGAGTACATATAAAAATCACGATTTCTAGGTTCTCTTGGTGTTTCTGAAGGTGAAGCAACCATGAACTTTTTGTACTACCTTAAAACACCCAGTACAGACTGAGCTGCCGCTTGACTTCTTTGGACGGAACATGGTGTCTCCAGACCCCCGTTTTCAGAGAATGTGTGAGAACTCTGTTAGACCTGGCCCTGTCTCCCTGGTCACTAGTTAGTCAGCAGAGACAGGGATCAAACTATAACTTCTGACTCAGTTGCATGCTAAGTTTATTCTATGATGATAATCTTAAACTCCTCATGTGAAATGTCCTTGGAGAGGCTCGAATTTCTTTTTTCTTATTATATTCCACAAAGCTGTGACCAACTCTCTCCACTTTCTCATTCAAGGGTTATACTGTTTTTATGGTAGGACTAAAGTAGGGACACTCTATAGTCCATATACTTTACACTTCTGTTTTCTTAGGAATTGGGTATTTAGTGATATTTTGTTTCTTAATTTTCCCTATCATGTATTAAGAAGTATTTTTTTTATCATGAGATAACTAATCATGACATCTGATACTTAATTTTAAATCAAGTGGAATTTTTTTTTTAATTTTTAAAAACATTTTTGTTGAACTTTTGTACATTTCATATGATAGGTTTTTTTGGGGAGGGGTTTTTTTTTTTTTTTTTTTTTTTTTTTTTTTTTTTTTCTTTATTTATTTCTTTCTGTATGTGTATGACCGTACGTCTGCATGCACGTCTGTGCACCGTGTGTGCTTGCTTCATGCCGCAGATGTCAGAAGAGAGGGTCTCCGGATTCCCCTGGAACTGGAGCTCTCCTGGAATTGGAGTTTCAGACGGCTCGTCGGCCGCAATGTGGGTGCTGGGGGAAGTAGAACCTGGTCCTCTGTATGAGCTGTCGGCGCTCTTAACGCTAGGCCATCTCTCCGCCTGCCTGGGTACCTACCTTACATGCGTTATCCAATACCCTCACACTCCTAATAGCATAAAAAATAATAAAATATTTTTAAATAAATAGATAATTAGAGCCGGCCCCATCATGGTGGCGCACATGGTGGCGCACGCCTTTGATCCAGCACTTGGACGGCTTAGAGGCAGCCAGCTCTTTGTGAGTTCAAGGCCACGCCTGGTGGCTACAGATAGTGAGTTCCAGGACGCGGGGTGGGCTACAGGGGAGAACCTTGCGTGAAAAGAAAAGAACAAAAAAATATAAAATTAAATAAATAATATAAAAATAAAGAAAATAAAATAAAAGAAGTAAAAAGAAATAGATTATATAAATATAAATAAAAAAATTTGACTATGTTGACCCCGCTTGTAATTCTACCCAACTCCAGGATGGCAACGAGGCATGGTGGATCTGGTGAGCGGTGGAGTCGAGGCCCTTCTTCTTCTCTGGACCGTCTCGGTCATGCCATGGACACAGGGCGCAAAACACGGAATGCTAGGACAGTAAGACTCACTCTACACATGACAAATACATACAATTCTGCACTGGGGGCGGCAGAGGGATGTGGATCTTTGTGAAGTTCAAGTCCAGCCTGCTCCACAGAGTGCGTTCCAGGACAGCTGGGGCTACGGGGGGACCCTTGTCTCAAAAAGACCAAAGGAATTTGTAATTAGAATTAACTTAAATTAAATTTTGGTTTGAAAGGATAAGATTGGCTCGCTAGGGTAGGGTTCACATGGAAACGACCCTTGTGTCTCAAGACAAACAGCAAAAAACCACCTAGCAGCCGGGCGTGGTTTGGCACTCGCTGTTACATCTAGCACCTTGGGAGGCAGAGGCAAGGCTGGATCTTGGTGAGTTACAAGGCCACAGCTAGGTCTTACAGCGGAGTTCCAGGACAAACTTGGGGGTTTCCAGGGAAGACCCTGTCTCAAAAAAGACCCAAAAAAACAAAAACAAATCACTAAATAGCTTTGTATGTTGGAAGAGAGCTCCAGATGCCTGCCCTGCTGGTGGATCAGCCTCTAGGTCAGGGAAGCTGGCTCCAACGGACCCCTGTGCCTGGGCAACAGAGCTGGCTCCAGTGGACACCTCTGCCTGGGCAGCCGAGCCTGATTCCAGTGGGCCCCTGTGCCAGGGCAGCCGAGGCTGGCTCCAGTGGACCCATGTGTGCCCGGGCGCAGGCAGGAGCTGGTCCCCCCCCCCCCAGTGGACCCCTTGTTGAATGGAAGCGAGGTGGTTCAAGTGGATCACTGTGATGGGCAGCCGAGCCTGGTCTCCAATGGGACCACTTGCCTGGGAAAGCGAGGGCTGTCCTATTGACCCCTGTGCATATGGGCAGCCGAGCTTGCTTCCAGTGGAACAATGTGATCTGGGAGCCGAGGCTGGTTCCGGTGGACCTCTGTGCCTGGGCAGCGGAGGGTGGTTCCAGTGGATCCCTGTTCCTGGGCAGCCGAGCTGGCTGCAGTTGACCCCTGTGCCTGGGGAGCTGAGGCTGGTTCCAGTGGGCCTCTGTGCCTGGGGAGCCGAGGTTGGCTCCAGTGGTCCCCTGTGCATGGGCAGCCGAGGCTGGTTCCAGTGGTCCCCTGTGCCCGGGCAGCCGGGGCTGGTTCCAGTGGACCTTTTGGCCTCTGAGCCTCCCCATATTATTTCTCTGGAAGGGAAGTTTGTCTTCCAAGGTGGCTAAGGCTGTGAGACCAACATGCTTCTCTGGTTTTAAATTAGGGCTGGGACAGGTATCGTTTTTGCCTCTACTTTTTTTAAATATTTTTTTTTTTAAAATTTTATTTATTTGCATATGTTGATGTTACTGTCTGCGTTAGGCGTGTGCTACCCCTGTCTGACAATGCCACAGAGGTCAGAAGAAGGGGTCGATTCCCCCTTGAACTGGATCCTCCGGTAAATGATAACGGTTCTCGGCCGCCCATGTGGGTGCGGAAAGAGAAAACCCGGGTTCCTCTGCAAGAGTGGTGGCGCTCATAACCGACCGGCCACATCCAGACCCTCGACTCTACTTCTAGTGAAAACAGATGTCACAAGTGGGCTGGCCTCAACGAGGTGGGCGGGGGGGGGCCTGAGAACCTAGCTCCAGGTGTCAGGTCACGCTTCGGACGGACCCCGAGGGCCAATGAGGGCGGATGGCTTCTAAAGCAGAGGTTAGGGGGGCCTGGAGAGATGGCCTCGCGGTTCAGAGCGACGACGTCTTGCAGCGGACCCGGGTTCGATCCCAAGCACCCACTGGCGTCTGCGAACCGTCTGTGACTCCGGTTCCGGAGAACTCCAGTTCAGGGGAACTCCGGCCCGTTTCTGACCTCGGACGCACGAACGGGTGCGCAGATGGCAGGCCTGACAGTACCTTTCATACACATAAAAATAAATAAATAATAAAAGATTTAAAAAAAAAAAAAAAAAAAAAAAAAAAGAAGGAATGGGTGAAAAAACTGGGTTATCAATGCATGGCAGCCAGAGGACAATGGGTTGCGTTAGTTCTTGTCCTAACAAACTTATCATTTTCTTGTTAACCAAACATTGCACCACCCCCACCACCACCCGCAGAGACACGATGCAGAACACTTACGGCCGGGAATGCATGCTTGGGATGTGGTAGGGTGGGGTGGGGAGACGTAAGGGAAGGGGGCTCCATCCTGAAATGACTGACTTGGAAAAATGCTGTATGAAATTACGCAAGCATCAATAAAAAAAAAATATGGTTTAGATGCTTTCTTAGCCACGAGTGTTTGCTGGGATTGAAACCGGTCTACCAGGGATGGCCCTGGCGGTTGGGCCCACCCACCTTGCCGCGGACCCGGGTTCAATCCCTGCAGCCCCCATGGCGGCTGAGAACCTTTTGAAGCTCCAGTTCCAGGGGAATCCGTCAGAATCCGACACCCTTTTCGGCTCTAGAGCAATTGCACAACACAGGTGCACCAAGCGAACATGCAGGAAACAGTACCATATACCTACGAAAAATAAATAAAATTTAAAAAAAGCAAAAAAAAAATTCAAAAGAAGTAGAGTCCAACGATACCGCTTTCCAGCCTACTTGCCAGAGAAGCATGGGGTTCAACAGCCTAAGCCCATTGGATGACCAAACTTCCTTCCAGAGAAACAGAAAATCATATGAGGGTGGCTCAGAGGCAAAGGTCACTGTAACCAGCACGGCTGCCAGGAACAGTGGCCCAACTGGAACCAGCCTCGGCTGGCCCGGCACAGGGGTCCACTGGAAGCCAGCCTCGGCTGCCCAGGCACAGGGGTCCATCCACTGGATGCCAGCATGGGCTGCCCAGGCACAGGGTCCCACTGGAGCCAGCCTCGGAAGCCCAGGCACAGGGGTCCAATGGAACCACCCTCGGCTGCCCAAGCAACGGGGTCCACTGGAGACAGCCTCGGGTGCCCAGGCATAGGGGTCCACTGGAACCAGCTCGGCTGCCCAGGCACAGGGGTCCACTGGAGCCAGCTCGGCGGCCCAGGAACAGGGGCCCACTGGAGCCAGTGCCCTGATCGAGAGGCTGATCCACCAGCACTGCAGGCATCTGGAGCTCTCTTCCAACATCCCAAGCTATTTAGGATTTGTTTTGTTTTTTTTTCTTTTTGAGACAGGGTCTCCCTTAAGCCCCATTTGTCCTGGCACTCACTCTGTAGACCAGGCTGGCTGAACTCACAACGATCCAGTCTGCCTTCTGCCTCCCAAGTGTCGGTATCAACGCGAGTGCCACNCACGCCCGGCTGCTATTTGGGTTTTTTGTGTTGTTTGTTTGAGACAGTGTCTTTCCATGTAACCCTAGCGGAGCCATCTCTTCAGCACCAAATTTAATTAATTAATTAATTAATTAATTAATTAATTAATTTGGTCTTTTTGAGACAGGGTCTCCCTGTAGCCCCAGCTGTCCTGGAACTCACTCTGTGGAGCAGGCTGGACTTGAACTCACAAAGATCCACCTGCCTCTGCCTCCCAAGTGCTAATTTTATTTATTTTTATGTGTATGAGTGTACTGTCTGCATGTCAGTTTGTGCACCTGTGTCATGCGTTGCCGAGAAGGTCAGAAGAGGGCATCGGACTCCCCTGGAACTGGAGTTAAAGATGGTTTTCAGCCACCATGTGGGTGCTGGGCATCGAACCTGGGTCCTCTGCAAGAGCAGTCGGCGCTCTTAACCACTAGGCCATCTCTCCAGCCCCAAATTTAATTTTGTTAATTAAAGTAAAATAAAATGTTGGGGGCTGGAGAAATGGCTCAGAGGTTAAGAGCACCGACTTTGTTTTTTTTTTTGGTCTTTTCGAGACAGGGTCTCCCTATAGCCCCAGCTGTCCTGGAACTCACTCTGTAGTCCCAGCTGTCCTGGACCCTTTCAATACAGAAGTTTACTGTTTTGGTCAGTTCTTTGAACAAGTTTTTCTGTTGTTTTGTTCCCTTTAATTTTATAATATTCCAAAATATGCATATATACACTCCACACATAAATCAAAAATACAAAGTCTGAAAATAAACTATAGGTTAATTCCAAGACACATTTAGGGATTCATATTTTAACAGTAAAGTTGCATCCAGGTAAAAAGATGTATAACTTTACATTCTTTTTTTTTTTTTTAGAATGTGAATACATATCTTCCACTGATATATGGTAATTACAATGTGTGAATATAAGTGGTAGATCAACTCTATAGCCCATTAAGAGATTCACATTATGATAGCACAGTTGCTCTCAGATACAATGAAATATAATAAAATTGTTCAGTTTGCCTGCCAACTGGGGATTTGGTGTTAACATCCACAAATGAGGGAAACCATTCACTTTTTTTTTTTTTTTCTGGGACTGTGTTCTGGACTTTTTTCTGGACTTCACTTAGCATATGGCTTCGAGTTCCATCTATTTATCTTCAAAGTTCATGATGTCATCTTTCTTTACCGCTGCATAGAACTCCATTGTGTAGATGTACCACATTTTTGTTATCCAGTCATCAGTTCAGGGGCATTTGGGTTGGTTCCAGCTCTTTGCTATTGTGAAGAGAACTGCAATGAACATAGCTGTACATGTATCTCTGCGGTAGGATGAGTCTTGTGGGTATAAACCCAGGAGTAGTATGGCTGGATCAGGTGGTAGGCACATTTTGAGTCTTTTAAGGGTTCTCCACACTGCTTTCCACAGTGGTTGTACAAGTTTACATTCCCACCAACAGTGGATGAGTGTTCCCCTTTCCCCACAACCTCTCCAGCATTTGGTCTCTTTTGTTTTCTTGATCTTGGCCAGTTTTATTGGAGTGAGATGATACCTTAGTGTGGTTTTAATTTGCATTTCCTTAATTATTAATGATGTCAAACATTTTTTAAGATGTTTCTCAGCCATCTTTACTTCCTTACTGGTGAAGTCTCTGTTCAGCTCTTTACTCCATCTTTTGAGTAGGTCATTTGTGTTGTAAGATATAAATTACTTTAAAAATAGGTTTGAGAAATAATTCACATACTAAAACTTCATGCATTTAAAGTATATAATTCAATGTTTTTATTTTAATTTTATTATGTAAACATGCTTATTATGAACTCTACCTTCTTATTTTTTTTCCTTTTTAAAATATAAAGCATAGCATTGTAGACCACAAGTATAAGATTATACAGCAGATCTCTTGAACTTAGTCATCTTGCTTAAGTGAAACTTTATGCTTATTAAGTAATAATTCCCCATTCCCCTCCTCCCAACCCTTAGCAACTACCATTTTATTCATTGAGTTTATGAATCTATTTGAAAATTTTATTTATTATTTTTCTTTTATGTATGTGAGTGTATTGCCTCTATGTGCACCCATGTCACACAATGCCTGTGGAGATCAGAAGAAGGCATTGGATTTCCCAGGGAACTGGAGTCATGGATGGTTGTTAACCACTACGTGGGTGCTGGGAATTGAACCTGGGTCTTCTGCAAGAGCAGCCAGTACTTTTAACTGCTGAGCCATCTCTCCAGACCTTTTTTATTAGAATCTGACTATTTGAAAAACTCATTTAATGTGTTGTGTTTTTCTGTGGGGGACTTCTTTTATCTACCATACTATCCTCCATCTTTATCCATGTTTTGCATCTCAGAGAATTTTTTTTCTTTTAAAGTATTTAATTCCTTGCTATGACAGACTATATTCCCCCAAATGATAAGCTGAAATAAACCCTTCTTTTTAAAGTTACATTGTTTCTTGTCAGGTACTTTGTCACAGCAATGAGAAAAGAAACTAATACACTCAGTAATCTTCTGGTAAACAATTAGATTATTTTTGCCATATCTATTATGAACAGTGTTGTGATGAAGATGAGTGTGCTCATCTTGCTTCAAGATCTTGATTGCAATTATCCAGTAATAACGTTGCCGAATCATTTGCTGGTAGCTCAACTTTTAATTTCTTGGCCAATGGGTAACAGAACCCAATCTTAGCTGAAGAAATATTGGCAGCTGATTGCAGCTTAGTGAGGAAGAACTGGCGTTTGTGAAGCAAGGGACTCCAGATAGCCTGACTAGAGCTCAGTGGATGAACTGGCACTGAGGAATGACCAGGGAGATTAACTTGGCACGACAGGACCTACCACAAATGACAGAGTGTATGAACTCCAGAGCGGGCACTGTGAGAGGGTGCCAGTTGAGAAGGGGGTGATAAAGGTGATTAAGACTGATGGGGATGTTATATATGAAATACAGAAAAATTCAATAAAAAATTTAAAAAAGAGCTTTGGACCTCTGCTTCCCCTGCCTGCCTCTGAGAAGAAAGGAAGTAGGAAAGGAGTCTACATTGTCTGTCACACACATCCAATAACCACAATACCAGAGAAGATCTTCACTGCCAAAAACGTGTTGATGCACGGTGTGCATATTTTTGGACAAAACACATTCATTGTATGGATATACCACATTTAGTTTAGCCATTCATTAGGTAATCAGCAGTTGAGATAGCTCTGCATTTTGGCTATTTGAACTCAGATCTTCTTGAAGTGTAGTGAATGCTAATAACCACTGAGCCATCTCTTCAGCCCCTGACTGGACTAATCCAGTGAAATTTCCTTTCCCTCCTTTAAGCCTCCAGTGTTGCTTCTCCAGAGCCACAGCAGTAGCTGTGTAGAGTCACCCAGGGTTGACAGTCATTTGGGCAGGACCTTATCTGATTATTTCCCTGACTTAAAGTAAATTTTAATTTCCGCTCATTGCTTTCTCATCTGAAAAAAAAAAGATCCCTTGGTAAGAATTTACTCTGTGATCTAACCCAATTGGATTTAGGCTCCTTGGGGGGGGGGGATTATTACTGAGATTGGTGTTTGACATTTGTCTTGACACTTGGCAGGCTCCTTTCAGCTGTTTATTTTTCCATAGTTCTTTCCAGAAAAGTAAGTCATTTAAAATTTAATCTATATCTTTTCAATAAACTGACCAATCTTCTGGCTCACCTTTGTCACAATTTCCATGATTTTTATGAGAGTGGCTCCGGGATATGCCACTGAACACAAACAAAGTGAATTGCTTCTGCAAAAAGTAGGTGCTCCCTTCTTCCATGGGCTCTTTCTTCCAAGGAAGAAACTTCTGAGCTGCAACTGCAGCACTGAGTGGAGACAACGGCATGCTCCTCTCTGAGTAACATGCGTCCTCTAGCTGCCGAGAGTGTGTTGAGAGGATCCACTGATCTCGGTACTTTCAGCCTTCCTTTCCTGACACAGATCACCACTCTGTGATATGATAAAGGCCCCTAAGCTTTCAGTGCTCTCTGTAGCACCAGGCCCAAGTCAGGGCCTATACTGTGAGTTCCAGATCAGCCTTCTCCCACATCCAGCCTAAACGTGGAAGCAGCTCCTTACAGAAAAAGGTCCTCTGGATGAAAGCAGACAGAACTCTGTATTTTTGGTTGGGTCTAGCTAACCCGGGTCTCCATGCTGTTCAGTTAGGAAGAGGGACAGGGATAAGATTTTATTTCAAATACCACTTATTATGGTACCTTCTGAATATTGGCAGAATTTCTTGAATGAATGCTTGTTCTGTTGCTGGATATCCTTAACAACATTTTCAGGGAGTAAATAAGCATTGTTTTTATTCATAATTTCCCTTAGTTTCTGTGACCCTTAGACCTGCTGAGCTTCCCAAGAGGCTGTGTCAGAAGCTTAGGCCTCTTTGTTACTTTTTTCAGGGGGAGGAGGATCTTTTTTGAGACAATGTCTCCCTGTAGCCCCAGCTGGCCTGGAACTGGATATATAGACCAGGATGGCCTTGAACTCACAGAGAACCACCTGCCCCTGCTTCCTGAGTGCTGAGATTAAAGATATGTGCAACCATGCCCTGCTTCTTGTTACTTTTTACAATGTTGTTTTCACTGAAGCTTGACTTGGAAAACTATCACCATGTTAAATATATGAAGTACATTGGAGTCATATTATTTATGTCCATGTCATGAAAATCAAACAGAAAAATGCTACGTGCCACTAAGGCATCACCAGCCTTCTAAAATATCGGTGTCTTAGTTGGTTACAGTTATATTCAAGAGCTAAGGCTTCTCTATTAGTTGCATTTGACACTGTTGTATACTTTACAGAAACAACCTGGAGGGAAGAAAGATTTTTTTTTAGGCTCATGGTTTGTGAGGTTTCAGTCCCTGATTGCTTAGCCCTGTATCTTCTGAGGTAGGTAAGGCAGTACTTAGTGGAATGGAGGCAGAAGATGTGGTAGCAGCTGTTCATCTCATAGTAGGCATGGAACACAGAAAAAGGAGCTAGGGGAAGATATAGCACCCAATATGTGCTTCCAGTGGCCTTGTTCCTCTTACAAAGCCCCACCTCCTACTTTTTACCACTTAAAGCAATGCTATCATGCAATGATCCATCAAGGGATCTGTGGGAATGAAACTTTGTGTGTGGCTTGAAGCAAGAACTTGTAAGGCCTGTCCTGGGAGATCTCCAGTTATCTGATATCTCTGTGGGCTTCCAGAGTTATCTGTAGCCGGAAGATTCGGGATATTACAATGATTCTGCAAAGTTCCAGGCCCCTTCCCTTGAGGCATTGAGCAAAATGTCACACTTCTAGTTACCTGTTGCACAAACCGGAGCTCTGCAGCCCCCCCCCATTAGAAGATTAGAACCAAGTTGGCTCACCTCTCCCTTCCGCCTGCTCCCCACTTCCTTGCCCAGAGCACAGTAGACTTAAATATATAGACCTCACTGACAGAAAATAAACCGAGTTCCTATCCTCCCTGGCTCTCCACTCGTGTGTGTGTGTGTGTGTGTGTGTATGTGTGTGTGTGTGAGTTCGTTCTGTTCTATGGGTGATCTCCAGCGGTTTTCCCATCCCCCTTCTTGCGGGAGCAAAGCCCAAAGACTGTTGGCCTGTAGGCAGGAGACAAGTCTTGGAGCTGAGCCAAGAAGGGAAGGACAGCGTGTGGAATGCGGTCACACCTGACTCAAAGACACTGACCCAACAGGGATCATCTACTCATTAGAAGAGCGCCCTCCTAATTCAGTCTTGTCTGGGAATTCTCTCACAGACAGACATGTTCAGAGGTGTGCTTTACTAGGCTTAGGTACCTCTCAATCCAATCAATCAGAAAATAAAAAATATCCATTATGCCTTTTCTGCAATGCCAGCTGGAGAACAAAATAATAACTTTATATTATAAGCTACATTGTCTTTATCATAGAGTATTCTACTTATGAAGAAATCACTTAATACCATTTCCTTATAATAATCATAAATGGATGACCCCTCTTATAACAGTCTTTACATTTCTCTAGCTGGTTTATGAATATAATAGAAGGCAGTAAAATGTACCTTTCCTCAATATTTTTGACTTTTATCTGTCTGTATTTGAAGAAAAAGATTTCTTTTAACAATTTATATGTAACCTTGAGTTCATACTACAGAAAAATAGCTCCAATTATGAAGACTTCTACCATTTGACCTTTTCTGGGTCGCTCTTCATCTTGAAACACAATGTTCCATCTTTGCATAAATGGCATTGCAGTTAAGGTGTGACATTCACATTTTACCATAACCTTCCTGATGTTTCTAAATGTAAGAGTACTGTTTCAAAGCATGGTATTTAATCAACATGAATCAGCTATTTAATAACAAATTATAGAAACTTTAAAGTATAGAAATGTTGTGGCAAAAATGTGGTCTGAGTGAATGAGCTGAGCATTTGAACTTCACCTCCCAGGGTGAGGACGGTCGGGGAGGGAACCTTAGCTGTCTCAGCATTTTCCTCCTCAAACTCAGAATGCCATTTTTCAGGCATTTTTGATCATCCCTTCTTGCCTCTGCTAGAATAAATATGAATGAATTTTAATGTTAATCTTAAAAAAATCATAAAATTATGGGGAAATATTTGCACTCTTATTCCTGATGTAATCACAGAATATATTATGCAAACATATGGAACCAATATTTGGAAAGTCTCTGTCACATAAAAGCTACACTATGGATCATGCTACTTATCAGGGTAATTGAGAACTCATGTATGCCAATGTGACATGGAAGAATACAACTTGGGGAACATAGAGATTTTAATTAATAACTATTTTAGTTGTCAAATAAAATGATGGGTTTCATTACAATATTCCATATCTCTGTGTGTGTGTACTTAGAATTTTTTCACATTGACCTCTTTGTGACCTTCTCATGTCCTCATACCTCTTCTCCTGGTTTCCTTTATCTCCTAAAATACTTTTTTCTTTCATGCTGTACATAAAGATATACAACATACATATATATGTAATCTACATTCTTCATATCAGAGAAAAATGTAACATTTGTCTTTATTTTTCCTCCATTACCTTTGTTTTTCCTTTCCCCTCCCTTTGGGGTCCTTCCTCTACCCATGTAGTCTCCCTTCTGCTTTTATGACAAATATATATGACTTATATATGTACATGCATGCGTTGTGTAAATTTAGATTCTCTATATGAGAGAAAACACCCACTATCCATTTCCCTGTAGTGGATATTCTTTTTTAGGAAATTAAATAAAACTTCACTATGCACATATATGACATTTTTTTAAGCCAATTCCTCTGTTGATGGGGATCCAAGTTGATTTTATGACTTGTCTATTGTGAATAGTGCCTCAGTCAGCATGGACCTGCAGGTATCTCTGTGCTACACTGACATATTCTCTCAGGTATATTCTCAGGAGTGGCTATAGCTGTATCACGTGGTAATTTTATTTTTAGTTTTGTGAAGATTCCCCGTGCTAATTCCCATGTTGACTACACTAATTTGCATTCCTACCAGTGGTATATAAGGGCTCCTTTTTCCTGCATCCCCATCACCATTTGTTGTTTGTTTCATAAAGATATTTTTAAGAACTCACAAATTATGAGTTATAAAGAATAATTGGCATTTGCAAATATCATTACATACCCAACTAGTTTGGAGTAAGAATATATCAAGGAGAATTTGTAAGCTGATACTTAAAATTATATATGACTCAGTTAACTTTTTCAGGTAGCAAGCATAAGAATATTCTAGGAGAGTCATCCTTTATGAAAGGATGCTTATGAACTTATTTCTATGACAAAACTTTCCTTGTGATTGACTTTCATGCCAAACAATGCCTATTAGGTTTAACTATAAACTTCTTGTTATGATTTGAATATGAAATGTCCCACAAGAGCTCTTTGAACACTTGGTAATCAGTTGATAGTGCTGTTTGGAAAGGTAGTCCAACCCTTAGGAGCTGGAGCCTTCATGGAGAAAGTGTCACTACTTATGTGCATAATCTATGCTTCTAGATATTCTGTTTGCTTTAGGTAAGGATTTATTTTGGCACCTGGTTTCAAAGGAGTCAGTCCTCCAAGCAGGGATCAGTGTGGCTGAACCCAGCAGCTCAAGTGACCAGCAAGCAGAGCAAAGGAGTGAATGCCTACACTCCAGGCTTTCTTCCTGGCTATCTACTGATTCCCCCTCAAAGAACTAAAGCATTTTCATCCTTGTTCATCCTTGTTCTACAGCTGATTAGAATACATTTTTATTGCATTTGCACAGAAGCTAGAGCTTGAGTTTATGGATTGACGTCTTACCAAGATTTGACCTTTTAATTTCTGAGCATGCTTCTCATTCATTAAATCTTTAATTTCTTTCAGCAGTATCTTGTGCCTTTTTAAATAAATGTCTTAACCTTCTTACATAATGGCTTGGTTTGAAGGCTGATTTTTTTTAATTTTAAAAAGTTGTTAATATATAGAAGTATAATCAATTTTTTTGTTTTGACTTTGTAGTTTCTAACTTTGATAACTTCATTTTAGAGTTATTATATTTTTGCAATATTTTGAGAAATCATAAAACCATATTTCATAATAATAAATATTTTTGTCTTTTTGAGACAGGGTCTCCCTGTATCCCCAGCTGGCCTAGAACTCATTCTGTAGACCAGGCGGCTTTGAACTCAGAGATCTGCTTGCCTCTGCCTCCTGAGTGCTAGGATTAAAGGCAGGAGTTTTATTTCTACTTAATTGAATACTTTATTTCTTCTTTTGCTATTTATTTGGATCTATTGAACTTGTTAAATGAAAGTGATAATGGGAACTCTTACATGGTTCCTATTATTGGAATGAAGTGTGCAATACTTTACTATTGAGCATAATGCTAATTAAGTGAAACTTTTGTAGATGCTTTTTAAATCAATTTCTACATTGTTGAGAACTGAGCATTACAATGCTGAATTTTTATGGCTGTGTTTTATAATCATCTTCTTTCTGTTAACTTTACCAGTAATCGTGATTTTTTTTTTTTTGTCCTTTTGAGACAGGGTCTCCCTTTAGTCCCAGCTGGCCTGGAGCTCACTTTGTAGACCAGGCGGGCCTTGAACTCACAGAGATCCACCTGCCTCTGCCTCCCAAGTGCTAGGATTAAAGATGTGCGCCACCACGACGGGCAGCAATTGTGATTTTTAAATATTATACCTACCTTGCATTCCTAGAAAAAGTACTACATAATGATATATACTTTTAGTTCTTTTTTCATATTATCCTTTAAATTTATTGCCATATTTGATTGCCATTGGCTTTTGAAGATTGCTGCTGTTATGCTCATAGGATGCTGGTCTTTAGGTTTTTGCAATGTACCTGTTCAGTTTTGGTAGATGTGCTGTGCTGATCACAAATACAAAGTTGTTTTTTTATATTCTGATTCCTGAAAAAGATTAGTAAATTACTGGTTTGGAAACATTTTTTACCTCAAAATTCTATTTTTTTAAAATATTATTCAGAATCACAAAGAACATTTTATGTAAATTATATTTATTAATACATTATATAAAAGTTAAAATTCAGAAAATGTGCACTGTTGCTTTATTAGTTTGCAGAAAACAGATTTATTACGTTATCCCAGTGTTTAATAAAACATAAGTATATTTTATAAAAATATTTTCTGAGAAGTATTTCTTTCCATTTCTGTCAGTCTCTTTAGCATATAGCCTTACACAAGACAGGTGGACTTTTATCTCTACTTCCATATTCAATCTATGGCAATGTTGTGTGTTAAATAGCCTCTAAAAAGTATTACTTAAGAAAGACTAAACTGAAAAAAAAATACTTCCTGGTATTATTATCAAAACGACTTTATTTTTCAAATTCTAAAAATTTTCCTAAGGATTATAACTTGAAGGTGCCACTAACAGATCTTAGAGCTCACCAGTGAATCAAATGGGCTTGGAGATTTCTTCATGAAAAGGTTAACAACAGGGCTGGAGAGATGGCCTAGCGGTTAAGAGCGCCGACCGCTCTTACAGAGGACCCGGGTTCAATCCCCAGCACCCACATGGCGGCCGAGAACCGTCTGAAGCTCCAATTCCAGAACTCCAGTTCCAAGGGAATCCGACACCCTCTTCTGACCTCCACGGCATTGCACGACACGGGTGCACAAACTTGCATGCAGACAATACATTCATACACATACAAAAATAAATAAAATTAAAAAAAAAAAAAAGGTTAACAACAATTTTAATTGCTTTATTAGATATAATGCCTTTTTCATTTCTTCTTCCTATTTGTATAAGTTCTGCTATTTGAAGAATTTATTCATTTAATTTGCCAAATGTATTAGGAAAAGATTGTTTTATGGCATGTCCTATTTCTGCCTCCAGTGTTGGTGGGAGTTAGATGGTTCCTTCACTCATGCTGTGGTTTATAACTTCGTGTTTTCTACTTTTTAAAATCTCTTTAGCAAGAGTTTTATTACTGATACTATTATTTTCAAAGCACTTGGCTTTGCCAGATCTTTTTTTACTCTGTGTCTGTATTCTATTTCATTATTTTCTCTTCTCTATTATTTGTCTATTTCTTCTTTTCAAAATTAGTTTGATCTTTCCCTAGTTTTGTAAGGTAAATGTCAGTCATTAATTTTGTTTCTGTTTTTCTAATAAATGACATTGTATTAGCAACTTTTTCTCATCCTTGTGACCAAGCACCGAACAACTCTGAAGAAAAAGGATTTATTTTGGCTCACAGTTTGTCCTACTGGGGGGGGGGGGATGTGGCAGCAGGGATGGCCCCCCAGCTGTGGCCAGGGGTGCGGGTGTGTTCTCTCATCTGGAGAATAGAGGAAACAGAGAGAAATGGGTGCAGGTGCCCCTCTCGCTTTCTTTTTTTCCAGAGTTTGAGATGCCAACCCTTGGGATGGTATGGTGCATCCCACACTCTGGGCATCTTTCCCTCTCTGGAAAGGCCTTCATAGACAAGGACAAGGTGTGGTATTTCTTAATGCAAATAAGTTGCCCATCAAAATTAACCATCACAGACTTTAAAGTCAAAATTCGCTCTAATCTTCACTTAGGCAAATCCATTTAATCATCATTGCTATTTAATTCAAACTATTTCCTAATTTCTCTAAAGCATGGCTTATTTAGAAGTTCAAATTTCAGAAGTTTCAAAAAGTTTCTACTTTTTGTTTATTTTTATGTTGTGTTAATTTTTAAGAAATGTATTCACTTAACATTAATTTATTTATTATTTGGAGATCTTCTAGTTACCTCAGATTATTGAATTCTCAGTTAATTCCATTACAGCTGGATAACAAACTCTACATAATTTCAGCCTTTTGAAATTATATAATATGTATTCATAATAAACCTTGAAGCTTACTTATGAGCCTGAATATGGTCCATTTGCTGAATGTTCAATATATACCCTCTTCTTTTGTGTATTTGTCTATAAATTTCAACTTGATCAGGTTGACTCATAGTGTTTTATCAATCTTTGGTCCATTTCCAACAGTTACCAAGAGAAAAGTGTTAAAATATTCAGCAACTGCTGCAGCCTGATTATTCTCTGCAACCCATCTGCTGAAACTTTATTGATGCGATGACGGTATTAAGAGGGAGGGCCTTCAGCAGATGAGTAAATCATGAGGGTGGAGCCCTCGGGAACAGGATTAGTGCCCTTAGAAAAGCTCTTGAAGGAGTGGGTTTCCTTCCTTCTGCTCTTCTGTCAAGTGACAATGCAGCATTTGAAGAGTCCTGACAGTGGAGACTGGGATCTAACTGAAAAGACCTTGAACTTCCCAGCCTCCTGAATCAGAAAATAAATTTTCATTCTTTATGCATTACCCAGTTTTGGGTTTTTTTTTTTTTTTTTTTTTTTTTTTTTTTTTTGCTATAGCTCTTGATTTAATTTTTTTTTAATCTTATTTATTTTTATTTCTCTGTGTTGGGCTTTATAATATTAAAGTTATATTAGTATATGCATACATACTGAGGATTTTTATGGATTGTTATGTTTGGTTCACAAATTGGAGCATTTCTCCTTCATCTTGGATGCCATGCATCACCTTGAGGTTTATTTTATTAGTAGTATAGTCACACCATCTTTCTGATGATGGGTATTTGCATAGTTTATAATTTTATCCTGATGAGTATTTGCATAGTTTGTAATTTTATCCTGTCATTTTCAATTTACATATATACTTAAGCCATTTTTGTAAATAAAATGAAAGTACTGAGTTTTTCATCTAATCAAATCATCTGTTGCTCAGATTCATCACAGGGCTTGTTCCTCACACCCAGCCCTTTTTTGGGTCATTTTATCACACATTTCTCTTTCTGATGTCTTTGGTGACTATTTTCAATATCACATGCCTTTTACTCATTTCTTCTTTTCTTGGTAATGTATCATATTTGCTGCATTTTCACTTGTTTAGACCATTTTTACATACTGTGTGGAGTCTTGATTATGATTTTTCTTTTAAGAGAGTTCAGTGTTGTTCCAGCAGCCAATTAAGTTACCTGCAAACCCTCTAGTCTTGCCAAGCTTGGTCTGTATTATTTTAGGTGTGTTTTGCTTTGCATTATTCTTAGGGTGTGGCTCTTATGCTAGAGTACAGCATATACCTGTGAAGAATGGCCTTTCTGGGGACTGTGTATATGAGTATTCAGTAAGATCTGTCTATTATACCTAGATTGGAATTCCAATCTTATCCAGTATCACATGACTTCTAGTGTTTGCTTTCAGCTGTCAGCCATAAGGAAACTTCAGCTAATCTTCCTCCTCACACAGCCCCCTGGTATCTGGTATCTTTTCCTTCTACTTTTGCTCTCTTCAGCATCCCATAGCTATGACCTCAAGCCCATCCATTCAGCAAAAATACTTTCTTTACTTTATCTCCAGAGTTCTATGCCAACTCTTAAGTGTCTCTGGGCAGAAAGCCAGGCCAAATACAGAGTTCAATTTATGTGCTTTCCTGCTTTCAAAGTTCACAATCCTGTGGTTTTTGTGTCCAATTACTGAGAGCATTTGCTTCACCTATATTGCCTCATTGTTTATGGCACAGCAAGCCTGGTACCAGTTATTGGGGCTGCCATGAGCAGAAATAGATAAATCCATATTTCAAAAATACAAGTTAGAAATTTATGGTTTGGGGCTTAATATCTAACTTTTTGTAACATAAACGAACTGTTAAGATTCCAATGAAATGAAATTTAAAGCTCTCAAGCCATTAAAAGTATAATAAAAACAGTTAAGTTCTCTGACTGATGATAAATACATAATAGGGAATTCTCAGATTTTTATGACTCTAAATTCTCTTGTATTTTGTAGAATGATCTATCTATCATCTATCTATCTATCTATCTATCTATCTATCATCATCAATCAATCATCTATCATTTATCTTTCATTTATCCTGAATCTATCCATCATCTATCATCTATCTGTCCATCTCTCTATCTTTGCCTATCATATTTATATATCATCTATCATCTACTTGTTTGCCTACCTACATATCTGTCATCTATTTACTGTCTATTTCACTATAGGCCAAGTACCATGCTGCTTTTAAAATGAAGCAAAGTTCAGAAAGAGAAGGATTTTTGCTGTACAGATCTTTTGTTCTAACAGATATGTTGTAATTAGAGCTCCATAAAAAGTAGAACCCAAGAATACATTTTGAGGACTAGATTCCTGACAGCAAGTTTGGAATTGTTTTTGAGAAACAGGGAAGATACAAATGAAGACTGAGGTTGAAAAGGAGAAGCAGCTAATATTGAGGTTGTGGCTATGAGAATTAGAGGCTTTATTCTTCTGGAATCTCCTAAGAAATTATAGAAGATCTCTGAGATATCTATACCAAAAAAAATGGGAGCCTAGAAATTTTATCCACTTAATCTTATCTCCCACTGTGGCTGTGATTTTGGCCACAGGGAGCAGGCTCCTGCAGCACAAGAGGAAGACCTGGAACAGAAAGTAGAAAGAAGAGCAATGTGTGCTCCAGGAAGGCTGTTGTTCCAGAGGTAAGCCTAAGCCTGAGCTTATGGAGACCTGTCTCTTGAAGCTGTAGATGAAATCAAAGTGGGCCAACGGGAGTCAACACACGGTCCTAAAAGCAGCTCCCGTGGGCAGAAATATTAGACTGAATATAGCTCTTCTCTTAAAAATAAATACCATAATTCTAAAACAAATAAGCAACATAATAGCATGAATATGTGTGTGTGTGTGTGTGTGTGTGTGTGTGTGTGTTTACACCCACATCATGAGGGCATTAAGTTCAGATGGATAGCTTAGGGAAGACCCTCTGGGGGTGTTGGTATTTGAACTGATATCCAAGGAACAGGAAGGAGGCAGACTGAAAATGAAGAGTATTGGAGTGCACAGAACTTAGATCAGGGATATCTCAGGACCACCTGAAGCACAGGCAAGAGCCAGGTGCTTCAACCAGGCAGATTGTTGGATAATTCTATCACTGGGTTGTTGGATAATTATATCCTTGGATTGTTGGATAACTGAATCATTGTCTTGTGTGGCTGTGGGGGCAGAGTCACCCTGCTAGCTGGCATAAAAGGTGGGCCTGGTTCACAGAGAGAGTTCCAGGCTAGCTGGGGCTACAGGGAGACCCTGTCTCGAAAAGACCAAAAATAAATAAATAAATAAATAAATAAATAAAATTTAAAAAATGTAATGACCTTCTTTGTCTCTTCTGATTTCTTTTACTTTGAAGTTTATTCTGTCTGATATTAAAATAGCAACACCTGCTTTCTTTTTGGTACCATTTGCTTGGAATATTTTTTTCNTGAGGGAGTGTCCAAGTGGAACCACGATAGTGATTCTGGAGCCCAAGGCAAGGAAATAAATGAAACAGTGAACGGGAGACACCTCTAGTCCCTTATCACCAAGCCCTAGAAATAACCTCGAGAAACTGACTGGCAGGAAGCAGAATGAGCACGGTGCTCAGCAGGTTACCTAACCGATTTTTTTGGAGAACCTGCAGAACAGACAGGGAAGAGTGAGTTAGACTTCCAATATATAAACAAAATTGAAAGCCTGAAACCTAGACAAATCAACACTCAATAAACTAAGAGAAAACAAACAAAAAAACCACAGAGGCATCTGAAGGAGGCAAGCAAAGCAACACTTCAACACAGTGAAGAGACATTTGGAATACACATCAGAATACAGGCAAAGAGAAACCCACATGCCAGGGACAGGACAGGAGGAAGGGACAACATGGGAAAGGTGCAGGATAATTCCATACCAAGCCCTACCAACCCTGTGGGAGATTCCTACAGTGGGATCCCCCTGGGGGTGGCCCAGGACACAGATCTTGAGGAACAATTGCAGACATATTCAAAGAAACATAGAATAAAAAGAACAAGTCAGAGAACTAAGGAGAGAGAATGAAAATCTCAAGAAAGACTTAGAGGGAGAGAATGACAAATGCCAGAAAGAACTAGAGGGAAAGAATGACAGATTCCAAAAGGAAGTCAAAAGGAAACCAACCAGGAAGCAAGCAGCTACAGGAAGAGATTGAGAAGCTCCAAAAGGAAGTGGAAATACTAAAGAAATCACAGGATGAAATGAAAAAGGAAATCGAACACTCATCCAATCAAGAGGAAAGGAAGGGAAAAAGTAGAATGGAGAAAACAGAACAAAAAATATCAGACCTGGAAGATAACACAGAACAACTAAAAAGCTCAAGTAAAGATTATGAAAAATTTAAAAATACACAAAAGTGGAACAACCTGGAAATGTGGGGTACTATGAAAAGATAAAACCTCACATCATAGAGATAGAGGAAGGAGAAGAATCCCAAGAGAATGGTATTGATCAGATCTTCAACAGAATAATAGATGAAAATTTCCCCAAAGTAAAAACAGACAAACCAATACAAATACAAGAAGCACATAGAATTCCAAACAGACAAGATCAGAAAAGAAACTCTCCATGCTATATCATAGTTAAAATGCTAGACACCCAAAACAAAGACAAATTCTGAAAGCCACAAGAGAAAAACAGAAAGTTACATGTTAGAGGAAGCCCACCAGAACTAGAACTGACTTCTCAGTGTAAACTATGAAAGCAAGAAGAATGTGGAGCAAAGCATTCCCAGTGTTAAAGGACTATAGATGCCAACCCAGGTTAGTATACTCAGCAAAAATGGTAATTCTAGTTGAAGGAGAGAGAAAAACCTTCCACGACATAAACAAAATGATAGAATACATGTCCTGAAAACCAACCCTTCAGAGAATACTTGAAGCAATTCAAAGGACAGAAGAGAGGAGCAACTATCCCCAGGCACTTAGAAAGAGAAATATATAAAAGCATAACTATAGAAATAGAAACCTAGACCAAAAATGCAAGTGGATAATAAGGTGAAAGAAAGCAACACACATCTTTCAAGTATAACCTTAAACATTAATGGACTAAACTCCCCAATCAAGACATAGACTGGGAGGTTGGATTAGGAAAGAGAACCCATCTATATGCTGTCTACAAGAAACCCATCTCACTCTCAAGGATAGTCACTAACTTAAGGTGAAGGGATGGAAAATATATTCCAAGCAAATGGTACCAAAAAGAAAGCAGAAGTTGCTATTTTAATATCAGACAAAATAGACTTCAAAGTAAAAGAAATTAGAAGAGACAAAGAGGGGCATTAAATCTTTATCAAAGGAACAATTGACCATGAAGATTTCACAATCATGAATATATATGCACCAAACTCTGGTGCACCAAACTTTATAAAGACAATTCTCCAGGACCTCAAGGTACAGATAAACCCCAGCACACTCATAATAGGGGACTGCAATACTCCACTGAGCCCTTTGGACAGGTCAACCAGACAAAGAATAAACAGAGAGATATCTGAACTGAAAGATATGATACACCAAATGGACCTCACAGACATCTACCAAATATTCCACCCAAATACTAGAGAATGCATTTTCTACTCAGCACCACATGCAACATTCTCAAAAATCAACCAAATACTAGGACATGGAAAAAACTCAACATATACAAAAAGACTGAAATAATTTCATACATTCTATCAGACCATAGTGCAATAAAGCTCAATATCAACACCAGGATAACCCCTACTATCTACAAGAACACATGGAGACTAAACAACACACTCATGAATAATGAATGGGTCAAGGCAAAAATAAAGAAATAAAAGCATTCCTGAAACTGAATGATAATGATAATACAACACAACAAAACCTATGGGATACTTTAAAAGCAGTCCTAAGAGGGAAGTTTATAGCCCTGGGTGCTTACATTAGAAAAACTGAAAGAGCACAAGTGAATGATCTAACACTGCAGGTAAAAACACTTGAGAGACAACAACAAATGAACTCAAAATGCAACAGACAGGAAGAAATAACAAAAATCAGAGCAGAAATCAATGAGATAGAAACAGAAAACAATACAAAAAAATCAATGAATCCAAAAGTTGGTTCTTTGAGAGAATAAACAAGATAGACAGACCTCTAGCCCAGTTAACCAAAAGAAAGAAAGACCAACTCCAAATCAATAGAATCTGTGTTGAAAGGGGAAATATCACAACAGGCAATGAAAAGATCTGGACAATCATATGGGACTACTTCAAAAACTTTACTAAGTTTGAAAACCTAGGAGAAATGCATGAATATCTGAAATCCTGGGAATCACCAAAGCTTAACCAAGAAGAGATCGATCAACATCTTAAACAGACCCATAATATGAAGAAATTGAAAATTTGATAAGAAACTTCCCAACTAAAAAAAAGCCCAGGCCCAGATGGTTTCATGGCAAAATTCTATAAAACATTTCAAAAAGATTATAACCACTATTACTCAAATTGTTAAGAAGGATACAAGCATAGGCAAGTCTCCCAAATTCCTTCTATGAAGCCAGCATCACTCTACTATCAAAACCAAGCAAAGATACAACCAAAAAGGAGAACTATAGACCCATCTCATTAATGAACACAGATGCAAAAATGCTCAACAAAATACTTGCAAACCACATAAAGACCCACATCAAAAAGATCATCCATCATGACCAAGTTGGATTTATACCAGAGATGCAGGAATGGTTCAACATAAAAAAATCAATAAATATCATAAAATACAAAAATGGACTGAAAGACAAAAACCACATGATCATGCTTAAAGTCCTAGAGCAAATCAGATTGGAGGGATCATTCCTCAATGTAATCAAAGCCATATACAGGAAACCCACAGCCAATATCATCCTAAATGGAGAAAAGACAGAAGCATTCCCCTTAAATGTAGGAACTCAGCAAGGCTGCCCCCTGTCACCACTCCTCTTCAATATAGTGCTTAAAACACTTGCTAGGGCAATAAGGGAAGAAAAGGAAATTAAAGGAGTATTAATTGGAAAAGAGGAAGTCAAGCTATCCCTTTTTGCTGATGATATGATTGTTTACTTAAGGGATGCTAAAAACTGCACCAGAAAACTCCTAGAAATGATTAAGAGTTTCAATAAAGTGGCAGGATACAAAATTAACCTAGAAAAATCAGTAGCCTTTGTTTACACCAACAACAAGCAACTGAAGAAGGAATACAAGGAGACCTTCCCACTCACAATAGGCTCAAAAACAATAAAATACCTAGGAACAAACCTAACCAAAGACACCAAAGATCTCTACAAAAAAGTTTAAACCCCTGAAGAGGGAAACTGAAGAAGACATCAGAAGATGGAGAGATCTCCCATGCTCATGGATTGGAAAAATTAATATAGTAAAAATGTCCATTCTACCCAAATTAATATACAGATTCAATGTAATACCAATTAAAATTCCCAAGAGTTTCTTTACAGGTTTGGAAAAAAGTCCTTAATCTCCTATGGAAAAACAAAAGGCCCCAAATAGCCAAAGTAACCCTGAGCAAATAAAGCAATACTGGGGTGATCTCCTCTACCAGACTTCAAACTATACTACAGGGCTATAGTCATAGAAACAGCTTGGTACTGGCACAAAAAAAGACCTGTTGACCAATGAAACAAAACTGAAGAGCCAAACTTGAGCACATACAATTTCAGCCACCTCATATTTGACAAAAGGGCCAAGAAGACACAATGGAAGAAAGGTAGCATCTTCAGCAAGTGGTATTGGCAAAACTGGATCACCACTTGTAGAAGAATAAAGATAAACCCCTACGTCTTGCCCTGTACAAAAGTCAATTCCAAATGGATCAAAGACCTCAACATGAAACCCAAAACTCTGAAGGTGATAGAAGAAAAAGATGGCAGCAGACTATAAGACATAGGCATAGGTAAAGGCTTCCTAAATCAGACAGCAGCTCTGCAGGAAATAAGATGGACAATTGACAAATGGGACCTCATTAAACTCAAAAGCTTCTGTACATCAAAAGAAACAATCAAAGAAGTGAAGAGAAAACCCACAGAGTGGGAGGAAACCTTCACCACAGATACATCTGACAAAACATTTATTTCCAGAATATATAAACTACTCAATAAAACAAAGAAGAAAGAAAAAAAATGACTCATTCAAAAGATGGAACAAAGAGCTGAACAGAGACTTCACAAGTGAGGAATTAAAGATGGCTGAGAAGCATGTTAAACGTGTTCCACATCATTAATATTTAAGGAAATGCAAATTAAAACCACTTTAAGATATCATTTTACTCCAATAAGACTGCTAGGATCAAGAAAACAAATGATACCAAGTGCTGGAGAGGTTGTGGGGAAAGGGGAACATTCATCCACTGCTGGTGGGAATGCAAACTCGTACAGTCACTATGGAAAGCAGTGTGGAGAACCCTTGGAAGACTTGGAATGAACTTGCCACCCGACCCAGCCATACCACTCCTAGGCATGTACCAACAAGACTCATCCCACCACAGAGATCCATGCTTGGCCATGTTTATTTCAGCTCTCTTCACAATAGCAAGGAGCTGGAACCAGCCCAAATGCCCCTCAACTGATGAGTGGATAGAGGAAATGTGGTACATCTACACAATGGAGTTCTATGCAGCAGTAAAGAAAGATGACATCATGAGCTTTGCAGGAAAATGGATGGAACTAGAAGACATCATGCTGAGCGAAGTAACACAGTCTCAGAAAAACAAACGATGAATGGTATCCCTCATCTGTGGATGCTAATGCCAATTACCTAGTTGAAAGTATTTCTTGTGCATGGCCCCTTGAACTTTTGTCCAAGTAGTGGGGAGTAATGCATATTTGGACTTCATTACTGAAGAGTTATGGACCTCTGGAGGAAGTCATGTTGACTTGTTTTTTCATATTTCTTATGTTTGTATGTTGAGATTTTTACACCCTTTGGGATAGATAGCTCCACTTATGTATCCAAGACTAAGGATATCCTTGAGTGTGATACAGAGTGGGGAAGCAAACAGATCAGTGAGTGCTGTGCTGCATGGAAGAACTAAGGGAACTGGCTGGTCTTCTCTCTGAACCTGTCCTGCAGTAAACTCACCTGTGGCAGGGAGACAGCTTTAGAAATTGAGTAACCTGCCAATCATGTGCTAAGAGTCAGCATCCACAGGCAAGGGGTCTCAGAACCCACAGTGAAGGCATCTCCTTCCTTTCCCCAGTGTGTGAGGTTACTAACTACGATGCCCTCAGAAGCTCAAGCTTCTTAAATTTCGTAGTGGGCTTGCGTCAGACCTGCCTGCTGTTTCTCATGGCTATCTCTCACTCAAGCATCCTGACTTGATTGTTTCTTCTTTTCAGGTACAAATAGTAGCTTAGTCTTAAAACAACAGGTTCCCTCTTGAGAATATACCTTGTTGTAGCTTTCTGAGGTTTGGAAGTGACACAACAACTGTCTGCTCTAATTCTAACTTGCCGTGCTGTAGGCATCACTATCAACCCTAATCTTCCTACTAGATTTGAGACCTTTGGTAATTATGGCTCTCTCCTGTGGCTTGAACTGCTGGATTGTCCTTCCCAGACATACCTGTGATTGTGCCCTCCTCCTCCCACTGTCTTGATCAGAGTGGTTGACTCTACATCCTTCCCTGCATTGCCTGCCCTTCTGTTTCTCCTTATCGTCTTAGCTATCTCATCATGCCTTTCTTGACTCCTGGGACTCTTTCTTCTGTGGTGCTTTGACAAATTTTGACAAATTCCCATACGCTTATGTATCTGAGCACTTGGTCCCTGGCTGGTGGCATTGTTTGAGGTTATGGCACTTTGATGAGATGATACTCTGCTGAAGGAGGAAGTTATCACTGGTGGTGGGCTTTGAGAGTTTATAGCCTGGTCCCAGTTCACTTTCAGTCTCTCTGCTTCCTGCATGTTGATAAAGATGTGATCTCCCAGCCGGGCATGGTGGCGCATGCCTTTAATCCTAGCACTTGGGAGGCAGAGGCAAGAGCATCTTTGTGAGTTCAAGGCCAGCCTGGTCTGCAGAGGGAGTTCCAGGACAGCTGGGGCTACAGGGAGACCCTGTCTTGAAAAGACCAAAAAAAAAATTTTTGATCTCCCAGCTAAGTCCCAGATGTCTGTCACCAGGCATCCCCTGCAGTCATGAACTCATCCTCTGGAACTATAAGCACGATAAACTCTTCCCTCTATATAAGTTGTCTTGGCCATTATGTTTTAGCATAGCAACACAAAGCAACTAGAGTACCTTTATTTCTCTCTCTCTTTGAAATGCAGTTTGTTATTTGTTGCTCCAATTCTTTTCATTTGGAGTTGTGCAAATAAAACATCTAATTTGCTACCTATCTTGACTGAAAGGTCTAGTGTTAAGCTTTTTTTTTTTTTTAATCACCAAATCAGTCATTGTTCTGATAGAACTGAATGAAGCCCTAAATAATCATGGGGAGTTTCCATTCAAATAATTGTTACTAAATCTTTTCACATCTCACCTTAATGGGAAATGTGAGTTACAATGCCCAATGATTGCTATTTCTGGTTTCTCAGTGAAAAATACTCATACTGAAGTATGAATACTAAATTTTATGATAATGAAATATGAAAGATTGGGATTTTTGTCAAAGGCAGCAGTTTATATATAATTGGGCATAAATCCAATCAAGGAACATTTTCCAATGTTACCTAATGTGACTACATCAAGGTAGTCAGGAATATTTGATACACATGAATCACAAACCATTGTGGGCTCATAAATTATTTAAAACAAAGTCTTCTCACTTCCTGTGTACAACCTTCTCTGACTCTTTTAAATTAAGTGTGTGTGTGTGTGTGTGTGTTTATCCACATAGAGGTCAAAGAACAACTTGCAAGAGTTAGTTCTTGCCTTCTACCATGTGGGTCTTGGGGATCAAACTCAGGCTGTTGGGCTTGGCATCAAACACCTTTATCCACTGAGCCATCTTGCCAGCCCCCTGATCTATAACCTGTTGATGGTTTTCTAAAAGACTAAAAACTCCTTACCATTACCTTGTAAGGTCTCTCCTCTTTTTGTCTTTCAAACATGCTACACTCAATGGCAAAGCTATGTACTTGTTCTTCTTTCTAAATACAGTATATTCTTCATTTTCTTTTTTAAGCCAATTTTTTATTGAAGCTCTGTGCAATTCATATAAAAAATATTGCCACCTCCTCTTCAGTATAGTACTTGAAATGCCTGCTAGGGCAATAAGGTGAGAAAATGAAATTATAGGAGTACTAATCAGAAAAGAGGAAGTAAAACTATCCCTTTATGCAGACAATAAGATACCTAAGGTATGCTAAAAACTCCAACAGAAAACTCCAAGAAACTATTAAGAGTTTCAGTAAAGTGTCAGGATACAAAATTAACTTAGAAAAATCAGTAGCTTTAGCCTTATTTTTTTCTTTTTGAGTCAGGGTCTCCCTGTAATCTCAGCTGTCCTAGACCAGGCTGGCCTTGAGCCCACAGTGATCCACCTAGCTCTGCCTCCCAAGTGCTGGGATTAAAGACTTGTGCCCCCAAGCCCAGCTTGTAGCCTTTCTTTACACCAATAGCAAGTAACTGAAGAAGGAATATAAAGGAGAACTTCCTACTCACAATGGCATCAGAAACAACAAAGTACCTAGGAAAAATTTAATCAAAGACACCAAAGATCTCTACAACGAAAAATTTAAACCCCTGAAGAAGGAGATTGATGAAGATATCAGAAGATGGAAAGACAGCCCATGCTCATGGATTGGAAAAATTAATATAGTAAAAATGTCCTTTCTACCCAAATTAATATATAGATTCAATGCAATCCCAATTAAAATCCCCATGATTTTTTTCACAGACTTGGAAAAAAAATCCTTAAATTCATATGGAAAAAGAAAAGACACCAAATAGCCAAAGCAACCCTGAGTGAAAATAGCAATACAAGGGGAATCATTATACCAGTCTTCAAACTATATTACAGGGTTATAGTCATAAAACAGCCAGGTATTGGAACAAAAACAGACATGTAGACCAATGGAATGAAATTGAAGATCCAAACTTGAGCACATACAATTTCAGCCACCTCATATTTGACAAGGGGGCCAAGAAGACCCAATGGAGGAAAGACAGGATCTTCAGCAAATCTTGGCAAAACTGTATCACCACTTATAGAAGAATAAAATTAAACCTTCAAGACATAGGCATAGGAGAAGACTTTTCTAAATCATACAGCAGTTGTGCAGGAAATAAGGTTGACAATTGACAAGTGGGACCTCATTAAACTCAAAAGCTTCTGAACAGAGAAAGAAACAATCAGGGAAATGGAGAGTAAACCCACAGAGTGGGAGGAAAGCTTCACTGGTGATACATGTAACAGAGCATTAACTTCCAGAATATATAAACTACTCAATAAACAAAGAAGAAGAAAACAATTTACTCCCTCAAAAGATGGAGTAAAAAGCTGAACAGAGACTTCACAAGTGAGGAAATAAAGATGAGGAAATAAAGTGAGAAATACCTTAAAAAGTGATCAATATATGCAGCAGACCAAATAAGAGCCAGCACACCTGCTAGGAACTCCAGTCTTCAGGGACACTGAGGCAGTAGCCAGAGGCACATCAGCTTCCACCTCAGGCCTGTTAAGAGGCAGCCCACCTACTGGGAGCTTCAGGAACACTGAGGGTACAGCCAGGTTACTGGCATGGGGGCCAAATCACCCCCTCAGTCAAACTAAAGGAACAGGCTTACATCACAACGAAGAAACATCTGAATATCACATCAGATTACAAACAAGACAAATCAAACCCACATGCCAAAAGCAAAAAGAAAAATCAATAACATGGGAAAAGCAAATAAGAAATCTCCACCAAACTATCAGTCTTATAGAGGACTCTGACAAGGAGATTTCCCTGGAAGTAACCCAGGACGCAGATCTAAAGGAACAATCAAAGATATACTGAAAGAAATCAATGATCAAAAGGGAGAAAATGACCAACTCAGAAGGAAATGGAAACACTGAAAAAAATCTCAGGCTGAAATGAAAATAGAAACAGAAAAACTAAAAGGGGAGAATGGTCAACTCCAAAAGGAAATGGAAATACCGAAGGAATCTCAGGCTGAAATGAAAAAGGAAATTGGACACTCATCCAATCAACAGGAAAGGGCAAGAGAAAGCCACAGTAACAGAATGGATGAAGCAGAAAATAAAATATCAACCCTAGAAGATAACATGGAAGAACTAAAGATCTCAAGCAAAGACCGTGAAAAATTAAAAACAACAACAACAACAACAACACAGGAGTGGAATAATCAGGAAATGTGGGACACCATGAAGAGGCCAAACCTCTGCATCATAGGTATAGAGGAAGGAGAAGAATCCCAGGACAATGGTATAGACCAGATCTTCAACAGAATTATAGAAGACAATTTCCCCAAATTGAAAAAAGACACACCCATACAAATATAAGAAGCATATAGAACACCAAATAGACAAGATCAGAAAAGAAACTCCCCACACCATATCATAATCAAAGCCCCTGATGCTCAAAACAAAGACAGAATACTGAAGGCCACAAGAGATAAACAAGTTACATATAAAGAAAACCCATCAGAATTACAGCTGACTTTTCAACGCAAATGATGTAAGCCAGAAGAGCTTGGACCAAAGTATTTCCAGTACTAAACGACTACAGATGCCAACCCAGGTTACTTTACCCAGCAAAAATGTCAATTAAAATTGAAGCAGAAAGGAAAATATTCCATGACATAAACAAGATGAAAGAATACATGTCTAGAAATCCAACACTGCAGAAAAGACTCAAAACATTTCAGAGGACAGAGGAAAGGAAAAGCTATGCCCAAGTGGGAAGATAGAGTAATTTTTTTTTTTGCTTCCTAACTACATTTCATTTGAAGAAAATCCCTTTCCCAGCTTAAATCCCTATGTAAACAAATGAGAGTAAAACATTAGGGTGTCACCATTTCATCTCTACTGCATTCACTTGCTGTTCGGTTTTCCCCAATTACATAAAATTCTCAAAGAATAAACATGCATAAACACTTTCACATATCCATCCTAAATGTCCTCAGAATTTATCCAGTTTTGACTGTCACTGTTTTGGGAGGCATAGGAGAGGGCAGGAGATAATGAAATGACCAATGTACTTAGTCAACCTCAAAATCTTTATTACCCCTACAGTAGTGGACCTAACTCATCTACAATTACCTCTTTACACACAGTTGTCATGCAAAATAGCTTTATTTTTATCCAGGAACACTAGGAAAAAGGAAATTGTTCTTCAGACAAGTGAGTCGATGAAGACTAAGTCTTAGAACTTCAAGTAAGAACTTGTGACTTGCTACCACAGGTATCTTTTTGGAAGGCACTGGGGCAACCTATTTAAAAACACTCTTGCTGGGCCTGCTGAGCCTCCAGGACCTCCAGGGCCTCCAGGGCCTCCAGACCTGCTGTGTCAGCTGGACCTCAGGGCCTGCTGGGCCTCCTGGACCTGCTCTTGATAAGGAATTTCCCAAACCAAATAATCTTCATTCCTTTTCTGTTTAATCAGGTGAGCTTTAGCAAATTTTAATAGATGGCCATCTTCAGACTCAGAGGCTAAGGTAGACAGGTTTTCCAGGAGTTTAGTTAATTCTTTTTCCATTTCCAGAACAGACACCAGGCCTTGTATGTCTGCTCACCAGTTGTCAAATATAGGCCTCTGAATATCTGGAACACAGATCCTACTCTTTCTTGCTGCTATATATATTAGGGTCTGTTTTGCCTGGAACCACTTCACCTGAGCCTGGTCTTGAATGAAGATTATAAAACGTGGCATGTCTTTTTCTTGTTTTGCTTCTTTGAGATAGCAGGCCATGGAAAAATAAGCATCACTGATGTTCATCTGGTGGCATGCGACTTCATTAAGAAGAGGGAAGCACTTCTCAGGAGTGGGCTCCAAGTCCAGCTCTTCCTTGTCTTCCTCATCTTTCATCCCAAACTTAAATGCAAATTTAGCCATAATGAGGGTTCAAGAGTAATTAATGAAGGTATAAACCCAGAAATACAAACAGACCAAAAATTCAAACAGAAAATAAACTTTAGAGAAGCAATATACATCTCTAAATATTAATCTTAAATATTAATGGTCTAAACTCCCCAATAAAGAGACACAGACTGGGAGAATGGATTAAGAAACTGAATCCAGGGCTGGAGGGATAGCGCAGCCGTTAAAGGCTGAGGCTGAGAACCGCAAAAAAAGAAACTGAATCCATCTTTCTGTTATCTACAAGAAACACACATCACCATCAAAGACAGACACCACCTTAAGGTGAAAGGGTAAAAAAATATTTCAAGCAAATGACACCAAAAAGCAAGCAGGAGTTGCTATTTTAATATCAGACAAAATAGATTTCAAAGTGAAACTATTCAGAAGAGATGAAGAGGCTCATTACATCCTAATCAAAGGATCAATCAACCATGAAGATCTCACAATCATAAATATATATGCATCAAACACTGGAGCACCAAAATTCATAAACACAATCCTGAAGGACTTCAAGACACAAATCAATCCCAGCACACTAATAGTGGGAGACTTCAGTACCCCACTGAGCACATTGGACAGGTCAATTGGACAAAGAATAAACAGAGAGACACCTTAACTGAACAATATGATACACCAAATGGACCTAACAGACATATGCTGAATATTCCACCCAAACACCAAAGCATATACTTTCTATTCAGCACTCCATGGAACATTCTCCAAAATCGATCATCTACTGGGACACAGAGCAAACCTCAGTAAATATAAAAATTGAAATAATTTCATTAATCTTATAGATAACAGTGCAATAAAGCTTAATATCAACACCTGAAAGAGCCCTACTAGCCTCAAGAACACATGGAGGCTAAACAACACACTACTCAATAATGAATGGGCCAAAGGAGAAATAAAGAAATAAATAAAATCATTCCTGGCAGTAAATAAAAGGGCTGATACAACACAGCAAAACCTATGGGATACCTTAAAAGCAGTCCGGGGAGGGAAATTCATAGCCCTTAGTGCCTACATCAAGAAAACAGAAAGAGCACAAATAAATGACTTAACACTGCAACTAAAACACTTGAGAGGCAGTAACAAATGAATCCTAAACATGGCAGACAGGAAGAAATAACAAAAATCAGAACAGAAATCAATGAAATAAAAATATACAAAAAAATTAATGAATCCAAGAGGTTGTTCTTTGAAAGGATGAACAAGATAGATAGACCTCTAGCCCAATTGACTAAAAGAAGGAAAGAGCAACTCCAAATCAACCAAATTAGAGATGAAAAAGGAAACATCACAACAGATAGTGGAAAGATTCAGGCAATCTTATGGAATACTTCAAAAACCTATACTCTACTAAATTTGAAAACCTAAGAGAAATGGAGAATACCTGACATCATGGAATCCACCAAGACTTAACTAGGAAGAGATCAACAGCTTAAATAGACCCATAATAAAGGAGGAAATTAAAACTGTAATTAAAAACCTCCCAACTAAAAAAATCCTAGGTCCAGATGGATTCAGGGCAGAATTCAATAAGACACTTAAAGAAGACCTACAGCCACTACTACTCAAATGATTCTAGAGGATAGAAACAGAAGGAACTCTCCCAGATTCCCTCTATGAAGCCAACATCACTCTAATACCAAACCAGGCAAAGATACAACCAAAAAAGAAAACTATAGACCCATTTCACTAATAAACATAGATGCAAAAATTCTCAACAAAATACATGCAAACCATGTACAGGCACACATCAAAAAGATCATCCACCATGACCAAGTTGGATTCATACCAGAGATGCAGGGATAGTTCAACATACATAAATCAATAAACATCATAAATCACACAAACAGACTGAAAGATAAAAACCACACAGTCATCTCAATCGATGCTCAAAAGGCCCTCAACAAAATTCAGCATGCCTTCATGTTTAAATTCCTGGAGAGAATTGGACTGAAGGGAACATTCCTCAACACAATTAAAGCCATATACAATAAACCCACAACCAGCATTATCCTAAATGGGGAAAAACTAGAAGTGTTCCCCTTAAAGTCAGGAACCCAGCAAGGCTGCCCCCTATCCCCACTCCCTTTCAGTGCTTGAAATGCTTGTGAGAGCAATAAGACAAGAAAAGAAAATTAGAGAAGTACTAATTGGAAAAGAGGAAGTCACACTATCCCTTTTTGCAGATGACATGATAGTTTACCCAAGTGATGCCAAAAACTCTGAGAGAAAACTTTTAGAAACCATCAACAGCTTCATTAAAGTGGTGAGATACAAAATTAACTTAGAAGCCTGGCATGGTGCATGTTTTTATTCCTAGCACTTGGGAGGCAGAGGCAGGTGGATCTTTGTTAGTTCAAGGCCAGCCTGGTCTACAGAGTGAATTCCAGGATAGCTGGGGCTACAGAGAGACCCTGTCTCAAAAAGACAAAAAAAATTAACTTAGAAAAATCTTTCTTTATGCCAATAACAAGAAACTGGAGAAGGAATACAAGGAGACTTTCCCACTCACAGTAGCCTCCAAAAAATAAATTATCTAGGAACAAACCTGACAAAACACACCAAAAATCTCTACAAAGAAAATTTTAAATCCCTCAAGAAGGAGATTGAGGAAGATACTAGAAGACGGAAAAACCTCCCATGCTCATGGATTGGAAGACTCAATAGAGTAAAAATGACTATCCTACCCAAAGTAATATACAGATTCAATGGAATCACAATTGGAATCTCCATGAGCTTCTTCAGAGACCTAAAAAAAAGCATTTTAAAGTTCAAATGGAGAAACAAAAGACCCTGGATAGCCAAAGCAATCCTGAGCAAAAAAAGCAATATGGGGATTGTCATACCAGACTTCAAACTATACTACAGGGGTATAGTCATAAAACAGACTGGTACTGGCACAAAAACAGGCCTGCAGATCAATGAAGGAAAATTGAGGATCTAAACTGCAACACATCCAATTTCAGCCACTTCATATTTAACAAAGGGGCTAAGAAAACTCCATGGAGGTAAGACAGTGTCATCAGCAAATGGTGATGGCATAACTGGATCACCACTTGTAGAAGAATAAAACTAAACCCCTACCTCTCACCATGTACAAAAATCAACTCCAAATGGATCAAAGACCTTAAGATGAAACCCGAAACTCTGAAAATAATAGAAGAAAAAGTTGGTAGTAACCTAGAAGTCATAGGCATAGGAAAAGACTTTCTTAATCAGACAGCAGCTGCACAAATAATAAGGTCAACAAATTGATGAATGGGACCTTATTAGACTCAAGTGCTTCTGTACAGCAAAAGAAACAATCAGGGAAGAGAAACCCCACAGAGTGGGAGGAAACCTTCACCAGTGATACATCTGATAGAGCATTAGCATCCCGAATATATAAACTACTCAAAAAACAAAGGAGGAAGAAAACAAATGACCTATTCAAAAGATGGAGTAGAGAGCTGAACAGAGACTTCACAAATGAAGAAGTAAAGATGACTGAAAAATATCTTTAAAAAGTGTTCGACATTGCTAATAATTAAGGAAATGCAAATTAAAGCCACTTAAGATTTCATCTTACTCTGGTAAGACTAGGTATGATCCAGAAAACAAAAGATACCAAATGCTGGAGAGGTTGTGGACAAAGGAGAACACTCATCCACTCCTGGTGGGAATGCAAACTCGTGTAACCCCTGTGGAAAGCAGTGTGGAGAACTCTTAAGAAATTAGCCTACCATCTGACCCAGTCATACCACTCCTGGGTATATACCCACAAGACTCATCCTATCGCAGAGATACATGTGCATCTATGTTTATTGCAGCTCTCTTCACAATAGTCAAGAGCTGGAACCAACCCAAGAGTGCCCCTCAATCAACATGTGGATAGAGAAAATGTAGTATATCTACACAATGAAATTCTATGCAGAGGTAAAGAAAGATGACATCATGAACTTTGCAGGTAAATGGATGGAACTAGAAGATACTATGCGAAGTGAAGTAACACAGTCCCAGAAAAACAAATGAAGAATGGTATCCCTCAATTCTGGAGGCTAGCAAGAAGTACCTAGTTGTAAGGCAAACTAAACATCATTAATGTTATATTTCTCTTTATCTGAAAGGAATTGTGCTCTTATAATATGAATCCCTTAATGGGCTCTAGAATTAACCTATCACTTATTTTTAGACATTGTAATTTTTGTATATGGGTGGAAGGTATGTATGCATATCTTAGAGTAATATAAAAATTAAAAGGGAAAATATGAATCCTGAAATTTGATTTGGAAATAACATACAGTTTATTTTCAGATGACATAATGGTAGTATAAGTGTGACATATATATA
>VZQC01007751.1:2097992-2128317 GCA_009823505.1 Rhizomys pruinosus | reverse complement strand
CCCCCTCTTCTGTCCTCTGCGGCATTGCACAACATGGGTGCACCAGTCTACATGCAGACAGTACATTCATACACATAAAAATAAAATAAAATAAAATAAAAAACCAACAGTCTCAGGACCAGGAAAAGGTAGCAGCAATATTAAGCATGCCCACTATGAGATAGATCCGGTCCCAGAAATGTTAAATGTCCCTCTTTTTTTAAAATTTATTATTTTACGTGTATGAGTGTACTGTCTGCATGTAGGATGGTGCACCCGTGTCGTGCAATGTCGCAGAGGTTGGAAAGGGGCATCGGATTCCCCTGGAACTGGAGTTAAAGATGGTTCTTAGCCGCCATGTGGGTGTTGGGAATCGAACCCAGGTCCTCTGCAAGAGCAGTCTGTGCTCTTAACTGCTGAGCCATCTCTCCAGCCCTAAATGTCGTCCCCCCCTCTTTTTTTTTTTTTTTGTCTTTTCAAGACAGGGTCTCCCTGTAGCCCCAGCTGTCCTGGAATTCACTCTGTAGACCAGGCTGGCTTTGAACTCACAAAGATCCGCCTGCCTCTATAGTATCTCTTATAAGAGATCAATGAAACGAAGAGTTATTTGAAAAAATAAAAGAGAAATTAATACTGTATTGTCAGTGGGTGTATGTAACTCAGTGATAGAGTGCTTACCATCTGTACACCAAGGCCTTTGGTTTGCTTTCCAATGCTAAATAAATAAATACATAAATAAACAATCCTGATGTCACACCAATCTTAAAATTAATAGAATGTGCTCCTTTAAATTGTGCCGTAATAATCTTCATACATACTTTATATAATTTTCTGCCATCATTTTTTTAACTTATGCTTATGAGTGACGGTGGTCTTGGTTTTTCCCCATATGCTCCTATGTGGTTTTAATCTCATAAGTTAGGAAATATTCCCTGTTTTTAATATTTATTAAAGATGCTTCAAGACTTTAAAATAAATAAATAAATAAATAAACAATCAAAATTGGCAAAACCTTGGGTAAAGATAAGAGAGAGAGAGAGGATGTAAACAAATAAAATTTGGGATAAAGGATTTTATACAAAGGTAACACTGAAATCCAGAGATACATTAGGGAATAATTCAAAAAGTTATATTTCAACCAATGGCAAAATCTCAAAGAAATGGACAAATAACTAGACACACATCTCATCATAATTAAAACTCTATGATAAACTGTAATAATTAAACTTGGCTGTCAACTTGGGATCTGGAATCAACTAAGAAACATGACACTGGACACATTTTTGAGGGGATTTTTATTTATTATTTTTACTTTTTATGTATGTGATTATATAGCCTGCATGTATATAAATGCATCTGAGTCAGAAGAGGGCATTGGATCCCTTGGAACTGGAGTTACTAGCACTTATTAGCTGCTATGTGGGTGCTGGGAATTGCACTCATATCCTCTGCAGGAGCAGCCAGTGCTCTTAACCACAAGCCATCTCTCCAGCCCTATGAAGGCATTTTCAAGAAAGGATTAATTAGAGAGAGAAGACCACCTCACCCCATACAATAGAGAGACACTTTTTGGCCCAGCCAAATATAAAGAGGTCTAGGGGCAAGGGAGCACTGCTGATTTTTGTGCTTGCTTTTACTTTTTGCTGGTGAGTTCATCCATTTTGTTGCTCCTGCTGCTACCAGCAGGTGCTGAAACTGGAACCAGGCTCTCTAGCCTTCCAATGTGGACTAACAACTAGTGGCTCTTCAGGAATCCTCCAAGCGTTCAGCACCAGATTGGAACTTGAGGCCTCCAGCTTCATGGACTGAGCAGGTAACAGGATTCCCAATCTCTCCAACATGGAAATGGCCATCATTAGACCCTATCATGTAAGCCAATGTAAAAAAAAATCCCTTTTCATCACCTGTATTTATTCTGTATGCTCTGTTTCTTTAGAGAATGCTGATAGAGAAACCTACAGCTAATTTTATGCTGAATGGGGAAAACTGAAAGCATTTCCACTGAAATCAAGAATGAGACAGCATCATCCTTCTCGTCCAATAGAATGCATGAAATCTTAGCCAGAGTAATAAGACAAAAGGAAGAAATAAAAATATACAAATAGGAAACTAAGAAGTCAAATTATCCTTAGTTGCAGATGATGAAAATCTCTAAAGATCTGGCCAAAAGATTCTTAGATCCAGTAAATGCTTTCAGTAATGCAGGAGATTTCAAAGTCAATATGCAAAAATGAGTAGCTTTCCTGTTACCAATAATGAACATGCTGAGAAAGAAATCAGGAAAGCAATTCCATTCACAATATCTTCCAAAACAATAAAATACCTAGGAATAGACTTAGTGAAGGAGATTAGATATCTCTGTAATAAAAACTATAAAACACTGAATAAAGAAATTAAAGATAATAGAAGATGGAAAGACTTTCAGTGTTCATGTATCAGCACAATTTCCTTTTTTTTTTTTTTTTTTAGTGTTTTTGAGATAGGGTTTCCCTGTAACCCCAGCTGTCCTGGAACTCCCTCTGTAGACCAGGCTAGCTTTGAAATCACAGAAATCCGCCAGCCTCTGTCTTCTGAGTGCTGAGATAAAAGGCATGTGCCACCACGCCTGGCTATAACTTACATTTTTAAGTTGACACATCACCAAAAATGATCTACAAATTTAAATGCAATCCCCATAAATATTCCAATGACATTCCTCATAGAAATTTTTAAAAATCTTAAAATTCATAAAGAAGACCAAAAAAAAAGGCCTGGTATTAATATCCTAACCTATAGATAACTCAAAAACTTGGAGACCCAAAATAAATAACCAGATCAATAAAGAGCAAATGAGCTAAACAGATGTTTTCAAAAGAAGAAAGACAAATGACCAATAAATAGTAGAAAAAAACCTTCAGCATTCTTTGTCATCAAGGAAATGCAAGTTAAAATTACACTGATATTCCATCTCACCCAACCAATCAATGTAGGTGGTTGTCACCAAGAAACTGTCTCCTGTTTTCTCTCATAAATTCAAGCTACCTTTGTATCTTTAGGTATGTGTTTTACTCACCCTACAGATCAGAAATTCAAAGGGCTTCAAGGAGAGGAGATAAATGAAGAAATATAAAGGGACAAAAGTTAATAATGGGATAGGAAGGGTTCAATGGGCTGAGAAATAGGAGAACAGGTAGAGGTGGGAGTATAGGGAGGGACAGTTAACACTAAAGGGCTTCTGACAACTCATATGGAAACCTGCTATTGTAGAAGCTTCCTAAAATATATACATATACATAGAGTTTGAATGGAGTGACCCTATAATGGGGGTACAATGCTCCTACCAGATACCTCAGACTAGCATATAGCCTAGTGTCAGCAATGTACTCTCTCTTTTGGAAATGCTATGGGGGAGGGTGTTCCATTTATCTTCAAACATTACTGGCTATTAGCATTGCTCTTGGTTACTCATCAGAACTTGATGGTAAGACCCCATGATTGAAGAAATCACATACTTGGGAGAAACCCAAGTGAGTATTGACCTGGAAACTTCACTCTTACTGGCTAGCTTTCATGGTAGTATCAGGTGCTAAGTATGCTACAGAAAGAGAAAAGCAATCATCAGTCTTACCCAGCTAGCTGTAAACCTACAGTGATGATTTTCCTGGTAAAATATGCCCACTGGTATAATAGTGTCATGAATCTTATGGAAATAAACAATCACTTTCTGATTGGCTTTAAGGCCCACTCCACAATATGGAATTTTTTCCTTATCTGGGCCAAAAAAATCGTGGCTAGACAGATTTTAGGCCCTGGGAGAGAGCCCACTACTAAGCTAAGTGTCATAGTATTAAAGCAAATCCTAGTGACATCCATATACACATAGATTAGGGCATCTCTTAACCATAATCAGAGAATCTTCTTTTTTCAGTAGATGGAGATGAACAGAGACCCACAACTGGTCAATGTGTAGAGAAAAAGAGACTACAGGGTACTCAGCTCTAACTGGGACATTTATGCCACACATTCTCCCAAAGCCTCATGAAGTCGTAGAACAAGGAGCAGAAAGATTTTGAGTCTGAGGTGGTGAATGACTACAATTAAATAATTTTTCCACATACCACAGGGAAGTTTCAAATATGATACAGCAGAGGCTGTGATGGTATGTATACACAAGACCTGCACAAACTCAAACCTGACAAAATCCCAGCTTGGAGGAGGAAAGGGGGCATGAAACCTCAATCCCAGCTGAGGAACTCTTGGTAATTGATACAAATTAACAAATCCTGCTGGGAGAGGGAGAGTCAGTTTTGTTTAAGGGTGTGACCACCTGGGTAGGTTGAGCACTCTCCAGGAGATGGAACCACACCCAAGAGCATTTGGGGAACATGATGGACTTTAAATAAAAAAAAAAAAAAATAGGACAAGAAATGTGTGTGTAGGGAGTTAACAATATGAAGGGCAGATCTGAGAGGAGATGGGAGAGGAGGTGAATATTATCAAAATACATTGTATAAAATTGTCAAAGAGTTAATAAAATATTGAATTAATAAAAATAAATCTTAAAAAGGACACAATAAAGTAAAAAATGCTGCCAAGGATGTGGTGAAAAAGGAACACGTTTGTATAGCCACATATAAATCAGAATGAAAGATCTTCAAAAAGCTAAAACAGAACTACCATGTCCAGGTCTTCTGATCCTGGTAACACCCAAAGGAAGCTAAGTTGGCGTGCAGGAGATGCAGCTGCACACCTGTGTCTACTATGACTCTATTCGCTATACCTGGGATGTGGACTCAGTCTAGATAGCCATTCGTAGATAAACGAATAAAGAACATGTATTACATACACTCAGTGGTATGATATTCAGCCATAAAAGAATGAATTCATGCCTTAGCTTCTCATGTTCCTCTCATATGAGGATCTAGAACAGAAAAGATCTGAGTAGAAGAGAGGCAGTTATGGATGAGAAGGAAGATCATGGCGGCTGGAGGGGGTTAGAGAGAGTCAAGGGAGATGGGTTTGCTCCAGTACGTTCCATCCATGTATGAAAATGTGAAATGCATCGTTTTGTATAATTAACATATGATAATGAAAGTTTTATAATATAATGTAAGTGTATGCAATTCTCATATAGAAATGTTAAGCTAATAAAATTTCATCGCTTTTTAAATTAGTGATACAGTAATCTAAAAGAAATCCTGAACTGCTAAATAGACTTCTCAACTCTTACATTAATTTGTTCTGTGACAATGAATACCTGAACACAAAGTGATTAGAAGTATTTACAAGCACCTATTGTATGTGTCTTATTGGCTAAGAGTGATAATTACAAAAATATTAGATGAGATCATTCTCCCCAGGATCAACATAGAATAACAACATAAATTTCATGTGAAATATCCAAGAAATGCTGCACTGATTTTCTGACACATGATTACATTTTTGAAAGCCCCCAAATCCTATAGATTGGATTAAGCTTGGGAAAAGAAGTGTTATACTTCCAATACAATGTAATGGTCAAGTGTGGGATTAATTTTTTCAGAAAATTGTAAGTGACATTTTCAGAAGTTAAAGGTTTCCTGTATAATAGAATTCACTTAGTGACACACACTGTCCTGTGTCTCTGCTATCACACCCGCTATCTATTGAGGACATCTATTAAAGACAGTTCTAATCCTAAAACTTGCACTAAAATTGCAGGTGTCAGTGAAGCAATTTTCATCTCCTCGTTGCTAGTTTCTCCCCTGACTGCTAGGTGTGATTCTTTTCCAGTGCTTGAAAATTCATAACCCATTTGGTCAGGATATTCAGATTCACATGTACCAAGTGAATTTTCTTGCTTTGTAAGTTTTTACTGTCTTAGATTTCTGTGATCCATTTTTGGCTTATTTTATTTCTAAATCAACATTTGAAAAACTTACCATTAATGTGAATAACTTTTTCAGAAGGGAGATTACTGGTAGAAATCTGTGACTAACAGAAAACAACCCTTATAGGGTATGTTTGATGTACACATCTGATATTACTAATGAAGGTAAAATTTTTAAGTGATACTTCCTTTTATTTTACTATGCATTTCCCAGGAATCAGGGATGAAGTATTAGATAACAACATCTAAATATAGATACTCATAATTTTCTAAGGCCATTCTATATTATCTTTCTCCTAGTTGATAACTTATTCCACAGAATAAGAAAGTCAGTATCCTCTTGATAGTAAGATCAAGCCTGAAGCTCTCTGAATGCAAAAAGGAAGTAGGTCAATGCCATATTTTATGAAGTTAGAATTTGAGTTTGGGGTATCAAGAGAGATGGAAAAGTTCACTGTGGGAAATATATCAGGAAACACTCAGAAAACAGAAAAAAAAAAAAAACCAGCTGAAAAGTAAACCTAATGTATTTTAAACTGGTAAGCCACTCACCCCCATAACACCCTAATGCAGCAGAGCTTGAAAACCTTTATGGCATCAGCTAAGATATATTTCAGTGGAAGGAAATAAAGACCACTTGAGAAAAAAAAAAAAAACAAAAAAAAAAAAAAAAAAAAAAAAAAAAAAAAAAAAAAAAAAAAAAAAAAAAAAAAAAAAAAAAAAAAAAAAACAGGAAAGTATTTTGCCCTAAACCAGACTCAAGAGGTCCTGAGCTTTTGTTATCTACTCAGCAACCCTTACACAAGTTTAAGCTCCAAGATGAATTAAGAAAAGTCAGTCACTATCAAAGCAACATTTGTAGAAAACAAAGCAAATTAGATCAAGGAGGGAGAAACATTGCGCCTCCACCAGTAACTAAAAAGCACTCAAAGAGCAACCATATTTTTTGCTGTTCTCTTTAAAATAGACTGAAGTCTAGATTTCAATGATTAAGAAAGCTCAAAAGGAGGTCAAGAGGAAAAGAGAAGTCAACGAGCTAAGCACAGGGACAGGCTTTCACAAGTGAGAATTAGACCAATATGTTTGCCAGAAAAGTGTTGACCTGAATTTCCCATACTGATATTTTGATTTACCATCCTATACTCAGAGAGAAAAACAGTGAATGGTCTCCCTCATTTGTGGATGCTAACACAAAATCCCCAGATGAAAGGCAAGCTGAACAACATTATTGTTATATTTCTGTTTATCTAAAAGCAGCTATGTTGGTATAATGTAAATCTCTTAAGGCACTTGATCCACCACTTACTTTCAGACTCTGTAATTACTGTATATGAGTGGAAAGTATGTATTCATATTTTAGAGTAATATAAAATTAAAGGAGGAAAATGTGAATTCCTAAACATAAAAAAAAGACTGAGAGAAAGATGTAGGACAGTTATGGCAGAGTACATGATCTGGGGTGGGGTGTGGGGAAGGGAAAGGGGAATATGTCTAAACTGAACTGAGAAATGATGTCTGAAATACACAGAACATCAATAAAAGCATTACAAACATAAATTAATTAATAATTTAAATAGTGAAAAAATGATTTTGAACTAGCACATGATTTTCAAAAGTTAAGTATTTATAATTCTGACACATGATATTTATTAGATGTTGTTAACTCTTGGCAAAGGGTGGGATGAGAAGATTGGAGCATGATTTTGTAAGATCATGCTTTCAGTAAGACATTGATGAAAATATTAATTTGGGCTTAGCATTTCAGTACATGATTGCTCACTAGTAACAGCCACAGAGAAGAAGGCAACTGAATTCATTTCATAAAACTCCTACTTTTGTAGGCTGATAAGAAGGGCAATGCGATAGCTAATATTCACTGTCAATTTGACCGAATTTAGAATCACTTAGGAGACACACCTCTGGGTATGTCTGTGAAGACATTTCAGAGAGTTTAACTAAGGAAGGAAGACCTACCTAGAATATAAAGAGTGCCATCTTTCAAGGACCCAGACTTTATGAATAAAACAAAAAGAGAACTTGATAAGCACTAGCATTTGCCTCTCTCGGCTTTCTGATAAATCCCTGAGTGAGCAAGTTCAAACCACAACTGTGAACCACTACTACCACCATGCATTTCCCATATGATGGTCTCTATCCCCTGCATTGTGAACCAAAATAAACCTTTTCCTCCTTAGCTGCTACTTGTCAGGTATTAAGTCACAGCAGTGAGAAAAGACAGAAAACATATGGAGAAATGAGTTTATTATTGCAAAAAATCTAACAGTGTGGTTTATAAAGGCATTGGAACTGGCTTTCAGGGGGAATGTGGAGAAATTTGGAGCTACCAGCTAGAGAAGCCCTAGGGAACTATAGAAAAAGTATCAGTTTTGTGAGAATGTAGAAGAATGCCAATAGAATGTCAATAGAAATGCAGACAGTAAGGACCAGGCTCATGAGGTTTCAGAAGAGAAAAAGACTCTGTTATGAATTGGTTTTGGGGCCCTTCATACTGTATTCTGGCAAATAATCTGAGTGGGGCTGAAAAGGCAGGTAGAGCTCTATGAAATGAAAACCAGCCTTGTCTACGTAGCAAGTTCCAGGCCAGCTAGGTCTACAGGGAGACCCTGTCTCAAAAAAACAAAACCAACCAACCACCAAACAAACAAACAAAGAAAAATGTAAGTTGTCTGACAGAAAAATTCAAGACAATAAAGCATCCAAGCTGTGGTATTGTTATCATTCACTGTTTTTGGTCAATTCTTCAGTGATAGAGAGGAGAAAGATCTGAAAAATATGCAGTTTTCTGAAGAAAGGAGTGTGAGCAAGTATAGTAGATGTGGAGAAGGCAGTTGCCATAGTTAAAGAAACCAGTGCCACTTAAAAACAACTTGAATTTTCTGCACTGAGACAATAGGAGAAGTGCTCTGAGGCTAAGACCACACCTGTACAAGGCTCCAACTTGTGTAAGTATACATTCATCCTAAAGTAGAGAGCTTGAAATGAGAAATTCCAACAGGTATTTCCTACTCAAAACCAGCCACCTACAAAAATATTTTCCCAGGTTCAGCCTCCAACACACACAGTGGCCATAACAGATGTGTTAGAAGTCTGATAAGACATTGGGGCCTAATCAAGTGTTTCTAGGTTCTTGGCTTCTTACTCAAAGGATTGAAATAAAAGCTCATACAGATTCACAAAAGTAGCATGGGAACCTCATCCAAAGCAATGTGCTATACAGATTAGATAGTACTGTTGAGACTGACAGAGGACCACATGAATAAGGCTACTCAAGGGCACCAGATTATCACCCGGGATATCTAAAGGAAGGAGATGCTGGTTACTAGGGGGAATATTTTGAGTGGTTTTCTATTTTTATTGATATATTAATTCGAATGTTTTTTCCTACTGTGCATACTGCATAATGTACCTAATTTTAACTATATGCATGCTCAATTATTCATAGGTTTAAGATGCTAAATAGTGGGTTCTTCCTAAAAATTTACTTGAGGACACAAATTTGCTTTAAATAGCACATGTACCCCAAACCAGTTCAGTCCAGATTGACCTTCCTATTCTTGTTACCTGGATACAAATGTTTTAATAGAAATTATTAAGATTTATTGTGCTGGAGAAGGAGAAATTTATCCCATTGTTCACAAATAAGGATGTACTTGTACTGACACAGGTAGGGGTATGATGTTGAGCATTGTTTGGAAAGAGGTGCATATCCACAGTATAAGGTAAAAGAGCTAGGCTACCAAGTACATTATTAGAAAGAGAGACATACAAATCCAACCCAAGTAGCCAAATTACTAATTTTTCCCTGTGCTTGCCTGACTCAAAAGGGATCAAGAATATATTTCAAGCTAGCAGCTGAATTTGGCAGCATAATCCACATGGTGTTAATTTTACAGTCAGGCCAAGTACAAGAGTTACAAGGGAATAGAGGCTTGTACAAAGGTTCCAGAAAAACTCTGAACCCAATGTGTGGCACAGTCAGATTTCCTATAAAGAGGCCTTGAGAGGTTATCACATGAAACTCTGAAAGTGAAACCTAAGTTACAGTGGATAACCCAAAATGTTGGAGATTCAAGGACCACAGAACATCTGTAAAGACAAGCTACAGGCATGAAGAACAGTCAGCCCAAGAGAGATGTATATGCTTCAGGCAACAGAACTGGAAAGACTGGGATAATCAAGTGCAATGGATCCTAGTTCATCTCAAGCCCCTTTAATCAGCCTTAAAGCTGCAGGATTTGGCTTTACTGAGAGCCAGGTCTTGCATCAGTCTCATCTTTCCTTATAATTCTCACAACCTCCATTTGGGAATAGGAAGTTTTATCCTGTGCCTTTGTGTATTAGAAATATATAATTATTTTTAATTTCACAGGGGCACATACTTAAGAGTTTGAGTCTAGACTTTTCAACAGTCCTGGAAGGTAAGAATGAATGCATTTAGCATTATGAGCTAATCATGAACCACTGAAGACCAAGGGTGGAATGTTATGTTTTCAAAGTGATGTGTTGGATCTAAAATGACAAGGGGTGGATTTCTCATGATTAATCTTCAACGTGAACTTGACTGGATTTCAAATCACCTAGGAGATATGATATACCTTTGGGCATATCTCTGAGGACATGCAAAGAGAAGTTTAACTACAAAGAGACCTGTTCTGAATGTGGGCATCACCATCCCATGGGCTAGGATTTAAGGCCTTATGAATAAAAACGAGAAAAGGAAAAAGCCAGCTTTCCCTTCTATCTCCTGGCCAGATCTAAGTGCCGCCACATCAGCTGTGAGCTGCTCCTACCACCACGCCTTTGCCAGCATAATGAGCTCCAGCCTCTCAACTAGGAGCCAAATAAACCCTTTCTCTCTTAAACTGCTTCTTGTTAGGTGTTCAGTCACAGCAACGAGAAAAGCAACTAATGCCTGCACATTAAGGATATTTCTTATCTGCTAGCTTGTGATTTTTACATGTTCTTATACTTTCCAGTGAAGTCACTGGAAAACAGTACTTTACCATGTACCTAAGCAAAAATTTAACCGCAATGCAGATTTTTATTTGGAATGGAATTAGCAAAATTCTATCTATAATGTCAAAAAATCTGTTTCCTATTAAAGTTAATGACTTGAATTGCTGGTAGTATGAGTATAGAAAAAGTCAGGGAATGGGCAAATCCATTCGTTTCTGTCCAACATGAAAACGTAATTTCTAAATATAAACGTGATGATGGAGTGTTTGGTTCTCTTTTGGTATATTGATTTAAAATACTTCAATTACATCTCTATCTCTATCTCTATATCTATATCTATGAAATCTCATGGTTTTTAAGGAGAGATGAATGAATATGACTATTAATACATTTTATCATGGGGAATTTTTTTTTCCAAATGATTTATCTAATAACACTTAAAATTCAGAGTGTTCTGTGCAGACTATCTAAATAAACAAACTCTTTTTGGGGGGGGGGATAGGGGAGGAAAGGTTTTCTTCAGCTCATATCTCCCAGGTCACAGTTCATCACTCAGGGAGCCCAAAGTACGAACTCTGAGCAGGAACCTGGAGGTAGGAGCTGAAGCACAGGCAATGGAGGAATGCTGCTTACTGGCTTGCTCCTCCGACTCTTGTCCAACCTGCTTTCTTTTTTTTTAATGTAATACTTTTATTGATATTTTGCGTATTTCAGACATTTTTCAGTTCACTTTAGACATATTCCTCTTTCCCTTCCCCCCACCCCACCCCAGATCATGCATTCTGACATAAATATCCTGCACCTTTCTTTCAGTCTTTTTTTATGTATAGGAATTCACATTTTCCTTCATTAATTTTATATTACTCTAAAATATGAATATATACCATATACAGTAATTACAGAGTCTGAAAATAAGTGGTGGGTCTATTCTAGAGCCCATTAAGAGACTTACATTATAACAACAGAGTTACTTTTAGATAAACAGAAATATAACAATAATGTTGTTCAGCTTGCCTTTCAACTGGGGATTTGGTGCTAGTATCCACAAATGAGGGAAACCATTACTCATTTGTTTTTCTGGGACTGTGTTACTTCACTTATCATAATGTCTTCTAGTTCCATACATTTATCTGCAAAGTTCATGATGTCATCTGTCTTTACCACTGCATAGAACTCCATTGTGTAGACATACCAAATTTTTTTATTTAATTTTTATTGATGGTTTGTGCATTTCGTACATCATTTTCCAATTCAGATCAGGCATATTTCCCTTTCCCTTTCCCCCCCACCCCCACCCCATCCCAGATCATGTATTCTGCCATAACTGTCCTGCATCTTTCAGGTTTTTTTTTCCTTTTTTAGCTATAAGTGATAATCCATGAGTATAAGCATCCTTTGTGCAAAACCAATCTATAGACTGTTGTGCCCAAACCACCACAGTCCCACCATTCAGTGGGGGGTGACAGGTTGTTTGTTCAATCAAGTTGATCAAATGAGTGTCCAGACTACATCGCTGTAGTTTCACCGTTCACCCCAATCGCAGCCTTTACATTCTACCACGCCCCCTCTTCCGCAGATTGTTCCCTAGGCTTAGAAAAGGGGCACAGGTGGATGAGAAGTAAAACTGTCCTCTCTCTCTGGAGCTGTTGACTTGGATTCTGGTCAATTCTGGCTGTTTCCTTTCATGGGCTGACAGTTTGTTCAGGAGTAACCTTTCGATCCTACTAATGAAGCACAAGCAATTAGATATATAGGTATTTAAGCAGCACTAATAGTTATGGTAGGTTACTTTGGCATAAACTTGATCATGGTGGATGATCTTTTTGATGTGGGTCTGTATGTGACTTGCAAGTATTTTGTTGAGAATTTTTGCATCTGTGTTCATTAATGAGATGGGTCTATAGCTTTCTTTTTTGGTTGTATCTTTGCCTGGTTTTGGTATTAGACTGATGCTGGCTTTATAGAAGGAATTTGGGAGAATTCCCTCTGTATGTATCCTTCTGAATAGTTTGAGTAGTAATGGTTGTAGGACCTCTTTGAATGTTTTATAGAATTCTGCTGTGAAACCATCTGGGCCTGGGCTTTTTTTAGTTGGGAGGTATTTTATTACATCTTCAATTTCCTCAAATATTATGGGTCTGTTTAAACTGTCAGTCTCTTATTGGCTAAGCTTTGTTGGTTCCCAGGATTTCAGATATTCATCCATTTCTCTAAGGCTTTCAATTTTAGTGGAGTATAGGTTTTTGAAGTATTTTCATATGATTGTCTGGATCTTTGTCTGTTGTGATGTCCCCCTTCCATCATGAATACTATTGATTTGGAGTTGCTCTCTTTTTCTTAAGGCTAGAGGTCTGTCTTAAATAAATGAATTATATAAGATTGTATATAATACATGTTTGATAACAATAGCATTTGGAGAGTGTTGAAAAAAGATCATGAAATAGCTTTTTAATATCAAAATAATAGTATCTATACCAAAATGATATAGAACTGTGGAATGATATGTCCAAAGTTTAAAAGAATTACTCCAGCTTGGCCTGGTTCCACAAGCCTGCAACGTGAGCAGCTGTGAGGCTGAGGCAGAGATAGAAAGGAGAAGTTTGAGGATAGCCTGGGCAATTAGTGAGGGTTTGTCTTGAAATAAAATTATACCAAAAATTGGGGGTTTGGGATACCTCAGAGAAAGTATGTGTTCCCAGCATGCATAAGGCTCAGGGTTTGATTCCCAGGACTGCCAATAAAATAAAAATAGCTGTTTCAGCAACATATCAAATATAGGTCAGAATTTTTTTTCAACTACAAAGATAAGAAATGTTAGGTTTGTACAATGAAACAAATTATATACCTGAGTTCAGAAACAAGAAAACGATGTAAATTCAGAGTAGCAAATTCAGAACCTAGTAAATTGACAACCAAGAATATTGACCAAATTTTAAGCTTCAAGGTACGTATAAAGTTATTTTAATGCCCATATATGCACCACAAGACATGAGTTTGGGCTCAGACAAGGATATTTGTGCTCTCGAAAACTCATGTTGCAGTTTAGCTGCTGTTGCAGGGTAATAGAGGAGCCATTCCTTTCCCTTCTATGCTTTTGCCTGTCCTCTTTCTGAAATAAGAGGAAAATGCAAGTGTTTTGAGCACTGGCTTCCAGCCTACAGAACAGGGTCTCATGTAGCCCAGGCCTCCAACTTGCTATGTAGCTGAGGATGAACTTGAACTTCTGATCCTCCTGCTTCTGCATCCTCCATTCTAGGACTGCAGGGGGTGCCACCAGTCCCAGTAAATATGGTGCTGGGAATCAAACACATGGTTTTCTGCATGTTAGGGAGGCACTCTACCAGCTCCAAAGATTCGTTCATTGTACATTTAGTCTTGGAAATTCTGTTGTAGCAGCATAAAACAATAATGGGGAAGTTAAAACATAATACATACTACAAAGCTGGGACAAGTGAAGGGCTGTTGTCTTCATGAAAAGTGGGCTAAAATAATTCTGCCTACTAGCATAAGAAGGTGCTAAGAAAGATTGACCTTTTTCTGAGATTCTGAGAAAAAAAAGGAAATCACCTGCGAAGAATACAAAATTGCCTGTCCATATTTATAATGTGCATTGCTGTGGACATTCATAACTTGAAAATTTAGCAATAGAGCTGATCTCAGTTTAGTGCACTCTCTGAAACCTGGAGCATAAACACAACGCCATTCCACAGCAGCATTTTTCTTTTTTTTTGAGACAAGGTCTCCCTTTAGTCCCAGCTGGCCTGGTGGCCTGGAGCTAGCTATGTAGACCAGGCTGGCCTTGAACTCACAGAGATCCTCCTGCCTCTGCCTCCCAAGTGCTGGTATTAAAGGTATGTCCCACGACGCCCGGCCAGCAGCACTTCTTAAGTGTGAGGAAAATCAAAGAAGAGTCTTCTATTATACCCAGCTGTGTCACACAGAAAGAAGCCATGATGACAGGTGAGCAGACAGCAAACACAAGAATTATTTACTGTCCTACCAAACATGATGTAACAAACACTGTGGAAGAATCTAGAAAACAAAACAGTAGAATGGAAACAATAATAAACTTCAAAATATGTGACACTCTAAATAATGTTCAGCAGGTTTGAAAAAGACTATTAGAATTTTTTTAAATCCTCAAATTAAAACTAAGTTGTCAAAAGATTAGACAATTTGGGAGAGAACAAACTGAAAAACAATCTTAAGGAAAGGAGATTACCTCAAGTACAGAAAAGGAGCATAGAGAAACAGAACAAAACAGGAGAACTGAAGATCGAGCACATGCTAAAGCAGGAGTGATGGAGAGAAGAGAGAAGGAAGAAGATATCCGATCTCAAGAGTCATTTTTTATAATTTTCAATTTGATGAAGGATATTAATTGAATATTAATTAATTAACTCAAATTGAAGAATTTCAAATATAGCAAAAAAAATTCTCAAAGCAACTAGAAAGGACAAACAGACTCCCTACACACAATGAAGGAACACTTTGACACTGGTAAAAAAAAAAAAAAAAACAAAACAAAGGATAAAAAGAGCAGGTAGTTATATGTACAATATTTTCTTCCTTTGAAAATAAATCTGACAGAGAATTACCATCAAAAATATCTAAAAACTACTCAACAGACAAAGATGGAAGAAAACAAATGACCCACCCAAGAGATGGAGTAAAGAGCTGAACAGAGACTTCACAAGTGAGGAAGTAAAGTGGCTGAGAAACATCTTAAAAAGTGTTCAACATAACTAATAATTAAGGAAATGCAAATTAAAACCACTTTAAGATATCATCTCACTCCAATAAGACTGGCTAAGATCAAGAAAAAAAAAGATACCAAATGCTGGAGAGGTTGTGGGGAAGGGGAACACTCATCCACTGCTGGTGGGAATGTAAACTCATACAACCACTATGGAAAGCAGTGTGGAGAACCCTTGGAAGTCTGAAAATGAGCCTACCACCTGACCCAGTCATACCACTCCTGGGTATATACCCACAAGACTCATCCTACCACAAAAATACATGCACAGCTATGATTATTGCAGCTCTCTTCATAATAGCAAAGAACTAGAACGAATCAAAATGCCCCTCCACAGACTAGTGGATAACAAAAATATGGCACTTCTACGCAATGGAATTCTATGCAGTGGTAAAGAAAGATGACATCATGAACTTTGCAGGTAAATGGATGGAACTAGAAGACATTATGCTAAGTGAAGTAACACAGTCCCAGAAAAACAAACAACAAATGGTATCCCTTATCTGTGGATGCTAGCACCAAATAGCTAGTAGTAAGGCAAACTGAGCAAAGTTTTACATATATATTTTTTTTCAGACTCTGTAATTGTGGTATATGGGGGGAAGGTATATATTTATAATTTAGAGTAATATAAAATTACAGGGGAAAATGTGAATTCCTAAACATGTTTTAGAATTAACATGTGAATTCCTAAACATGTTTTGGAATTAACATACAGTTTACTTTTAGACATCATAATTTTGGTATATATGTGAAGAACATATATCCATATTTTGGATCAATACAAATTGGAGGGAACAACAACAAAAGGACTGGGTCAAAGAACTGACTGAAACAGTAAACTTTACCCCCAAACAATAAACATCTGCATAGAAAAACTTTAAAAAGACTGAAAAAAAGATGCAGGACATGTATGGCAAAATGCATAAACTCAGGTGGGGGGGTATGGAAAGGGGAATGAGTCTAAATTAGACTGAGAGATGATGTATGAAATGCACAAAACTTCAATAAAAATGTTAAAAAATAAAAATAAAAATTATGTACAGCAAGTATGGAAATCTGATTATAAAATCTTTGTGAGACATTATGTCATATTGCTTTTTTTCTTATCTACATGTTTGATGTGGGGTAGAATTAGAAACTAAAATATGAGGGGTTGGGAAATGAGCTTGGTTGGTAGAATGCTCTCTTAGCATGAATGATACTCTAGCACAGCATAAAATATAGTATGATACACGACTGCAATCCCAGCACTTGGGCAATAAAGACAAGGAGATCAGAAGTTGAAGTTCAAGGTCATCCTCAGCTACACAGTGAGTTAGAGGACAGCCTAGGCTATATAAGTCCCTGTCTCATAAAAAAAGAAAGAAAAAAAGAAATAGAAAAATTGCAGGGAAATGTTTAACATTTATCAATAAAATTTCAATTGCTTATCATAATGACTTTTATCCCCTCATTCCAATACACCAAGTTACTATCCTGAATAATAATTATAAAATAAAGTTAGAGGACCCTTATTCAACTTGGAAGAGACTAGGGAATCTTCTTAATGGTGGCAATATCATTTATATCAGGAGCTGCCAAACTATAGCACTCACACTGCCACCTCTTTTTATAAATAAAGTTTATTGAAACACAAAAACACTTTTTTGTATCTATGGCTGCTTTCAGTCTGGGCAATACAGTTATATATTTGCAAGCTTAAAATATTTATTATCTAGCCATTTAAGAAAAGATTCACCAACATCTGGCTTAAATAATGATACTTCTTGTGTTTTCCCTTTAACAAATCGACAATACAGTTTAAGGTTAAGTCACAAATCTTTCATAGATTCAAAGATAATAATTAACTAAGTTTAATGGTCATAGATTTGTACACAGAGGAAGCCTGAGGTAAAAGCAAATACTAAGAAATTCTGAAATATCTTTGAGTGTTTGCTTAGTTGAACATTCTCCTTTCAAGATTCTCAATCCTCAAGCGAAACTGGTTTTCTGGGTAACATGAAGGTTGCAATCAGTCATCTGATTCTGCAGTAGAACCAATTAATCTCAGTTAATAGAGCTTTCCCATGTGCCCAATCCCAGCCAAGGTTGAGTTTATTTTATATTAGTTTACAATGTACAGAAATGAAGTATTTATCTAGATATGCATTTTTAAAATTTCTCTTCCCATATATGTTACTTTCCTATTGAAGAACTGGAAATACTGGCTCCTTATAGATTTTTAAATGCCTAAAAATCATGCCATTATGCTACTAAATGTACTTTATGCTTGAAAATAATAACTTCACTTGGTCATGGATGAAGAACTAGATTTCTAATATCTGTTTGCTTAAACCTCAGGAAGTCCTTCCCCCCTCCCCCCCTTAACTGGAGAAGCCAGGCCTTTCTTTCTTTTTTTCATTAAGATTGGTTTCCTGACTTAATCACTTAAGTCAATAAAAATGGTAATAATAGCTTCTTTGAAAACATAAGTTATCATTTGCAGCAAATATGGCAAGAAAAAATTATTGTCATGTCACTCATTTAGGTCCTTTTATTACCAGATTCCTTCTACTTCCCCATTCTGATTTTTTTATTGTTGTTGTTGTTCTCTGGAACTACTTGGCCCTGAAATCTACCTGCCCTGCACCCAGTACTCAACACCTGGTTAGTGACTTTTTAACATGTCTCCTCATGCTGAGTTCATCTCACAAGCCTCTCATAGTCATTGCACAAATACTTATTGAATTAGTTCATTAGCTAATCATTGATAAATCTTTTAAACCTAAAATGATCTTGCCCTCCCCTAAATTCCTGTAGCTCTTAGGAAAAAAAAAAAGAAACTCCTGGATAATTTTTTACTTGTTTTAAGTAAATAAAATACTATATTTTCTGTGATCTCCTTCAAGGTCAAAGGCAGTGTTGTATGGCTATATGTTTTTTTTTAATTTTTTTCAAAGTAGCAATAAAAAGAAGAGAGAGTGACAGGGTCATACAATCTGGCAAAGAATCTTTTATCTACTTTTATTTCACTGCCTCACCTTTACATACAGTACATATATATTTACTATTTGAGCAAACGGCTACTTGTTAACTATACCAATTAAAAACCATATTACATTAGTAAGGTGTACTTTGATGTTGGGATGAAACAACCCATCTATAAACACTAATCACAGGTAGAAAGAAGGAAAAATCAAGCAGCCCAGTGCCACTCAAATTCTTGATTCATTTTCCAAGATGATTTAGAGTTGGGTTTATCTTTAAGGGTTTATAGAAGTATTGAACCTGAACACAGTCAAGAAGTCATAATTGTTCTTTTTCAAGCCAGAAACCATTTTTCTTTCTCATTGAAAGCTAAAGTCAGAGTCACTAGATTTGTGCCTTGCAACTTAAGCCTCTTCCCTATTTTTCCTCGTCTGCTTTTCATTTTATGTGTCAGATTTTCCAAGATGCTCAAATGGGTAATTTCCAAAGAGCAACAATGTCTGTTTCCAGAGTCTGTAATAAATTCAATTGTAAGATTACCTTTCCTTACAGAAAGCTCTCAGATTCTCACAAAGCCTGCACAATGTACTTCTAAACCATTTTCACCACTCCCTCCCTTGGCTTAATTCCTCTTCCCTCAGCCATTGGAGAGAGCTCTTGGCTCAGTTTTGTTCCAGGAGACTGCCCTACATTGTAGTCGCCATCACCACAAATTGGTTATACGGTCCCTATAAAATGGACTTGTGTGTTTTCCAACTTTGTTCTAGCAAAATGTTCAGCAACTCTGTTTTGCTTTTGGGGCAGGATGTCAGAGGAGGTGGGTGGTTGGAAGGAAACCTGAGGTAGAGAGACATAATAATAAACGTCTGTGTGCCGGTGATCCTCCTCCATTCCTAGAACAAAGAGAAGCGTTTTCCAGTTTCCTTTTGAAGACGGAAGACTGGTGATACACTCAAGGCTCAGCCAGTATGCCCCCAAAGAGAGGAACTGAATGAGACAGGAGCTTTTTCCATGGACTGATTCACCGGTGGCTCACACCAAGGGGAAAGTATTGAAAAACGATGACCATAATTCTTACTGACCTTTGAATGCAAGAATCGTACCTTTTCATCTTTGAGTCCCCAATAACTCATAAATATTTGTTATATAAATATTTGTTGAATAATTCAATGAGTTTTTCTTTGGGGCTTTTTTGTTTTCTTTTTAGTTTTACCCTTTTTTTGGTATTTTTGAGACAGGGTCTCCCTTTTAGTACCAGGTGTCCTGGAGCTCACTCTGTAGACTAGGCTGGCCTTGAACCCCCAGAGATCCACCTACCTCTGGCTTCCAAGTGCTGGGATTAAAGGCATGCACCACCACGCCCGGCTTTTAAAAGAAGCATCAGTACTAAATTCTGTGACTTTTCAAGTGTCTGTACCAGAAAATCTTTGCTATACTGTATGCAATGTGTGTGTGTGTGTGTGTGTGTGTGTGTGTGTATACTGACACAGGAGTAGCATGAGTGGAGAAATAAAACAATATGAATAGTGTGCTTTACAACCGAAGTGATTTCTAAGAACACAGAAAATGATTTTCAATGGATAATAATAATGTACCTGATATCAAAAATTGGAAAGGTGAATTTATTTATTCAGTTACCCAGTAAGAATTCAGTGAGCAGTTAGTTGTGGTGGCCTTAAGCTAGATGTGCCACTCAGTGTGTTTATATATGAGTATGTGTGATAGTCAGACACCTTCATGTGGATAAGTGGAGTCAGGACTATATGTGCATGTGGAAGGTGTAGAGGTTAATCCCGAGTGTCTTTCTGTATCATGCTCCACTTTTTTGAGATAGTGTATCTCACTGAACCCAGAACTCATCAATTCAGCTAGGCTCATGGAACAGCAAGCACCATGGTCCACCTGCCTCCGGTCCCCTCTGCCAGGTTACAGATGTGCTATCCCATTCCAGTCTTTTCCATGTGGGTGCTACAAATCCAAACTCGAGTCTTCATGCTTGTATGGTCCAGAGCTAAACATTGTGAATGATACATATATAAACCAGATACCCAGCTGTCCTCATTGGTGATTTCTGAGGATGCAACATACACGCAAAGGATTTAAAGCCTCTGGTCATCTGAAAATGCAGTCCACGCCCACTGGTGCTCCTAGCATCTTTATTTATTTATATTATTTATTTATATATTATTTACCCAGTTATCTAATAAGAATTCAGTGAGCCATTATGTAGTATGGTCATAAGCTAGGTATTCTACTTTGTGTGCGTATATATGTGCATATTTATTGAGCACTGTCACATTGACCAAAGATCCTTTCACAGGTGGATTAGGAAAGGTAGAGCAAGTTTGACCCACAGCTGCCACATTCATATATATCCTATGTATCCCCATTTAACCTGGGTATTCTCCCCAGATCTTCTGTCTGCCTTGGGCATCTATTTCCATAGTCCCACCATCGATATTTGTGCTACTAATGTTCTTTTCTATCATTTCTGTATAGCAGACTTTTGGAGAAGGGTCTCACCAAACTGCAGCTTTGTCTGAACATTTTAGTCCTTAGTATGATAAACTCACTAGGCTGAAAGGCAGAATGCTTTCCCTGATTTTCAAAAATTTGGTGCATAGTTTGGAAGGTGATCCTAAAATATGCTGGTAGGAAAAATAGCAAACCAATAAAGGGTATAATAGGGCCGGGCATGGTGGTGCACACCTTTAATCCTAGCACTCAGGAGGCAGAGGCAGGTGCCTGGTCTACAGAGTGAGTTCCAGGACAGCTGGGGCTACAGGGAGACCCTGTCTCAAAAAGACCAAAATAAATAAATAAATAAATAAATAAATAAATAAATAAATAAATAGTATAATAGGAATTTTAGTGACTGGGTAACATATCAACCTTAGAGCAGACTTGGGCCAAACTAGTCTCTGTGATGCCAGTTACTATTCTCCCAAGGAACACTTCTCTCTAGAGCCTGCAGCTTGTTTCAAATGTATGAGATAATATAGTGGTGCAACATTATGGCAATGCCTGAACAAAATATCCTTATTCTTAACATACATTAAAATCAAGAGAGGCACCTGATCTGTTCCAAAAACATGTTCCTTTAAATTTCTCCCAGAACTCTGCTTCTGAAGATGTAGTGCTCTCTCTTTATTGAAGCTATATATCCAACAGGAAATGAGGATGGAAAAGATGAACGTTATTTTATTTTTCTAACCCTGACTGACCTAGAACAGTACACACAACCACAAATATTTTTTATCAATCTAATCTTACCTACAGTAAAAGAGGGATAACTCTCCAATGTACAGAATATTCACTGCTTGCAGAGCTTGATATTTTCACTATATATACACATGCATACATTATTCTGGGTCAAGGGTAAGGAAGGGTCATGAGGAATTAAAGCTACATCTTGAAATTACAAGAAGAGACCAAGGCCTACTAATGTAAACAAGCTTCGATGGTGTTCCAGAAGTCATTCCCACAAGATAAAGGAATGTTCTTGATTGTTATTGTCCTCCTTCAGTCATAACTGAAGCATTTCTCATTCATGACTTGCCATCTGAGACCAAATACATTGTTTTCATTGGATTAATAGTGATTATATTGATTCATTTTGTTTTGTTTAGCAATGTATTAGTCACTTTTCTGTGGCTGTGATAAAACCACCATGACCGAGGAAACTTACAAAAGGAAGAGTTTATTTGAGCTTATGATTGACGGTTCCAGGGAATCAGAGTCCATTGTGGCAGGAAGCATGGTAGCCGGGGCTGGAGCAGCAAGCTGAGATTCGCATCTTGTAATGAGCACAGGAAGCAGAGAGAGAGAGAGACTGGAGATCGCAAGGCTTGTTAAACTCACTAAGCCTGCCCCCAGTGACATACTTCCTCCAGCACGGCCACACCTTCTAAGACCTCCAAGAACAGTGCCACCAACTGGAGACAAAATGTTTGAAAAGTTAAAGCCTATGGGGGGCACTCTTATTCAAACCACCACAAGCAAAATGTCTCAAGTTGGGTACTTCATGAAGTAGAAGTAAAGAGGTTTGCTTGGCTCCAAGTTCTACAGATTCAAGAGCATGGAGCCAGTTTATGTTTCACTCTGGTGAGAATTTATTGGCAGATATCACATGATGGTTGGGTAAATGCAGAAGAGGTGAGTGGTACATGCAGAAGAAGGATGCATTTACAGGAGATGTCATGCTCTCTAAAACAACCTATTTTTTAGGAACTAATCAAGTCCCATGAGATCTACTTTATTCCCTTCTGTGGATAATGTCACCTTCCATTAGCCCCCATTTATTATCTTCCATGCTGGAGCCCAGGTCCTTAGCACCTTTTGGGGACAAGCCTTGTTCAGACCATGGCAATAATAATAGCTACAAATATCATATATTAGTTATTCAGTGTCTGAGACAGTGTGCAAGGTGCTCTACATACATTCACTCATTTCATCATCTCTAAATCTAGAGAGGTAGAGATTGTCATCTTCATATTGAAAGGTGCCAAAGAAGTAGCTTGCTGCAGGTACCATGGGTCTGAATGTTAAAGCCTCTGTTTGAACAGAGAAAGCACCAAAACCTGCAGTCACTTGTCTCCTATTGGACAGACAGTATAAGCTCCCTGCCTTTTCTAAGACTTTTGAGAAGGTTGGGATAAGACATACTTGAATGAGGATGTAGAAGATGTGAGGCTCAATGTGAGGCTCTCTCAGTGAGAGTACTGGAGGTGCTGAGGATGATCCAAGAGATGCTCAGTCCTGAGACAGCTCATCCTACAAACACTATGCCCAGTGTGTTCTCACCAGCTTAAGAAAAAAAAAAAAAAAAAAAAAAAAAAAAAAAAAAAACAAAAAACACGTGCTATATAAATGGTAGTCTTGTGGGAAAAGAAGTAAAACAAGGAAGTCCTACCCTTCTGTCTTGTGTTAGCAAGTTCCAGTACCTCTGTCTTTGTGTTTCTTCTCTGATCCAGGGCCTGAAGCAGAAGACAGGGGTCCCTACTGTAGATCATCTGAGAGAGCTTCCTCTCTCTCTGCATTCAGCTTAGTTAAGATGAAAAGGGATGCATCATCCACAGATTGAAGGAGTCTTTCTGTGACTTTTCTCAACTCAAGAACCATATTCACTCAGAAACTTAGAGTTTGTGCATGTTGCCTTGCCTCCATATGGTTTTCTCTCATTTGAGTCTTCTAAAAGAAAATGATGACATTATTTCTATGAAAACCAAAGAAATACATGATCTTCTCTGACCACATGAGACCCTAGAACTTGGTCAGCACTGATTACAAACCAAAACCAAAACTAAAACTAAAGGAGTAAAGGTTCTTCTTTGTACTATAAATTAAACCAGTTCTAAATTCTGCTCAACATAGATTGGAGAATGTCAGAATGGGAGGTGAAGAATTATTCAGCATCCCTCTGACTATATATAGAATTTATTTTCTCTGGCCTGAAATGGCACTTCCTGTACTTTCATGTGTATACTATTTTTTTTCTAAATGAATTTAGGTAACGATAGAGGTGTTTGCTTGATATCTCCAGAGGGTAAATCCATCTAATTATACACCAGAGAGGAGATGTAGAAGGAGAGTCACAAAGCAAATATGTTTCATCATACTTTAGAGCTGTCTCTCAAGTCCGAATTATGCAAAACAACTAGAAGCTAAGAAATTACTTAGGGCGCAGCAAGACGGCTCAGCAGGCAAAAGTGCTTGCTGCTATGCCTAATGACTTGAGATAGATCCCTGAGACCCACATAATGGGACTAGAGAAATGACTCCAGTGAGTTTTCTTCTGGCTTCTTGTACACACACACACACACACACATACACACACACACACCACATCCCCTACACAAATACTCAGGCTGCCTGATGGATATAGAAACAGTTTTTAAAAACTGAAGACCTGAGACCACTCCATGTGGCTCAGGACTCCAAGTAAGCATCATAGAATGATGCACCCCCTCATGAATTCTCTGTCATTACTGCTGCTGCTGGTAGGTCTTTTCCATGAGCACTCTCCTGTGCGCTGCAGGATGCTTAGCAGCAGTGCTGCACTCTACCGTCTACATGCCAGTAGCACCTCCTCAGCTATCTCTGCTTATGATGATCAAAGACTGTCCACAGGAATTGTCAAACAGCTTCTGAGGAGCAAAATCACCCAGATGAGAGCCCTAGCCAGGAGAAATCTTGAGCTCGCCTCTTTCAAAGCTGCCCATAATTTCCCACTGTAAAGTTTGCTTTAACACAGCTCATGTCCATTCTTTATGGACTATTATTTTCTGAATTTCTCAGGTATGTGATGGAAGATTATTCATGGCTATTGTTTTCCATTTCAGTAAATGCAGATATCATTCTTTTTAATAACTTTATAGTATTCAATTATGTGATATACATAGTTTATTAATTAGTTCATTCTGCTATTTCCAGTGTTTCAAACTACAAATAGTGGTATAGTTTATGAGTTCATTCATTCAACAAAAAACCTTTGTGAGTACTCTCCATTACCAACAATTGTGTCTGATCCCTATGAATAAGACATATAAAAATGAATTTTACTCTCAATAAGGATAATGCATAAAATCATTATAGATTATAAATAGATATGTAACAATTAATTAAATCATTATAGATTAAAAATAGATACATAATTATATAATTTATCTAATGCTAAGTCGTAAGTAGAATAAGGGGTGAAGCAAATGGGACCTTTTTCTTAATTAAAATTGTTCTTTAACAGCTTCATACATGTATACAATGCATTTCAATTACTGTCCCCACCACTCTCTCAACTCCCTCCCACCCTTATCACCTTCTCCTCCTTCCTTCAAGTCTCCTTCTGAAGTTCATGTATTTTCATTTTGTTTTGTGACCCACTGAGTTTAGCTAAGGTCATCTGTGTGATCATAGGTTTAGAACTGTCTGCTGGAGACTGATAGGCTCACAGTGGGTACATAACAGAAGAGAATGACTCCTGCTCCACCAGAATCTATCAGTAGTCAGTAGTTAGGGAGGGATGACTCACGTGTTTGAACACTTGGTCTTCATCTGGTGGTGCTCTTTGGGAAGGTTATGGAACTTTAGGAGGTAGATCCTTGATGGACGAAGTGTGTTACTGGGGGAGAGTTTTGAGGTTCTATAGCCTGTGCCACTTCCTGTTCTACCTCATATCTAGATTGCCAGGACCATGTAATGGGCTAGTCTCATGGTCCTGCTGCCATGCATGCACCACCATACGATAGTATCTCTTGAACAACAATCCAAAGTAAACCTTTCTCTCTTAAGTTGCTTTTGTCTGGGTGTTTATCACAACAAAAGAGAAATCAAGAAACTCATACAGAGAAGTGTAACCTTTGCTGTGATAAGACTGACCATGTGGTTCATAGGCTTTTGGAACTGGTTTGCAGGAGGAATATGGAAGGGTTCAGAACTTTGGACTAGAAGAGCCCTGGAGTGTGATAACAGAGCTTAATAGGCTACACTTCCTATGGGAGTGCAGAAGACTAGAAATTTAAGGAAAATGAAGATGGTAGCAGCTTAGTTCATGAAGTTTCAGAGAGGAAGAATTCTATCAGGAGTTGGGTTTAGGGGCTATTCAAGGTTATACTCTTGCAAAGGATCAGGCTATATTCTGCCTGTGCCCTAAGAGGCTAGTTAAAAATATTACACTAATTTATTTGGTGGAGGAAATTTCAAGACAGCATAACATTGAGTCTGTGGAATGGTTATTACTGATTACTATTATGTAGGTCTACACTGAAATAAAAAACAAGTGGGGCAGAAGGAAATAAAAATAGTTTTAAATTTTCAATTTCACAAGAAAAAGAACACCAGGAAGAGTAAAGATGCAGCCAAGGAATATACTAGAAAAAGGCTGTATTGTTTAAAAATTAGTGCCATTAAAGACAGCCTCCTTCTTATCACTGAAAAAATAAAGAAAGGTGTCCTGAAGGTACGATCCCACCCACCAAAGAGTCTCATTCATTACAGGCAAATTTATTTGAAAGGAGAGGGCTTAAAGTGTTTCCTACTTTTGGAAAGCAATTTCCTCAGGAAAATTTTCACCATCTTTTAATAGTTATTTTAGTTTCATGTGTACGAGTGTATTGTCTGCACGCTGTAAGTACACTCATTTTGTGGAATGCTTGTGGAGGAATGCATTCTCATAAGAGGATGTTGGATCCCCTGGAACTGGAGTTACAGATGAATGGATGGTTGTTAGCAGCCATATGGGTGCTTGGAATCAAACCCCAAATGTCTGTAAGAGCAGCCAGTGCTCTTAACCACTGAGCCATCTCTTCGGACCCAAATTTTACCATCTTAAGCATACAGAAGCTGTTGCAACTGTGCCGTAGTGCAACCATGCTGTCTCTCAAGCTGGCAGCAAAACTTGGCCCTGACATCCACTTGATACTAACTTTGGAGGTATGAAAGATGCAATATTGAAGGGGTTGTGGATTCTTCCTCTGTGGTTTCAGAGAGTCATTGAGACAAGGCAACTTGTGGCAGGAACTGAGTCACTGTGAAGAGGTCCATGACAAGTCATGAAGCTATTTAGGTGAAGTCTGGGTTGCAGTGTGTGGGAAAACTTCGTTAAGATGGGTTGCATTCTAAACCAATGGGGCCTCCCTGGCCACATCCATGGGGTCGGGTGTAGTACGAAAATGTTTAGGATTTGGTCCTGAGATGTGAGTCATGCTCAATATATAACCAGACATTTTGCAATAAAATCTCTCTCTGCATTTGGACATTAACATACATCCATGTGGTGTGCTTTCCTGAGTGTGTTTTCCACATGGATCGTCCTGGGATTAAATGGGCCCTGCCACAAATCTTGGTGGGCCGACCCACAAAATGGCACCCAACGTGGGGCATGGAGACCAGTTTGGTAAGCTAGAATCTCTGCAAGATGGGAAATGACACCGTTAAGGAAGCTATGATTCAGGAGGAATTGTTTTGTGATGTATGGCATGTGTTTGTTGACTGTGTGCTGTGGTTTGATGTGGCTGTTGTGTTTCAAGTTGTGGCATGGAGAAAGTTTAGCATCTCCAAATCAGTTGAAGGGCATTCAGCAAGGCTCCTTGCTATTGTGAAGAGAGCTGAAATTAACGTGGCTGTGCATGTATCTCTGCAGTGGGGTGAGTCTTGAGGGTACATGCCTAGAAGTGGTATGGCTGGGTCACGTGGCAAGTTCATTCCAAATCTTCCAAGGGTTCTCTACACTGCTTTCCATAGTGCCTGCACAAGTTTACATTCCCGCCAGCAGTGGATGAGTGTTCCCCTTTTCCCACAACCTTTCTAGCACTTGGTATCATTTGTTTTCTTGATCCTAGCCATTCTTATTGGAGTAAGATGATATCTTAAAGAGGTTTTGATTAGCATTTCCTTAATGATTAGTGATGTTGAACACTTCTTAAGGTGTTTCTCAGCCATCTCTAATTACTTACTTGTGAAGTCTCTGTTCAGCTCTTTGCTCCATCTATTGAGTGGGTCATTTGTTTTCTTTCTTCTTTGTTTTTTGAGTAGTTTATATATTCTGGAAATCAATGCTTTGTCAGATGTTTCTGTGGTGAAGGTTTCCTCCCACTCTGTGGGATTTCTCTTCATTTCCTTGATTGTTTCTTCTTTTGATGTACAGAAGCCTTTGAGTTTAATGAGGTCCCATTTGTCAATTGTCAACATTAATTCTTGTGCAGTTGCTGTCTGATTTAGGAAGTCTTTTCCTATGCCTATGACTTGTAGTCTGCTGCCAACTTTTTCTTCTATTGCCTTCAGAGTTTGGGGTTTCACATTGAGGTCTTTAATCCATCTGGAGTTGACTTTTGTACAGGGTGAGAGGTAGGGGTTTAATTTCATTCTTCTACAAGTGGTGATCCAGTTTTGCCAACACCACTTGCTGAAGATGCTTTCTTTTCTCCATTGTGTCTTCTTGGCCCCCTCATCAAATATGAGATGGCTGAACTGGTATGTGCTCAAGTTTGGATATTCAGTTTTGTTCCATTGGTCAATAGGTCTGTTTTTGTGCCAGTACCAGGCTGTTTTTATGACTATAGCCCTGTAGTATAGTTTGAAGTCTGGTATAGAGATCCCCCCCATGTTGCTCTTTTCACTCAGGGTTGTTTTGGCTATTCAGAGTCTTGTTTTTTCCAAACGAATTTAAGGACTTTTTTTTTCCAAGCCTGTGAAGAAACTCTTGGGGATTTTAATTGGGATTGTGTTAAATCTATACAAGAGTTTGGGTATAATGGACATTTTTACTATGTTAATTTTCCCAATCCATGAGCACAGGAGTTTTTTTCCATCTTCTGATGTCTTCTTCAATTTCTTTCTTTAAGGGTTTAAAATTTTTGTTTATAGCCCTGGGTGTCTACACCAGAAAAACAGAAAAAGCACAAGTGAACGATCCAACACCACAGCCAAAAGCACCCGAGAGGCAACAACAGATGAACCACAAATGCAACAGACAGGAAGAAACAACAAAAATCAGAGCAGAAATCAATGAAATAGAAACAAGGAAAACAACACACACACACAAAAAAAAATCAATGAATCCAAAAGTTGGTTCCCTGAAAGAACAAACAAGATAGACAGACCTCTAACCTAGTGAGCCAAAAGAAAGAAGGAAGAACTCCAAATCAACACGATCCATGATGAAAAGGGAAATACCACAACAGACAAAGAAAAGATCCAGAAAATCACTCGGACACACTTCAAAAATCCATACTCTACCAAGCCTGAAAACCTAGATGAAATGGATGAACATCTGAAATCCCAGGAATCACCAAAGCTCAATCAAGAAGAGATCGGCAGCCTAAACAGACCCATAACATGTGAAGAAATCTTACTGCATCTTCGATTTCTAAGTATATTTTAATGTTAACAGCTATAATACCAGTAAAAACATTGCCTCTGGGTTGGAATGTGGCCCTTCCTTCACAAGACACAAATTTATATTAAATAGCCAAACATAATTCAATTTCAACAAAGGTTATGGGTTATCTATTAAAATTTTTAAAATAAAGGATCTATACTGCCACCTACTGGTTACACCCTTTCAACATCTGAAACAAAGATGCAACCAGGTTTTCATTTTATTAAAGTGTTAATAAGTTTTTAGGTCGTTGGGAATAAAAAATAAAAAATATAAAAATTTAAAAATTTAGAAAATATTTAAAAAGTGAATTCCCGTTAACATCATTGCGAAATTCGCGGCCACCATTTTTTTTTTAATTATTGCCCACATACAGGCTAAGACAAGCCTGCATTTCATTCAGATGGCCAGTGGGTAGCTGGTGCTGAGGCCTGCATTTCATTTGGGTGCCCAGTTGTTTGGAAAAAGGCTCCCTTTGCGAAACAACAACCTGGGTAGCTGATGTGAAATTCCTGTCCTGGCTCTGGGCAGATGGAAAGTTACAGCCAAGAGTGGGAAAACTGTCTTGTTGTCCCAGGCTAAGGACCTGAATAGGAAGTTACCTCTCTGGTCGGGTTACATGAGTAACCAACTGACCTTTGCACCTAGGGGTCAGTTCCCCACAGTGTCCATGAAGTGGACACTGTGTCCCCCTTCCCTTAGCAGGACTGTGCTGCACCTGCTCGTGACAGAGGAAGCTTCCTAGAAGCTCCCACAAAAAAAAAAAAAAAAATCAAGATGGTAATGTTGGTAACAACTTCTCATGGGCCAGTCTTTAATTAACTAATGGGCATAAGAAGTGTAAAAGAAAATTTTATTAAGAGCTAGATATTGAAAAATCTTTAAAGCAGGTTTTCATGCCAGGCCTGGAGAAGGCCAAGAG
>VZQC01007751.1:2005477-2096290 GCA_009823505.1 Rhizomys pruinosus | reverse complement strand
CTTGGAGGAAGATAGTTATTAAAATCCACTTTGTTAAGGTTTGCATGTAAAATGGTATTACTTAAAAATAACATGTTTATATAGAGAGGTATTTCAGTAGAGATTTATACAGAAATACGAAATAAACCATATAAATTAATGGAATTGATTTCTCTGAAGTCATAGACTAGTCATATAGATTTAAAGAACAGTGAATATTGGGTAAAATTTATTTGGCAGGTATTCAACTTTGCCCAAGCTTTGTCTACATATTATAGGATATTAGTAGACTTAGTAAAAGACTTAGTTAAAATGCTTAGACTAGTTAAATACTTGAAGATTTTGGTAGAAATGGTAATACATTGAACTAATATAAAAATGTTAATTGTTTTATTTACAATTTGTAGAATCCAACAATAATTTTGGAGTTAAGGTACACAAATGGTATATTTTTTTGTGTTACACAGCATCACTTGTAACACTTTCTTTTACTTGTGGAATAACTTAAAGAAATTAAGTTTAAGTTTACTTCCCAAAAAAGTAGCATACAGTCAATGATAACAATTTGGAAATTTGGTGAAAACTTATGCCTGTTTCCTGTTTATGGGTATGTGTAACACAACTAGGCATCTATAGGTCAAAACATAAAAATAAAAAACAAAAAGAGGAGGTGGTATAATATTCTTCCTGGGATACAATGGAAATCTCTGTATTCCAAACCTTTATGATAAATTTTCAATTTGAGGTCTTGAAAGCTAACAAGGGGGGAGATTTGTATGTTCCCACAGGTAAAAACACCAATTTAAATGCTGAAAATGTACAATTTTGGGCTGTGCAGGATGGACTTGGGAAATGCCAGCAGAGAGGCGACCCATGAACATTAAAGAAAGAGGAACCTCAGACTGCCGTGAATCACAGACTACTGAACATCTCTCTGAATTCTATGGGGGTTAACGTTTATAAGGGCCCTAATGAAGTTTACCTCCAGATGCGAGAAACCTTCCTACATCTCCCTTTTATAGGAAAAGAAAAAACATGATGGTAATGAAGTCATTCCTAACTGTAAATTAGATCCAACTGTTATAGTGGTAATTCTTAGAGTAAACCATATTTAATTGACTAATAGACATAGAACTGTGAAAGGATTATTCTCTACAGAGCCAAAACAATTTTCTTTATAAGCAAAACAGAATAAAGCAATACAGTAGAGGGGCTCTGAATCAGCAATGGATTATTCTGCCTAGGAGATGTTGGCTAGGGGATCCACGCCCCCCCAAATTATAAAAGGCCTTTTGCCTATAAGTGGTGATATATCAGTATTTAAGTAAGGGATGTTGGGGCGCTGTGGAGGAATATGTCACTCGGTGGAGGGCAAGGCTTAAGTGAAGGTCTTTTTTACAAGGACCTGCGAATCTCCCCTAGTCTCTCTGTCTCTGCTTGGTCTCAAAAACCCTGTTGGCTCGATTTGCACAGAAGCAATGCGGGAATCTCAATGCGAGCTAGCTCCAAGCCAAACTCGTGGTTGGACTACCCGAATGCCTTCCTGCCCACAAGTCACTTGCTTGAAGGTGACTCATCCTATCGTCCTTAACGCGGCTCCTCAATTCATTAAGCATTCAAATAGTCCAAGAAGACTCTTCCTTTTGTATCCTCAGAGGTGAGTTCGATTACCAAGAGGTTCTCATATCCTCACAAAGCAATAAGCCACCAGAAGTATAAAACATTGCGTAAACAAAACGCAAAAAATCAAGATGTTTCACACTAAAAATTTATAATTCCTCCAATGTGAAAAATCCTACCATTTGAGTTATTCTATGGTACTCCAGATGGCGCAAAAGTGTTCTCTTCATCAGTATCAGTAAACGTCAACTGTGCGGCTAGATAGAGAATGCTTCAAAGATTACTGTGAAAGGAGACAATTAAACCAATCCAACATCTTTATCTGCAAACTGTAGAGATGACTTTTGGTGCAACGCACCCATCCGAATGCATGCGTTAGAAGTAGTCTAGGCCTATATTGGTATCTTATGCCCAATAATTCTAGAACAAATGGTGTAGCCTTATTAGCTTCTCTCCATTGGAGCCAGGTAACCTCATTAACCCTCTTTCTGAAGAAATGAACTGATTGCCACATGAAGCGTCACATTGGCTCTAGTGGTGATTAAGAATATTAGAGTTGAATAAGCCACAAACAATGAAGCACTCCTGCAATATGAACACGCCAACGCATTTATAGAGAAATTACAGTTTTGGTGTGAGATATTTTTGAATTGAGCGATAGTCCATATCCAACACATCTGTTACGTATGGTTGATAGCGTATAGTGCATCAACAGTGTGTTTAGAAAAAAAATTGTGGTCTGGTTGCCATGTGAAAATCACATGTTTGTATCTGTTTTAAAGGATTCGGGTCTAGCTAGAAAAATAGAACATCTAATTGCTTGTGCTTGTTAGTAGGATTTAAAAAGAATAACGTTCATCTTTTTCCATCTCATCCTGGGGTTGACCCCTGGATAAGCTGACAAACCATGGAAAGAGAAACATATAAACGCTTCAATAAAGAGAGAGCACTACATCTTCAGAAGCAGAGTTCTGGGAGTTAAGGAAATGTTTTCTGGAACAGAAAACTAGAAGCAAGTCCAGTAAAAATGATGCCACTCTCTCTAGTGATGTTATAGATATAGATATGTTAAGCGAATTTAAGTGATTGATATAGTTTCTCACCCACTAGGTGTTCGGCCCTACTTTCCCACCCAAAGTGCTCAATAAATTGGGAGGAAAACTATTGTAGGGTGGATTGCCTTCATTTAAAAAACTTAAAAACCCTGCATAAGCCAGGATGGTTAAAAATGTTCTTTTAAGGTTCGACTACATCATGAATCATGGATATGTCTAGGAAAGGGGTTACTCTCCTGCAGAAACTCAATATTGAATTACATAGAATGCAGCTTATTAGAGGCTGCACTCAGAGGTATAATCAAATTGTAAGAACCGGACGAAGCTTTTCGACTACACCAGCAATATAGATCACTGCAGATGGGGAATTGTTTCTTCAAATCCGTGGATGTTGTGGGCCCAGGGGATAAATCCAACAATCCGCCTGCCACAAAATGGTTTAATCCTGGGTAAGGGCTCCCTGTGTCCTCCTAAAATTTTGTAGGTGGATTAAAAAAACAAATGAAGAGAAAAAAGGATCTTGAAGTATACTTACAGGGAGAAGATTGGGGGCACAGAATAACCTCCCACCCCACTTGCGTGACTGGGAAGACCTGACAGCTTAACATATTGCGCACCAGAGGATATGTTGTATTGGAGACCCCGGTGCCCATGGCAAAGGTGTACGATCATTACTCAATGCTGGCATTAATCCAGGGCAGTGAGATATGAAGTAAGCCTTTAATCCAAGCAAAAAGGCCGAGTACTAGATAGACCAATGAGATACAACACCTATTTGTGTAGGTCTCCTCCGGCTCGCCCTTCTACGTCTAAGCAACTGCACTGTCGCTTATCGATGTTGTGTCAGACTCTGAGCTTAAGCCTCATCGCTGGACCTGAATACACCCTAAATTAACCGGATTGCCGCAGCGAAGTGTATGCCTGTATATCACAATTCTAATAGGCTATTGGCTCTCCCCTTGAGAAATAACCCATGGCTATTGCCACAAGCTTACATCCTCTAAGGGTTAGATGTTTATAAGCCATCCCGTAAGATCGATCACTATTTTAACCGAGAGGGACGGTGGGGCAAGATATTCTCTAATTCTTGATGCCATATGAAACATAGGCAAATTGTGTTCTCTTGCTAAAGAGCTAACCACGCTATATCATAACTATTGTTGCTGCTTAAATACCTATATATCTAATATGCTTGTTTCCATATCTTGAGTGACATCCAGAGTCTGATCGAGTTAAGGTTATTTCTGGACAAGATTTGTGCTACAAGCCCATGAAAGGAAACCCAGCCTGAGTTTGACCCCAAGCTCACAGATTCCCTGGTCAGAGCTCTTCCGATCGAGAAGCCTCTTCCAGTGCAGAGAGTGGACTGTTTACCTCTCATCCAGGGCCTGTGCCACCCATTTTCTAAGCAGTCAGGGGTGAATACAGGACTCCTTGCGGAAAGATTGAAGGCGTGCGGCGTTGTCACTAGCGTGAACAGAGAGTCAATTAAATGGGTTATATATAGGATAATATAATGCATTTCGTAAACGGGCTGCATATGTGGGGTGTATGTTCTGTTATCTATATATGTCGTATGAACCTGATACGAAAACAGCAAAAGTGACTGTGTTAAATTCAGGGACTCTTCCATTTGATCAACTTGAATTGAACAACAACCTTCAACCCCACTGGATTGGTGTGTGGTCTGTTACAGGATAAGTGGTTTCTTAGAGAAACAGAATAAGGATGAATTTTGTCTCGGGCAACACCTCTGTCATAGATAGGTGGTTGTGTACTGCCTAGAGGATGCTTTTGTACTCATGGATTATCAATTATAGCTAAAATTGAAAAAAACAATAACTTGAGAGAAAGATCAGGACAAGTTATGCAGAAGGCTTATCTGGGAGTGGGGGGGGAGGGAAAGGAAAATAAGCCTCGCCGCTATGAGATCTCTGGAGATGGCCGAAAAAAATATTCAGTGAATGCCTCACAATCCAACCAAATGAAGCAGCATCTAAAGTGAAGTAATAATTAATTAAAAAACTAGAAAAAAAAGAAAAGTGAATTAACTAGTGACCCAGTAGGAAAATTTTTGCTTCCTGTACCCATGACCTTGCGTTCTGCTGGTCTAGATGTTTTGGCTCCAAAGGGGGAGTGCTTTTGCCAGGAGATACAGCAAACTTTCCATTGAACTGGTAGATAAGACTTCCCTCTAGCCACTTTGGGCTTCTACTGCCCTTAAGCCAACAGGCTAAGGAAGGGATAGCAGTAGTAGGAGGAGTGATTGATCCAGACTACCAGGAGGAAGTTTGACTTTTCTCCACAATGGGGGCAAGGAAGATTATGTCTGGAAGGCAGGAAATGCTGTAGGGCACCTTCTGGTGCTACCATGTCCTATGATTAAGGTTAATGGGAAACTCCAACAACCCAAACCAGACAGGACTATACACAGCCCAGACCCTTCAGGGATGAAGGTATGGGTCACTCCTCCAGGGAAAGAGCCAAGACCTGCAGAGGTGATTGCTGATGGTGGAGGAAATACAGAATGGGTAGTAGAAGAAGGTAGTCATAAATATCAGCTGAGGCCACGGGGCCAGTTGCAGAAATGTGGATTATAATAGATATTAACTTTTGTCCTATTTGGTTATGAATGTGCTTGTTCATACACACACACACACACACACACACACACACACATATATATATATATATATGTATTTTAAGCAGATACTTGTGTTGTTCCCTTTTGAATGTGCAACTGAGATAAGTGTTAAATGTTGTCATATTTAGGTTATTAGATACTGAGGGACTAAGTGTTCCTCAAGGACATTACCACCTACTCTAAGATATAATGCTTTGCTATTGCACATGAGACACTTATAACATGTTAGGTGGAATTATGACCTTGCCATTGTTTGCAATTGACATTTAAGCATAACATAAGGAGAGGCTATTTATTGGGTGTCAAGTTGATAATGGGTGGACTTGTGATGGTTAATCCTGGGTGTCAACTTGATTGGACTAAGGAACAAATAAGAGAAAAAAGATCTTCGGATTGGACCACCTCAACCCAGATGGCCCACCCCTAATGTGGGCATTACCTAATGCCTGCAGGCAGTATTAAAGGCCATGGCAAAGGGAGCTGGTCCCTTTTTTTTCTGCCGCTTGCCTCTCTCTCACTGGTGAGTTTGTCTTGCTGCTGTGATTAACCGTACAGATCCCAGTGTGTACTGAGACTGGCAGATCTTCTGGAATCCATTGGGCCTTCAGCACCAGATTGGGACTACTGAGACATCCAGTCTTGTGGACTGAGCAGTTCCCTGGATTCTCAGCCTCTCCAGTGCAGCGCGTCTACTGTTGGACTCCTTGAACTCTGTCACGTGAGCAAATCAATAAATTGTATATTGCTATATATTCATCCTGTTACTTCTATTTCTTTAGAGAACCCTGACTAATACAATCAACATGCTTGTGCATATAAGCTTCTCCAACTGGACTATGGGAACCTTGGGTTGTTTCAAAATTTGGATATAGATACTTGCTAATTGGTTTTACATGAATGTTACTTACATTCATTGCTTATGCTTAACAATTGGCTCACTTCATGGTTGGCTTTTTTGGATATTAATTGTCTTTAGTGTGAAAATAAAGTTTCAGGTCTGACCTGCTCCCCCACTGCCTAGCACTCAAAACAGGTTTGAGCAGCTGGCTATTCAAAACTCCAGTTCCTTTGGGTTGTTTCCCTTGCCTATAGGCTGCCCTGACTCTCAGAAAAATTAGAAAAATAAAATTTAAAGGGTGAGATGTGGGAAAACTTAGCTAAGATGGGTTGCATTCTAAGCCAATAGGAACTCTCTGGCCACACCCATGGGGTGGGGTGTAGTGACGAAAAGGTTTAGGATTTGGTCCTGAGATGTGAGTCATGCTCAATATATAACCAGACATTTTGCAATAAAATCTCTCTCTGCATTTGGACCTTAACATGTGTCCATGTGGTGTGCTTTCCTGAATGTGTTTCCCACATGGATCATCCTGGGATTAAATGGTCCCTGCCACAAATCTCGGTGGGCCGACCCAGAGCAGTGGAGACCCCAAGATGTTGAAGATGCCAGGCTTGTGGGACATCTGCCAAGGAGGGATGCATACAGGTAGTGGAACCAACCCAAGAGAAAAATGTATATTACATGTAGCAAAGCTGGAATTGTAAGGACACATAAGCCCAGATGCCTGACATGGAGCTACAGGATTTGATATTTGTCCTGCTGGGTTTCCATCTTGCTTTGGTCCAATCTTTTCCTTGCTGTGCCACTGTTCTGTTTTCAAATGAGAATTTATATATGGTGGAAGTATATAATTATTTTGCTTTTTCTTTTTTTAACAGTGGTTGGACTGCATCACACCTAGGAGATTGTTTTGTACCTCAGAAGGAACTTTGCTCTTCTGAGGATTTTCCAATACTATGAGGATTTTAGAAGCTGGACTAAATGCATACTGTATCATGAGATGTCTGTGAGCCTCGGGGAACCAAGAGAAGGGTGGTGTGAGTTGAATGTGAAATGTCCCTCAAAGGCTCACATGTTTGAACACCTGGTTCCCAGCTGGCAGCACTGTTCAGGAAGGTTATGGAAACTTTAGGAGGTAGAGCTTTGCTGGCGGAAGGGAGCCACTGGGGCAGGCTTTGAGGTTTTATATCCTGGCCCCACTTTCTGTGCAGTCATTCCTTCCTGAACCCAGATGCCACATGAGGCATGCATCATATTCTGCCACCATCCCTTCCCTTGATGCACTGTATCGCCTCTGGAACTATAAAGATAAAAATAAACCCTTTCCCCTAAGTTGCTTCAGTCAGGGTATTTTACCACAACAACAGAAAAGAAACTAAGTCTCAGGGTATTTTACCACAACAACAGAAAAGAAACTAAGTCAGGCAGGGAGAAGAAACAACTTAAAGAGAGGAAAGATTCATTTTGGTTAATGATTTAAGAGATTTCAGTCTTTGACTGTTAATTTGAGGCCTTTGGTAAGGCAAATACCACAGTGTCAGGGACATGTGGAAGAGGAAGCTCATGGTGCTCAATGGCAGTCAGAAAACAGAGAGACGAAACACATGAAGCAGCTAGGGCAAGGCAGAGCCCCCAAGGACCTGCCCCTACTGACCTATTTTCTTTAGCTGGCATGATCTCCTAAAGTTTCCTGAACCTTCTAAAATAAGGTTCTCTACCACCCGGGGACATCAGCTTTTTATTGAGTTCTTCACATTCAAATCATAAAAGCTAGAATGTTCATGGAAGACTTCTCGGGTTAGGGGACATTTGATAAAAGGCCTAAAAGATGAGAACTAGTTTTCTGAAGAACTGAATCATTCTGAGCAGGAAGAGAAGCAAATGCAAAACCCAATGGGAAGAAATGGTTTGGAGTCTTGAGGGATCGAACAGAGGCCAATATGGCTGGAGGGCAGAGCAAAGGAGGAAGGCAAGTGAGAGCTGTATATTGTAGACCTGAAAATGGCAAGACCATTGGAGGAAATTCCCTCTAGATTTTATTCTAAAGTGTTGAGAAGCCATTTTTGATCTTAAAGAGAGACAGAGCATGATGTAACTGATGATTTGAGAAATTACTCTGGGTAGAAAACGAACTACTAAAATGGAAAAATAAATTAGAGAAGCTAATTTTAAGCCCTGTTTAAATTGCTTATCTGAGATTTAATGGTAGAATGGGCCCAGTCATGGCATAGAATTGAAGAGTTATGAACAGATTCAAGTGCAGCAGGCACTGTACTAAAAGATTGAATAGTTAGGAAGGAATACATGTTATAGGATAAGGGCCAAATCATTCATGGATGACCCTTAGATATGTTTCCCAAACCACCAGGAAGATGATGGTGCCTGAGATAGAGAAGAATGGCCAATGATTGAACTTGGTCAAGTGTGCAAAACATCATTTTGTAAAGTGCTTATTACTTAACCAAGTAGAAATTGCAAGTGGGATACAGACATGAACTTAGAGTTTAGGAGTTCTATGTACTATAAAAATCAAACTGGGTACTGGGGAGGTAGCTTATTGGATAAGAGTGCTTGCTGAGAAATCATGAGGACTTCAATTTGAATCCTCAGCACCCACATAAAAAGCCAGGCATAAGCCAGGCGTGGTGGCGCACGCCTTTAATCCTAGCACTTGGGAGGCAGAGGCGGGCGGATCTTTGAGAGTTCAAAGCCAGCCTGGTCTACAGAGTGAGTTCTAGGACAGCTGAGGGTAAACGGAGACCCTGTCTTGAAAAGACCAAAAAAAAAAAAAAAAAAAAGCCAGGCATAGCTTCTATGTCCCTGGAAACCCAACATTGGGGAATAGAGATGGATAGAGCCTGGGAGCTCAATGATCTGCCAGCCCAGTACAAAATGGTGAGCTTCTGTTTCAGTAAGAGATACTATCTCAACAAACAAAATGGTATGCAATAGAGGAAGCTGTTCAACATCCTCCTCTGGTCTCTGCATGTACACACATGGGGTTGAGAACCTGTGCTCTTATCTGTACACTCATGTGCACAATACATGTGCACTTGTGTGAATCATATAGTACATCATATGCATATGAGAGAGAGAGAGAGAGAGAGAGAGAGAGAGAGAGAGAGAGAGAGAGAGAGGTCAGAGCCACTAGCATGTACATGATGCTTAAAGAGTAGATTGCAGGCTAGAGAGATAGCCTAGCAGTTAAGAGTGCCGACTGCTCTTGCAGAGGACCCAGGTTCGATCTCCAGCACCCACATGGCAGCTAAGAACCGTCTGTAACTCCAATTCCAGGAGAACTCCAGTTCCAGGGGAATCCAAGACCCTCTTCTGACCTCCACGGCATTGCACAACAAGAGTGCACAAACATACATGCAGACAGTACATTCATACACATACAAAAATAAAGATTAGATTACAAGGTCATGTGGGAAAGAGCTTCACTAGAAAGGATGAGGGCACCTTATGGATATGTGGAGTCTCCTGCATTTAGAGAAGGAGAATAGCAAGCAGAGCAGCTAACACTACAAAGAAATAGCAGCCAGGAGAGGGTAGGGAGAAATGACCACATGCCGGTACGGAATGAAACAACAAATATGTTTCTGCATATCTTTTAGTATAGTAGTTTCCTAAATGTGAAACTGCTTAATTCAAGACTATACACATAGTATTAAAATTGTAATAGATATTGTCAAGTTTTTATATATAAACCTAAAATTAGTTTTGTACTCACCAACATTTATAAATAATAACTTTTAAGTGAATTTTTGTACAATTTTATTGAAGTTTTGTTTGTTTATTTATTTATTTATTTATTTATTTATTCATTTTGGTCTTTTTGAGACAGGGTCTCCCTTCATCTTAATCATTTTTACACCCCCTCTCCAATCAGCACCCTCCCATAACCCCCTCTACTAGACTTCATGATTCTATCATTTATGTTAAGGTCTATCAAGTCAAGTTAGTATCCCAGATATGCCTCAGTGTGACATCATCCACTGAAGTCTAGTCAGCTGATCTAGAGTCACTCTCTTAAAGAATATCACCTGTTCCTTACCAAGAAATAACCAGATATCCAGTAGGTTTTCACCTAAGATTGGGGCCTGCTGCCAATTAACCAGTTCTATGGTGGACTTTTGTCTGCTTGAGTTTGCATGGGTCTTCTGCATGCTTTCCCCATTGTTGTAAGTTCATGTGAGCAAGGTCCTGGGAGCCTGTGAGACTCTGTATCCTTATGGACATGCACCTCCTTCCCTGGCACTTCAAATCTTTCTGGCCTTCTTCTGCAATTGTCCCTGGGCCCTAAGTGTGTGAAGTTTAATATAAGGGTCCTGCACAGGAACACACACTCGGAATACTATTCTCTAACATTTGTGGCCCTTTGTCTTCATTGACTTCTGTTGCATAAGGTCACTTTGATGAGAGTTAAGAGATGCATTAGTATTCTCTATACCTCTTGTTCTACTATGTTACATGAGCCTTAGGTGTAGAGGTTACATTGTAGCTGTGTCACTTAGGGCTGAAATTTTCACAAAAACTTAACCTCTGTGTGTAACCAGTTGTGGAACTTTGTAATAGTATCTGTCTGTTGCAAAAGAAGCTTCTTTGATGGATGGTGATTGGCATGCTTGTCTGTAAAAATAAGGATCCATGTTTTGCACATACTAAGAAATTACATCTGTTTAGGGCTGTGACAGACTTGGGGTTTTCTCTAAGATCTATGACCTTTTCAGCCTCGTATATTTGGCTGTGTTTACAGTACCACACATGAGTTCCCTCTCATTGAGTGGGTTTTAAATGTAATTAAGTAACTGATGATTATCCCCAAACTAAAAGTACCACCATTGCCCCCAATATAGTTTGCTGTATCAACCATTGTTGTAGTTATTAGGCCTTAAAGCTCAGGTTGGACCATCAATTGATGTTCTCCCTTAGCAGCTTGTATAGTGTTCTCCAAAGCTGTGAGAGCTGGCCTTCAGGGAGGAGGCATTCAGGTCAGTTCAAACTCTATTGATCCAAGTCCTGTAACCGAAGTATGTCCTGTCTTGAGCAAAATAGGATCTTACCTTCAAGTTCTGGGAGTCAACCAAAGGATGTGGCAATGGCCTGTGTAATTGGGGGAGGGGGGTGTCTCTTGAACTACACTGGCCAGCAACTCAATGGGAGGTTTCTCCTGTCTGGTGTTGTTTCTTGTTATGTAGGCTTCAACTATATACATAGACTCATATAAAGATACTGTACATGTAATTTTTCAGCATGTTTTTTTGAAATTTAAAATATAACATAAAAATTCATAAATATAAATAAATGTATAGCATTGAATTATCATAGACTATCCAACACCCAGATGAACTATACATTACTGAATTTCCAGAAGCTCTTCCAATGTCAGTCACCACATATACCACATTAGAATAGTGGTAGAACCTTTATTCTACTATCCTGATATGACAATATGACAATATCTTTACTCAAATGCTAGTGAGTGTGTAGGCATGTATTGCTTTATGTTTGCAATAGGATAATCATGTCGCTAATATACTATTATATCTATTTTATATGATTTCCATTTGCCAGCCATTTGGGAGTAAATTTCTGGATAATAAGGTATATTTGTCTACATTTAACAGTTCTAGTAGACTATTATCTACCAACAGATTACAACAGTTCCAGTCACTCCATCTGCTTGCCAACACTTATTGTTGTCAGTAAATTTTAATTTATTTATTTATATTTTTTATCAAATCTAGACCCATGTCCCCCCATCCCCCCACCCCAGCAGAGCTCATGCATTCTGCCAAACCTGCTTTTCATCTCTTTCTCAGTCTTTCTCAATATTCTCCATGTGGAAGTTGACTGTTTTGAGCAGAAGTTCACTGGTTCAGTCAGTTCTTCAATGCAGTCCTTTCTGTTGTTGTTGTTGTTGTTGTTGTTGCTGTTGTTGTTGTTTCCAATATGCATCACTCCCAACTGCTTGGACAAAAGCTCAAGGGGCCATGCACAAGAAATACTTACAACTAGGTAATTGGCACTAGCATCCACAGATGAGGGATACCATTCATCGTTTGTTTTTCTAGACTGTGTTACTTCACTCAGCATGATGTCCTCTAGCTCCAGCCATTTTCCTGCAAAGCTCGTGATGTCGTCTTTCTTTACTGCTGCATAGAACTCCATTGTGTAGATGTACCACATTTTCTCTATCCACTCGTCAGTTGAGGGGCATTTAGGTTGGTTCCAGCTCCTTGCTATTGTGAAGAGAGCTGCAATAAACATGGCCGTGCATGTATCTCTGTGGTGGCGTAAGTCTTGAGGGTACATGCCCAGGAGTGGTATGGCTGGGTCGGGTGGCAAGTTCATTCCAAGTCTTCCAAGGGTTCTCCACACTGCTTTCCATAGTGGCTGTACGAGTTTACATTCCCACCAGCAGTGGATGAGTGTTCCCCTTTCCCCACAACCTCTCCAGCACTTGGTATCATTTGTTTTCTTGATCCTAGCCAGTCTTATTGGAGTAAGATGATATCTTAAAGTGGTTTTCATTTGCATTTCCTTAATGATTAGTGATGTTGAACAGTTCTTGAGGTGTTTCTCAGACATCTCTAATTCCTCACTTGTGAAGTCTCTGTTCAGTTCTTTGCTCCATCTATTGAGTGGGTCATTTGTTTTCTTTTTTCTTTGTTTTTTGAGTAGTTTATATATTCTGGAAATCAATGCTTTGTCAGATGTATCTGCAGTGAAGGTTTCCTCCCACTCTGTGGGATTTCTCTTCACTTCCTTGATTGTTTCTTTTGATGTACAGAAGCTTTTGAGTTTGATGAGGTCCCATTTGTCAATTGTCGACCTTAATTCTTGTGCAGCTGCTGTCTGATTTAGGAAGTCTTTTCCTACGCCTATGTCTTGTAGTCTGCTGCCAACTTTTTCTTCTATCACCTTCAGAGTTTGGGGTTTCACGTTGAGGTCTTTAATCCATCTGGAGTTGACTTTTGTACAGGGTGAGAGGTAGGGGTTTAATTTCATTCTTCTACAAGTGGTGATCCAGTTTTGCCAACACCACTTGCTGAAGATGCTGTCTTTTCTCCATTGTGGTTTCTTGGCCCCCTTGTCAAATATGAGATGGCTGAAATTGTATGTGCTCAGATTTGGATCTTCGGTTTTGTTCCATTGGTCAACAGGTCTGTTTTTGTGCCAGTACCAGGCTGTTTTTATGACTATAGCCCTGTAGTATAGTTTAAAATCTGGTATAGAGATCCCTCCTGTGTAGCTCTTTTCACTCAGGATTGATTTGGCTATTCGGGGTCTTTTGTTTCTCCAAATGAATTTAAGAACTTTTGTTTCCAAGCCTGTGAAGAAACTCTTGGGGATTTTGATTGGGATTGCATTAAATCTATACAAGAGTTTTGGTAAAATGGACATTTTTACAATGTTAATTTTCCCAATCCATGAGCATGGGAGGTTTTTCCATCTTCTGAGGTCTTCTTCAATTTCTTTCTTTAAGGGTTTAAAATTTTTGTTGTAGAGGTCTTTGGTGTCTTTGGTTAGGTTTGTTCCTAGGTATCTTATTGTTTTTGAGGCTATTGTGAGTGGGAAGGTCTCTTTGAATTCTTTCTCCAGTTGCTTGTTCTTGGTGTAAAGAAAGGCCATTGATTTTCTAAGGTTAATTTTGTATCCTGCCACTTTGCTGAAGCTGTTAATCGTTTCTAGGAGTTTTCTGGTGGAGTTTTTTGCATCTCTTAAGTAAACAATCATATCATCAGCAAATAGGGATAGTTTGACTTCCTCTTTTCCAATTAGTACTCCTTTAATATCCTTTTCTTGCCTTATTGCTCTAGCAAGTGTTTCAAGCACTATATTGAAGAGGAGTGGTGATAGGGGGCAGCCTTGCCGAGTTCCTACCTTTAAAGGGAATGTTTCCGTCATTTCCCCATTTAGGATGATATTGGCTGTGGGTTTCCTGTATATGGCTTTGATTACATTGAGGAATGATCCCTCCAATCCAATTCCTTCTAGGACTTTAAGCATGAAGGGATGCTGGATTTTGTCAAAGGCTTTTTCAGCATCAATTGAGATGATGGTGTGGTTTTTGTCTTTGATTCCGTTTATGTGTTTGATGATGTTTATTGATTTTCGTATGTTGAACCATCCCTGCATCTCTGGTATGAATCCAACTTGGTCATGATGGATGATCTTCTTGATGTGGGTCTGTATGCGATTTGCCAGTATTCTGTTTAGAATTTTGGCATCTGTGTTCATGAGGGAGATGGGTCTATAATTCTCCTTTTTAGTTGGATCTTTGCCTGGTTTTGGTAATAGAGTGATGTTGGCTTCATAGAAGGAATTTGGGAGAATTCCCTCTGATTGTATACTTCTAAACAGTTTCAGAAATAATGGTTGTAGGTCTTTTTGAAATGTTTTATAGAATTCTGCTGTGAAACCGTCTGGGCCTGGGCTTTTTTTAGTTGGGAGGCTTCTTACTACATCCTCTATTTCTTCATATGTTATGGGTCTGTTTAAGCTGCTGGTCTCCTCTTGGCCAAGCTTTGGTGATTCCCAAGATTTCAGATATTCATCCATTTCTTCTAGATTTTCAAACTTGGTAGAATATAGGTTCTTGTAATATTCCCATATAATTTTCTTGATCTTTTCCTTGTCCGTTGTGATATTTCCCTTTTCATCACAGATTGTATTGATTTGGAGTTGTTCCTTCTTTCTTTTTGTTAACTGGGCTAGAGGTCTGTCTATCTTGTTTATTCTTTCAAAGAACCAACTTTTGGCTTCATTGATTTTTTGTATTGTTTTCTTTGTTTCTATTTCATTGATTTCTGCTCTGATTTTTGTTATTTCTTCCTGTCTGTTGCGTTTAGGGTTCATCTGTTGTTGCCTCTCAAGTGCTTTTAGCTGTAGTGTTAGATCATTCACTTGTGCTCTTTCTGTTTTTCTAATGTAGGCACCCAGGGCTATAAATTTCCCTCTTAGGACTGCTTTTAAGGTATCCCATAAGTTTTGTTGTGTTGTATTGTCATTGTCATTCAGTTCCAGGAATGTTTTTATTTCTTTCTTTATCTCTTCCTTGACCCATTCATTATTCAAGAGTGTGTTGTTTAGTCTCCATGTGTTCTTGTAGGCAGGAGGGCTTGTCCTGGTGTTGATGTTGAGCTTCATTGCACTGTGGTCTGACAGGATGCATGAAATTATTTCAATCTTTTTGTATTTGTAGAGGTTTCTTCTGTGTCCCAGGATGTGGTCGATTTTGGAGAATGTTCCGTGGGGTGCTGAGTAGAAAGTGTATTCTCTGGTATTAGGATGGAATGTTCGGTAGAGGTCTATGAGGTCCATTTGGTGTATCATATCGTTCAGTTCAGATGTCTCTCTGTTTATTTTTTGTCCTGTTGACCTATCCAAAGGACTCAGTGGGGTATTGAAATCTCCCACTATGAGTGTGCTGGGGTTAGTCTGTGACTTGTGGTCCTGGAGAATTGTCTTTATAAAGTTTGGTGCACCAGAATTTGGGGCATATATATTCATAATTGTGAAATCTTCTTGGTGGATTGTTCCTTTGATGAAAATGTAATGGCCTTCTTTGTCTCTTCTGATTTCTTTTACTTTGAAGTCTATTTTATCCGATATTAAAATAGCAACACCTGCTTTCTTTTTGGTACCATTTGCTTGGAATATTTTTTTCCATCCCTTCACTTTAAGGTGGTGCCTGTCCTTGAAGGTAAGATGTGTTTCTTGCAGACAGCATATCGATGGATTCTGTTTCCTAATCCAGTCTCCCAGTCTATGTCTTTTGATTGGGGAATTTAGTCCATTAATATTTAAGGTTATGACTGATAGGTTTGTGTTGCTTCCTTTTGCCTTATTATCCATCTGCGGTTTTGATTTAGGTTTCTACTTCTGCAGTTATGCTTTTATTGATTTCTCCTTCTAGTTGCCTGGGGTTGGTTGCTCCTTTCTTCTGTTCTTTGGATTGCTTCAAGTATTCTCTGAAGGGTTGGTTTTCCGGACATGTATTCTTTCAAGTTGTTTATGTCATGGAAGATTTTCCTCTCTCCTTCCACTATGATTGACATTTTTGCTGGGTATAGTAACCTGGGCTGGCATCCATTGTCCCTCAACACTGGGAATGCTTTGCTCCAGGTTCTTCTTGCCTTCATCGTTTGCTGTGAGAAGTCCGTTGTTATTCTGATAGGTTTCCCCTTATAGGTCACTTGTTGTTTTTCTCTTGTCGCTTTAAGAATTTTCTCTTTGTTTTGGGTGTCCAGCATTTTAACTATGATGTGGCGTGGAGAATTTCTTTTCTGATCTTGTCTGTTTGGAGTTCTATGTGCTTCTTGTATTGGTATTGGTTTGTCCTTTTTTAGTTTGGGGAAGTTTTCATCTATTATTCTGTTGAAGATCTGATCAATACCTTTCTCTTGGGATTCTTCTCCTTCCTCTATTCCTATGATGCGGAGGTTTGATCTTTTCATAGTGTCCCACAGCTCCTGGTTGTTCCATTTTTGTGTATTTTTAAATTTTTCATAATCTTTCCTTGAGGTTTTTAGTTGTTCTGTGTTGTCCTCCAGGTCTGATATTCTTTGTTCTGCTTCCTCCATTCTGCTTCTGAGGCTTTTTTCATTCCTTTCCTCTTGAATGGATGAGTGTTTGATTTCCTTTTTCATTTCCTCTTCTGATTTCTTTAGTGTTTCTATTTCTTTTTGGAGCTTCTCGATCTCTTTTTGTAGCTCTTTTGTTTGCTGGTTGGTTTCTTTTTCTTTTTCAGCATGGGATCTTTTCAGTGTTTCTACTTCCTTCCGGAGCTTGTCATTCTCTCTCTCTCGGTCCTCATTCTCTTTTCTTAGTTCTTTAATTTGTTCTTTATGATCTTGTAGTTCTTTAAGTATGTTCCCAATTGTGTTTCTGATGTCTGTGTCCTGGGGCATCCCCGGGGGGATCCCACTGCAGGAGTCATCCATAGGGTTGGTAAAGCTTGGCGTGGGATTATCCTGCACCTTTCCAGTGTAGTTTCTTCTTCGTGATCCTGGCATATGGGCTTCTCCTTGCCTGTATTCCAATGTGAGTCCTAAATGCCTCTTCACTGTGTTGAAGGCTTGCTTTGCTTGCCTCCTTCAGATGCCTTCGTAATCCCAGTTGGCGAAGGGGGGTGCTCTTTAGCCCGCGCCCCAGTACCTGTGCTTCAGCTTGTCTCAGGAGATCTCCTGTTGTCAGTAATTTTTATGTTAGCCATTTCAGTAGTTGTGAGAATGTGGTTTCTTTGTTTGTTTATATATTTTTTTCTATCTATTGGTCACTTGTATATCCTCTTTTGAAAAGCCTTTCAAGCATTTTTTTTACTGCATTGGTTTATTATTTTTCTTTTAGAATTAATTAGAGTTATATGAATTCCATGTAGTTAAAAACATGTTTTGAATTCATTTTCTGTGTGTTGTGTGGTGTGTGTGTGTGTGCACATGCATCATGGTGTGCTCACGGAGGTCAGAGAATAACTTTCAGTAGTCAGTTCTCCCCTTCTATCATGTGTATTGAGGAGACTGAACTCAGGTCTTCATGTTCAGTCACAAGTGCCTGTGACCACTGAGATTAATAAAGATCTCAGTCAAGACTATCTTTTCTGAGACAGTGCTCCAATCTGACTCTAGTTTGTTTGTCTTAGTTTAAATGAGAAGAAAGGATTCCCTACCTTTAACTGATAACCAGTGCCAAACTCTTAATCAATGTAACATATAAAGAACTAGCATGTAATAAACTAGTCCAAACTGAGATAATGTTACCAGATAACTAATCAGAATAACTGCCCTATAGCTTTTGTTGGTTTACTGAATAGTGAAACTTATGTTTGAACATTTTCAGAACAGCTTAAAAAAATATCAACAGGGGCTGGAGGGATGGCTCAGCAGTTAAGAGCATGGGCTGCTCTTGCAGAAGACCTGGATTTGATTTCCAGCATGTACATGGTGGCTAACAAGTGTCTGTAACTCCAGCTCCAGGGGAATCCTATGCCTTCTTCTGACTCCATGGGCACTGCAGGAAACGGGTGCATTTACATACATGCAGGCAATACACTCTATACAAAAAATAATAATTTTTTTTAAAAAACAATAAAAGACCCTTTTTTCCTAGCCCCAGTAACACTCTTGTTGCATGATAATGACTTCTTCCCTATTTTATTATATATTTTCAATGTATTCTAGGAAATTCTTTATTTTCTGGTTGATAAACTTTATTAATAATGAAGAAAAAATATCTCTTGTGCATCATTTTACTTTTTTGAAACTATTTTACTGACAAGTTAGTTTATATGAAACAATGCATGTAGTTTTAGTATTTGTTAAACATTCTACAAACCTGTCCTGTTTTTATTTAATGATTTAATTTCATATACATTGTATTCCCATTTCATACACAAATAGCTATAAAAAAATATACTATGAATTTAGCTTCTGGTTTTCTTCCTATGGAATCTGACTATATTACTACCTTAAAATTCACCAGTAGCATAAAATAACTGATAGAAGAAATGTTGCTTTGTTTCAATATTTTAAGCAATGATGATTGAACACCACTAGATCTATCTATCTGTAACTCTGACTTTTAAAAGTCAGAATGGCCTCTATTCTAGATAAAAACTTATCTATAGAAATCTATTTAAGATATTTTAGCCTAATTTCTGAAAGTAGCTAAGCAATTCAAATTCCTCGGTCTTTAACTTGTTCCCCTAGATTCTGTAGGTATACTCTACATCTATACTTCTTGGCTAAATCTCAAGGTTACTAAAAAGCTAGCAATAGGAACCCGAGAATTTGTCTATAAAACTTCATGCTCCCAAGATTTCCTAGGTGGATATAAATCTTCTCTCCACAGGGTTCATAAAACTCAATACAAATTTAATTATCCTTCACAACATGGCCAAAAGGGGAGGAAATGGAGAAAAAAGAGAGATGAAATTCAGATCAAGAACAAAAACAAAATCCAACAAGTAACAACTAAACACAGTAAAAAGATTTAACCCCTATGTAAATTAATCATACTAGTGTGTGGCCTAAAATGCATTTGTCATTCACATATATTACAAAGTTAAATGCTGTGAAAGATCACAGTCCTTAGGAAGGTATGTAGCATTTAGAGAAAAAACATGTCCTGCTTTTAAAGAAGCACTCCAAATAGAGGCAGCTCTATTTAGCCAAGCAAATTTTAACACATACTTTTTAAGATAAAATAACTTATTTATTTTTATAAATAGATAATTTTATATGTTTAACTTGTCAAGATCTTCTAATATTTATGGGTGATTCTAAGTCATGTCTGTACCCATGTGTCTAAGGCCAATGTTGACATTTGGCAAGTTACCTCATGAATTTCAGGTGTAAGTTTTGATTATTTTCCATTTACAGCGTAAACTGAGATGCTGTGTGCAGTGTGCAGCTGTTTCATCCAGGATTATCAGGTGGCCATGTGTCATCTGATTCTGTGAATGCTGGTTTCCACGGGAACCAGAACCTGTCCAGCATGTCATAGGTCACCATATTTTACAGCTTCTAAACAAAACCCACTTTTTGTTTTTCAATAGAGTTATAGTGCACTCTGCAAATGTTATCCTTAAAGTTGTTTACTTTCTGAGAAGGAAATTTTCTCACTCTTCTAAAAATTAAAGGACATTATGATCATTGTCTGTAAACCCAGAAACAGAAGAGAACTGCTGTCAGTATTTAGTGTTTTGACTACAACCTAGATCGTTAATTTCATATTAATCTCTTATAATAGGCTAAAAGTAGCAATGAATAAAATAAGTAAAGCTATTTTTTGTCAAAATCAATTATTTCTGAAAATTTACTGAATAGGAAATGTAATTTTTTCAATAGGCTTCTCTTGAGTCCCTCTCTTACACTTTTATTTTGTAACTTTTGGAAATTACATATTTGGAAAAAGATTCATTACATACAAGAGCATTACATTAAGATGGTATTTGCAGCTGGTGTTGTGGTTCTCACTAGCGATCTCATATACTTCCAGCACTTGGGAGGCTGAGGCAGGAAGTTCATGAACCGGAAGCCAACTTGAGCTACACAGGAAGACCATGTCTCAACAACAAACCAGAATTTGCAGGAAGAAAGGCTTTCAACTTTGGGACCTCTAAGCGGATGTAGAGTGGAAAGGGAGGGCCCTGAGTTTCCAGGCTTGCTTCCCTTCTTCCAAATATGAGGAATTGAGTTGCAGAAGTACCTAGATATAACTTTACAAACTTCTTATGCATGTGAACGTATTGCAAGCATGCATGTGTCGTGCAATGGCCACAGAGGTCAGAAGAGGGCATCGGATCCCGGAAACTGAAGTTACAGACAGTTGTTAGTCACCACATAGGTGCTGGCAATCAAACCCCAGTCCTCTGCAAGAGCTGAGCCATCTCTCTAGCTCCTTCGACATAACTTGTGATTTTATTTGCTATTACAACTAGGACAACAGAGTCTTTTTTGGATAGCACAGGAACATGCTGTAGGTGAGGATGAAGAGTTCTGGGACACTGCCCAGGTCTTCATTAGAACTTTCCTTACCAAATGTACCACTATCTTGCAGCCAAGTACAATTGTCCCTCTATTATTAAGAAACAAAGCTATGCTATCTGGATCAACAGTGTCCACTGTTCAGAAATAAAGAGTTCTGCTACCTTATTTACACTTGTGTACCAAGTGTTTGTTCAAAAATACCTTGTTGCTTCCCATGAGAAAATTCATTCCTTTATGCTGTCCTATCTCAATGTCACTAAACCTGAAGTGTTGGTGTCTTTCTAACAGATCGTGCTTCTATTGTATTTAATACACGGGTTAAAACTTGTCAACAACATACAGCTTCTATTTGTTAGTTCCTCTTCACTTTTCATTCTAATGATTCCTTTCTCTACCCCTGCTTCCCTTCTGTCTTTTATAGTAAAACACATCTTTCCCTTGACATCTTTCCCTTAAAATTATTAGTATATATGTTTATCAGCTAGGTTTCTTTCCACTACAATTAATTAAAAGCCAAACTAACAGTAGCTTAAACCATCAGGACACCTAGCATTTACATAAACAGAAGTCTAGACGCAGAGCTGTGCCTGGGAGACGGGAGATCAAATTAGACCCTAAGCTGCTTTATGGCTTCTGTGGTGGCAGAAGCCAATCTGATTTCTGTCAGTCTGGGCTGAGTTAGTAATTGAAAACACCTAGCTGAGGCAGGGGCAGAAGCAACCAGCAAGCAGATCATGTCAGAGTTGGGGACAACACATACCAAGCTGTTAAGATAAGCTATTATAAAGGACTTGGCAACAACTCAGTCCCACAGAAATAGCAGGTAACAAAATGCGTTTTCTGTGAAAATCAGATGGAATAGTTAGAGAAAAGAGCTAGGACTTTAATGGATAACTTTTACTCATTTATCACACATTCAATTGCTGCTTGCTGGCTACCTTTCAGCTGTCCTGGCCTGAGGAGTCCAGGACATTGATGATTAAAGACTGTTCTTGTCCTCAAGCTCGTGCTCTGCTAGAGAAGCAGGAATATAAATAATTATAATTCCATGTGTTGAGAGTTCTAACAGTTACATATAAAATGATATAAAAACCACAGAGGACAACAAATAGTTCTGCCTGCTACTGGCAGGGAAGACACCACGCTTTAAAGAAGGGAGGTCTTAGCTACTTCTGTTGCTGTGATGAAAATACCCTGCCAAAAGCAACTGAAGGGAGAAAGGGTTCTTCTGCCTCTCAGGTCAAGGTTGCAGCCTATGGTGGTGGAGAAGTCAGGGCAGCAGGAGCTTGAAGCAGACATTGTCATGTCTGCAGTCATAGGCGAGAGCAACAAATGAAATCCTAGCTCGATTCCTCCATTTTATACAGAATAGGATTCTCCACCCAGGAATCAACCCTGCCCACAATTAAGACAGGTTTTCTCCCATCAATTATTTGAATCAAGCTAATCCCCCACAGACATGATCAAAAGCTAATCTCCAAGGTGATTCTAGATCCTGTCAAGTTAACAATTTTATATTTACCAATACAAGGGTTTGGAAAATGGGGTCCCATAGACCAGAGCACCCTAGGAACATGAATGTAGTAAATTAACATAGAAAATTATCTCACTGAAGGGAATCAAGGCCATAAGGGCCTGCTTATGGATTTCTGAGTCAAAGTTACTAAAGCCAGACAGCCAGAGTTATGAAGCAGAACAAAATGACAGAAACTAGAAGACCAGGGACCCCCAAAAGTAAACAGTGATGTAATATGACCACTTTTGTCAAGAAGCCACTTTCATGTGATTTCCTATAAGAAGTCCTCTCACCTGATGGCCACCTGCCCTCGCCCAGAGAAGATAAAGCATGTCTCACTTGCCAGTGGTGCCATGAATCTTCCTTAATCTCTCTGCTCTTGTCCCTCCGTCCCTGGCTCCACCAACAAGAAGACTTCTTCAATTTTGCTTCTATCAGTGCCACAAAAGCAAGAAAAGCATATTTACAGGACGTAGATTAATTTGTTAAAGAAAGTAGTGGAAATTATCTTATTCTATGGTACTCAGTAGATGTAGCTGATGACCGTTTTGGCTTCTAAGGGACTTCTATTATTATCAAAGTGCTAGCTACAGAACAGCACACATTCACAGCTCAAATATGAAAGAGTAACACAAAACTCCATGTGTTTGTAGTTCAAGGATTACATTCTGATTTCTGAGGTATGTGTAATCTCTACATCAATTTGTATAAAATATTTGTGTTCTGTTTTTTGCATTTGCTAATTTATTTACAGAAACTGAGCACTGAAAGCTGCCCTCTTGCACACTGCTGGCAATCTAAATGCTAATGTTTGCTTTAGGAAATGAGATAAAGGAGAAAATAAAGAAACTGGAAAACTGTAATTCTAATCTAGTTTATAGCTTGATCACTACTTCCAAAGCACAAATCAAATTCTTAAAATTTTATAACTATTCTTAAATGCCAAGCAGCATGGTTTTTTTTTGTTTTGTTTTTTTTTTACTATCCGTGCTGTCCCTGAAAGCATGTAGTATTCGTTTTTATCCTGCATCAGGAATAAATCTACCCACTTAATTCACCTACCAGTCATAATAAATAACATGCTATATACACTTAGCATAATCTTCAAGCTAAAAAAGACTGTTTAAAATATTTGGAGTGAATGTATGACATTGGAAACCCTGTGTAGGTGGGTAGCCAGATCCCTTTATGTGAATCAGAACTGGGCATTCTAAAAGCATGGTCAATTACCGTGGTACCCACAATTTCATGACAATAGGCCGTAGAAGTCCATCAGTAATTGTCTAGCTCTTCCAAGGACATCATTTCCCTAAGTAGCTGTTCTTTAGAAAAATAATCTCTTTCCACCTCCTAGATTTATCATTGATATATGTGTTCTCAAAACTAAGAATTACTTGCCCTTATTTATTCATTAATGTTAATCATTAATGATCAAATTTTAGCCATATAACTGGTATACTTAGGCTTAGATCAGAAGGTTAGTCATTTAGTCGCATGGAATGAAATTCCCTGTTTTCCCTAATTTTCATAACTAAGTCATTTAGGTGAAGAACAAAAGCTTACGGTACATTTTAAGAGTATCTTAGGCAAGGCAGCTTTATTTCCATTCTTGCATTCGCCATAGGTCTCACTTAGATTAAATTCGGGTTTCTCAGTCTCAGCACTAGGAGCACTGTGAATTAGACAATCCTTTGTTGTAGGGCCATCTTGTGCATTGTAGGGTACACAGCAGCATCCCTACCCTCTGCCCCTGGATTCTAGTGGGATCTCCGAGTCCTGACACGCGCCCCATACATGTTGCCAAACATCCCCAATAGCAAGGCAAGAGGGAGTCACGGAAGTAATAAAACTCACACAGAACTCCTGCTGGATGTAAACTGACACAGCATAAAATAGTCTGGCCTTTAATTATTCACCCTAGACATCCTCAGACCATGATCTAGAAGCTGCTCCAATGCTAGTGTTGAAGTCAGTTTTCTCAGGAAAAGGAACAAAAGTAGAAAAATAGCCACCGAAATGTTGTTATCTGACATGGTCCCACACAACTGTCAAGTAAAGGATGTTATAAACACTGCCACATCAGCTGAGGAGTTACAAGATTTTCAAACCAAATTCTGTGTACAACCTACTCAGTGTTTTACATTTTTCTGAATAAAATATCTTTTATTTTTGGTCTTTTTGAAGCAGGGTCTCCCTTTAGTCCCAGCTGGCCTGGAGTTCACTATGTAGACCAAGCTGGCCTTGAACTCAGAGATCTGCCTGCCTCTGCCTCCTGAGTACTGGCATTAAAGGCGTCCACCACCACTCCACTCTGAATAAAATATCTAAACTTCAAACTTTTACTTAATATGAGAATCATACTTTAGTTTTGCTTTCCTGAGTAAACATGGAAATCTGTCAAATGTAGACTTAGTCAAGTTAAATTTTTTAATTTTTTATTTATTCATTAATGTTAATTTTTTAATTTTAATTTTATATGAATGAGTATGTACACCGGTGTGTGCAATGCCCATGGAGGCCAGAAGTGGGCATCAGATTCCCTGGGACTGGAGTTATGGCTGCTGTTCACTGCTATATGGGTGCTAGGACCCAAACTCAGGAACTCTGTAAGAGTAGCCTGTGTTCTTAACAGCTAAGCCATTTTTCCAGCCCCAAATAAACTCATTTCTAAACTACGAGATAGGCATTGAGTTCTTGTCTGCAGAATGAAAGGTGTGTGACTGTGGCTTCCTTCTGCAAATGTGCTGCCTATAAAGGTCACTTTGATGTGAAAAGGGGAGAATTCTTCCATGGACACTGAAGACAGTAGTATTCTGCTGTGGATATTACAACAGTATTTGTTTCGGAGTCATTTCCCACTCATCTCCCTCACCCCACCCCCAATGTCCAAACATATGCTCAGCACTTTCAGGAAGGAAGGAAATCTACCCAGGAGGTATAAAATGAGCATGATTCAAATGTTTTGTCAGCTGGAGTCCTAGCCAGCAACCAATTTTCACAAACTCTTGTACATTATTCAAATTATCATAATATTATTCAAATAATCATAACACAGCATTGGGTCTTTGACCTATTAATTATCCTTTCATCCATTCCCTCCCTGCTGCCGAGTTAATTAGTCAGATGGCAGGGTCTCTGCTTTATGTACATTATCTCAACCACAGAAAGCCACAAAGTTATGTCAAGAACTGCAGTGTTAGAGCCATCCTTTTCCATCCTAATAATCATGTATGCAAATTATTTTTTAATCTTTTTCTTCTAGCTAATAGCCTTGCTATTCAGAGCACCAGTTTCCTTTATCCCTTTGCCACTGTGTGTGTTTAAGAAGAAATAAAGTGTGGCCAGCCCACCCCCCAGATCGCATCCTGCCCCAGTTTCTCTCTTACTGAAATAGAGGAAATCACTTCTTGGGCATGTAGAATTCTCTATATCCTGTCCTTTGTGATTCAAAAGCATGATTGAGGCTTCTTGATTGGCACTGACAGTGGGATATGGTCCTGTCTTCTGTTGTACCAATGCCATGGGCTCATGCAGAAATCTAATCTCTGGCAGCTCACAGAGTGGCTTCCTGAAATTCCTTTCTCATGTAGCATGAGGCTCATACTGTGATATCAGCCTCAGTAAGTAAACAACAAATCCTCTATCTTATGTCAGAGATGCTGTAAGAGTGCTATTTTCTTTTATGTATGTCTTAAACTGAATGGATTTTCTGTCAATGTTTTTATTTTTTAAGGTATAAAATTCTTTTTTGGATGGACAAGTAAGGATATTTTTGTGGATGTATAACAGAAATTATCATAGCTTTATTTTCCATTCTATCGGTGGAAGCTTAGTGGAGAAAAGAGAAGCAACTCTATTGAGCTGAATTGTCCCACAATGATGGAAAAACTAAGAAGACACTTAGAGAATGAGAGCAACCAAGGTTTCCTTGACAGCAGGAAGCCACAAGTACCCAGGGAAAAGAAGTAGTGGTTCTAGAACCAAGAAGCCAAGACTTTCTAGCTGAAGCCAGTCTCACAGGGATAAACAGAGGCAATGCAAGAAAGCAATCAGGACAGGAAGCCACCCCATGAAGCAACTAATCTCTTACCAGGACCATACTGACAGAATTATCTAGAAGCAAGTTACCAGGAAGACTGGACAAAATGATTTTGCAAGACGGGTTTGGAATTCGTATCTATCTTCTCTTGAAATGACGGTTGAGCATGTTAATTAGCATCAGTTAAATGAAAGATTCATGAAGCTCATCTGTAAGTACACATAGAATTAGGCCTTACACATCCGGAACTCACGAAAACTCACAAGTTTACACCAGTCTAAACAAAGAAAGAGTAAACTAGGAAAGTTAAAAGAGAAAACAACTCAAGAAATTAATGGTTCCAAGTACTGTGCTACTGTTGAATGCTGACGTTTGCAGGACAACAGCTCTCCAGAGGGTATACACCGTATACCCCTGTGATACTTTATGTAACGAGACTAGATGCGCTTAAGAGTTTGCACATGTGATTAAAAACTTTGAGATCAGATTCTGCTGGATGATCCGAGTGGGCTTAGTCTAATCATATAAGTTCTTAAAATCAGAGAGCTTTTGCTGGGTACAGGAAGACAACGGTAAGTGGTACCAGACAGATAAGAAAGGTTCTCTGCTGAATACTGCTGTTTTTTTCAAACTGGAGGGGAAGCAGCAGCCAAGGCACATGGATAGCATCCAGAAACAAGAAGATGCCTTGCACTTCCCACCCCATCTGCTGCTTTCCCCAACCTGACACTTGTGCCCATATACAAGCAGTACTATTTCATCCATCTTGCAAAAACAAACAGAAGAACTTTCCTGTGTCTCCAATTCTCTGGTGGTGAGCCCTTTGTTCTGTTGTCCTTCACTGCAGTGAGCCCTTTATAAACTTTTGTCTATATGTGTTCTGTTTAATTCCTCATGTCCTATTTTCTCTTAAGGTCACTCCAAGCAGAATCACCGCCCCCACTTAATGATCAATTTTCAGTCCTTATCTGACTTGGCTTAGCAGAAGTATTTAACATGGTTAATCAATTGCTCTCTTTGCCTTTATTAACTCTCCCCCCAAAGCTGCCTTCTGGAATACCAAATGCTTCTATCCTTCCTTTTCCCTCAATGGTCATTCATCCCCAGTCCCTCTTCTCTCTTTTCCTTATGTTGGAATTCCCCAGAACTTGAGGCTTGATTATTTTCTTTTCCAATCTACTTTCATTTTAATAGCATAAACCCAGCTCATGGATTTTAATAATTCTCATACTTGGATGATTACCATATTTTATCTCTAGTCAAGGATTTTCTACGGAACCCAGATATCCAACCGCCTACCTGTCCTGCTGACTAAAATACTCAGTAGGCTTCTCAAATTAATAAGGCAACACTGAACTCCAGCTCCTTCCTCCAAACCTTTAGTTCCCTCCATATAAGTTCTAACACCTCTATTCTCCCATTAACTCCAGTCAGAAACCTTGGAACCATCCTTGACTCATTTCCAATGAATATACCTAGCAACAACCTATCAATTTTTCACTAAAAGGAGACATGGCTGATTCTTGGTTCAGAGCTGCAAAAACACAAAATGAATCTGGATCATTTTACTGTGTCATGGCTGACAAAGTGCTCAAATAGGACGGAGACATGTCAGAAAGACATGTAATAGAACATCTCTGTAAATAGTTATTTAATGCATCATGTCTTTGAATCTATTAATTAATATTTATTCAATTAATGGAGTCGAAGAGAAATACCTTGTCTCAGTAAAATGTCAATAGTAAATTTAGAAGAAATGAATTATAAAAATCATCCTTTAGCATTATAACAATTATCCATTAACGGAAGAATAACTGGATTCTGGACAGATGGCTCAGCAGGTAAAAGCACTAGCTGCTTGCAGAGGACTTGGGTTTGAGTCCCACCACCCACATGGCAACCAATGACTGTCTGTAACTCAAGTTCCAGGGTATCTAATGCCCTCTTCTGTCTTCTACAAGCATTGCGCAATATGGATGCATCTATCTATGCAGGCAATGCGCTCATACACATAAAATGAAAATAATAAATAAAATATTTTTTAAAAAACACCACCAATGTATGATAAAAGTAGCTGTTAAAAGTTTGGTGAGTGAGTAACAAGATATTTATTATAGAGTTTCAAAGAATCTTCACATAAAATCATTATTAATTAAAAAGGAAAAAACAATGACCATCTTAACTAAGTAACGTTAACAGAAACTGGACAGACTCACCACACATGCCTCCATTACATGATGAATCATAAGGGACACAGCCTCACTGCTGTAGTGCTCCTGACAAAGACCCAAAGCTGTACCTAATCATGGGAAAACACTGAGAGCCATTTATAAGACAAGCAAGCAAAATATTGGCCCAAACACTTAAAGTTAAATTGTAAATGTTACTAAAAACAAAGAAAGACTGAAGCTCTATTCCTGATGAAAAATAGATTACAAGATCCCAAATGTTCTTTTGCCTTAATAGTTATAACTAGGGGAAATAGTGAAGTATGAATAAGGTCTGAAGGTCAGATGATACAATAGTATTGGCATTAATGATCTGATTCTGGTAATTGCTCTGGAATTGTGTGTGTGTGTGTGTGTATGTGTGTGTGCGTATGTGTGTATGTGTATGTGTGTGTGTGTGTGTGTGTGTGTAGAAGGGATGGGAGAAAGTATACATAGGAACTCGTATTTATTTTCAACACTTTTCCATAAACCTAAAATTATATCAAATAAAAATATTTCAAATGTTTGTAGAATATGACATGTAAATCTTGATTCTTTCTTCTGACTCTGCCACCACAGCCTATCCTAGCCACCATCATCTCTTAGCTGATTAGTGTTAGGTTCATATAGAGGGAAGACCCAACACAAAAGTATACAGGACTCTGATAAAGATAACTGGGGGTTTGGGGCATGTGACTGGGCATGTGACTGGGCATGTGACTGGCCTGCCTGACTTGGGAGCAAAATGGCCAGTGTTAAAATGGCTCTGAAGTGGCAGTTTTAAACTCAGGCATACAAGGAATTGTGCATATGAGGAAGTGGGGGTGAGGAGGTGGGGCAGGGGGTAGGTGGGCCTGTGGCTGGTATCAGGAAGAACAGCTCGAGAGAAACCAGGTGCCTTTCTTCTTGCCTTTGGTGAGGCATGATTGCAGGAGGTTGTAGCAACCTTTTCTTAGATTGCAGGAATGAGGGACAGGGTGATTATTTCTCAGTACTCTGCTTCGGTTGGGTTTCTGGAACCCCTGACTTAGGTGGGCTAAGACCTTACAGTTAGCACAGTTGCCTCCTCGCCAGTTCCATGGATTCTGCCCTTGTCTCTGCTTTTTGTGTCAACACATAGTCAAGGAGTCCTTTTAGAATGTAGACTGGACCATAGGAGCTCTCTACTTGGAACTCTTCCATGGCTTCTTGTCACTTACCCCTTAGCAAGCCTCACAACCTCTCCTCTGGCACATGGCCTCCTCCTGATCTCCTCTGTCAATTCTTTCCTGTCTACACATCCTGGTCTTCTCTCACATTTAGGACCTTCATTCTCAAAATAAACAAGCATATCACATAATTTAGTATGGAAATTTTCTTTCGTCATTAGTAAATTATAAGATTCTATGTACAACAAAGTGATTTTGAAAGGCAGTTATGATTATCAATAAATTATTATATCCACGTTTTATAAGCCTATGTTTATATACAGAGTTATATAAAAATCTCTTGGCAAGTGGAGAAAGTTTAAGAAGCTATTAGAGGGTCTGGAGAGATAGCTTAGTGGTTAAGAGCACCGACTGCTCTTGCAGAGGACCTGGGTTCAATCCCCAGCACCCACATGGCGGCTGAGAGCCGTCTGTAACCCCAGTTCCAGGAGAACTCCAGTTCCAGGGGAATCCGACACCCTCTTCTGACCTCCGCGGCATTGCACGACACGGGTGCACAGACCTGCATGCAGACAGTACATTCATACACATACAAAAATAAATAAAATTTTTTAAAAAATTAAAAAAAGAAGCCATTAGAATCCATGAATTTGTCCTGTGGCAGAGAGAATCAAGGTTGCATGTGGAAGTAAGATTGCTATTTAACTGGTTTTAAGATAAAGAGTTTGTTCTAGATTCTATGGGAGGGCCCAGTATAATCACATGAGCTTTTAAAACAGGGGAACCTTTGTTGGCTGCATTGGGAAGAGTTGTAACTATGAAGGGTGATGATGCTTTGACAGAAGAGGAGGGGGACCAGAAGCTGAGGCACAGAAGAAGTCAAGGAAAGGAAAGGTATTCTCCTCTTAGAACCTGCTGACACATTGGTTTTATCCAAGAAAGGCCAGTGTAAGACTTCTAACCTATAAGCCTGTAAGATACCAAATTCAAGTTATTTTAATCCACTAGATCTGTAGTAATTAAGAAGTAAACACCGCAACAATAGAAAACAAGCACATATTCTAGCACAGCAACTGTCCTCCATTCTTCGCACCCTTCCTGTGCTTTACTTTTCTTCATGCCACTCCATGCCATCTTATAATCTGTTATTATTTGAGGTTTGTATCCAGTAAGTTACAAAAGGCAAAAAGGTTTTTTGTTGTTATTTATTTATTTATTTTTATTTATTTATTGCCATAGTCTCTCCTGCATCCATGAGACCTAGTACCAAGGTATCTGAGTAGAAAGGACAAGGAAGGATAAATATTGGTTGAAAATATATTGCATTTTAGAGTTTACATTAGTAGGAGCAGCTGTTTCTGACGCTGTTCTGATGCTGTCAATCTCAGCAGCAGCAGATTTAAACTCTGCCACACCACTCTCAGTATGTACTTCAGATTCTGTCCTTAAACAATCTCTTTAAGGGTGACTTTCATTTTCCTGCAGTAAAACTCACAAAAACACAATAAGTCCGTGTATCCAGGCTGATTGTATCCAAGGTGACCTGCACTGATCTGCTGGAGGAACCCCTGAACCTACTTTAATAATGGATAACATTTCAACCAATTTCATCTTCTGTTTAGAGAACCTCCCTCAGCCATAAATCAGTGCTGTGACTTAAGAACAGGGCAGGGGATTGTCAAAGTCCCTTTACTGAGTAATTCCAGAAATGCCTTAAAGCTCGACAAAGGAGAGAGCTGACATTAGAAGCTGGAATTTATGACAGGGAAGCCCAGCAGGGCAGAGCCCAACACCAGGCTGGGAGCCCCATGAGATCTTTTCAGCCCGTCTGTGTAAAAGTCTCTGTATTCTGGGAAAAGCTATTTTCAATGAAGCCTATTAAATTTACTAAAATTCTCCTCAAATTGTAACTGTGGCTTAGTCTTTGCCTTGGCTGTTCTTTCTAATGTTAGAAGAGGCAATCACGAGAGTATACTGTGGAGGTCTACTCGGCTGGAAGAGGCATGAAACAGCCTTCTCCTGGAACTGGAGGAGACCCTTCCAATGTTAATGGGCAACAGTGGAGGTCAGAGCACCTTTGCAGGCCTGTCACCTGCATGTGCTACCCAGGAGAAGCTCCGAGACAGCTGTACACACCTTCTACCTAGGCGAAGTGCTCCGGAGCACAACTTTACTTAAACCATCTTTTATTTCTAATAAGGATGTATTTTATTCCAAGATATTAAGAAAAAAAACACAATTACTTCCTTTCATTTGCAAGCATATTATGTAAATATTTTACTTTCGTCAAGTGAAACAGTGAAAGATCTTGATCTGTCAGTTCATTTCTTTTTCTTCAGAGCAATATACATTCTATCTAATTAAAGCAAAGACTTCTGATCATAACTAAAAATCTATACACACTGTTCTTATCCAGCACCTTAGAGTTGCTTAGCCAAGTTTGGTACGCTGAATTTGATTTGGATGTAAAGGAGATCCAGTTTATCTATTGGATAAATTCAGATGTAAGACAGGTAGACTTTTAAAAAAGTAACATGAGGCTAAATTTTGAGTTAATGAGCTGAAATATTGGATTATAGGCCACTGGGCAATTAAACAAAAACTTGTTGAACCAAGAAGTCATTTATTCTCACAACCAAAAGTATTTCTTACAGAAATATGTCTTTCACAAAAATGGTTTCACTCTCCTTAAATGTGGCTTCTCACATACCTACCCTTGGTTTTACAGCTTTGGAGAATAATGTCCTGTTTTTATAAAGCAAATAAAAGCTGTATGTTTTAACTCTTGTCAATGACCTGGCTGAAGAAATAGGGAACTCATTGATTCAGCTGAGGGACTCACCTGGAGAGAAATGAGCTCCCCAGCAGATGGGATTGGAATTCAAAATGATTTTGGTAAATGGATAGACACATAGACAGAGGCAGAAAGACACCCAAGGATGATAAGCCAAATAACTACAGTAGAATAGAGAAGAATAAAAAAAGCAGGACACAGTAGCAGCCTCTATAAGAAATGGTGGGTTCTAAAGGGCCTGAAAATTATGAATCTTAAGCTAATTAAATAGCATAGACCAATTAATTGAGTAAATGAATAACTAAAACAAGCATAATGGGCACTATAGGTTTATGCCTCATGTAGAAAAACATTTAGAAAGAGGTTTAGGAGCTAAGTTCAGAGAATGAAAATTAAGATGAAAATTTTGTAAGATTATTTTAGAAAAAGGAATATTAATTTATTCTGTGTACATAATATACGCTAAGTCATAGAGATATTAAGTTTTATTCTCATTTGATATTTGATACTTGATACCCAGTGGTCTAACAAAAGAACTACATGGAGTTAGGAAGATAGTTCACTTGGTAAAGTGTTTGTCTTACAAGCACAGAAACCTGAGTTCCATCCTAGAACTCACACTTTAAAAAGCCAAACTAGGTTGGCAAGGTAGCTTGTCTGGTCAAAACATTTGCTATGTAAGCCTGGTGACTTGAGCTCAATTTCTGGAAACCACATAAAGGAAAAAGGGTAAAAGCAACTCCACAGCATTGTTCTCTAACCACCACATATGCACCCTGGCATGCATGGCTCCCATCATGCACTCACACAAAATAATTCTAAAAAAATTTAAATACAGACATGATAACCTGGGCTTGTATTCCCAGCAGTTGGTAGGCAGAGACAGGTGTGTCCCGAGGCTTGTTGGCCAGCTAGCCTAGTCTATTTAGTGAAAAAAATGTGGTCAGCACCTGAGGAACGAGACTCAAAGCAGTGTGCTCATATCCACTTGCACACACACCTGCACACCCGCGCTCTCTCTCTACAAAGAACTATCAGTAAGTACGCAAATACAACAAATAGGTGTTTTTTAAATTTTATATATTTCTGTATTTGTATCAATGTACTATATGCATGCAGGTCTGTGCACTCGTGTCGTGCAGTGCCACAGAGGTCAGAAGAGGGCGTCAGATTCCCCTGGAACTGGAGTTCTCCTGGAATTGGAGTTTCAGACGGTTCTCGGCCGCCATGTGGGTGCTGGGGATCGAACCCAGGTCCTTTGTAAGAGCAGTCGGTGCTCTTAACCGCTAGGCCATCTCTCCAGCCCAACAAATAGGTGTTTTAATAGAATAATGATGCAATGTTTTAAGTAGGCATTATAATATTAATAATAGAAATTGTGACATAGAGAAATATAAAGAACGTTGCTCAGATTGATCATTGAGGGAGGCAAAAAAATGAACCCAAGCAATTTGACTATAGCTATTCTTCAGCCTCTCACTACATTACTCCTTGTGTGAGAGCACACAAATTAGAGGCTGTTAAAGAAGTTAGTGAAAAAAAGTGTCTGACACCTAATGCTCGAGATTAGAAAGCTAATTTCTACTGGCTCCTATATAAAAAAGGCTGGGCAAGCTACGTACCTTGAAATAAATGGGCCATTTCCACAACCAACATAAGACTCTACATTAAGAAGCCAATTTCCACCAGTAATAGACATTCTTTTCCTTGTTATAGTATTAATTTTAGAGGTGAAGAGACTTAGTCACCTCAAATAAGACAAAAGTCTATCCTGAGCAGAAATAGAAATTGGTAGAATAGGAAACCACTATTCTATACCACTAGGCCAGACCTTCTCAGAAAGCTGTGGAAAGACAGTGCTCCTGGCAAGAAAGGAGCTGCAAAGACCCAGCCTGATCGTGAGAACAGGTCAGGAATTCTTGTCAAAAAGGCTATGGAAGCCCCTTGGAAAGAGGTAGCTGAGCTTGCACCAGCAGAGTGGCTTGGCTTCCTAACCTAAGGTACCAATCAACCTGTCTGCCCTCTCTTCTCTTAATTCTCTCCCTGTCTTAGTTTGGCATGCTATAAGAAGGGACCATAGACTGGGTGTGCTAAAAACAATAGAAATTTATTTTCTCTACTTCTAGAGACTAGAAAAGATCAGAAGGACAACGGGGTCAGGCTCTGGTGAAGGCGCCCCCTTCAGGCTGGTATGTATAGACTCTGTATCTTCCCAGTGTAGAAAGGAGGAAAGACCACTCCGGGTTTTTATAAGGTAACTTTGGTATGAATTGTCAACTTGACACATGGGAGATGGGTCTGAGAGCATGCCTGGAAGGGATGGTTTTGATTACGTTAGCTGAGGTGGGAAGACCAGTGGCACCACTCCGTAGATGGAGGATCCTGCACTGTACAAGTGAAAGGAAAGAGCCGTGCGCCAGCATGTGTGCATTCATTGTTCCCATCTTCTGGCTGGAGGCATTGCGACCAGCTGCTTCGAGCTCCTGATGCTTGACTTCCCTGCCTTGATGGAAACTGCAACTGTAAGCTGGAGTAAATAAAGCCTTTGTCTCTTAAGTTGCTTTTGCCACAGTATTTTGTCAGAGCAACAGGAAGAGAAATAGGGCATTAGTCACACTCCCAAGGGTTCTACCCCCATAACATAATAATGGCCTTTGAAAGATCCCACATCTTAACACCATCACATTTAGAGTTAGATTTCAACATGAATTTGAAAGGAACGCAAATATTTAGTTCACTGTCTCTGGTCTGGTTTACTATATAGTGTCTGTTTTCTTGTCATTTCAAAGTATCTGGGGCCCTGACCACTTCAGACCTTCACTTTTAGCTTTTGTTTCTCCTTCCATTGTCTCACTTCATTTACTTTACATTGAAGCAGGTTCTGATTAGCAAGGAGATTTCATCATCTCTGTTTAGAGAGAGCTTTGTATGCTAGTTGACTTTACATGTTATAAGGTCAGCCTGCTTGCATGGCTATGTGTTTATGACAGTGTGTGAGGTGTGTTTGAAGTGAGATAGTGTGTTAAGGAGCAAGGCTGGCCTATAGAGGTCAGAGGTTGGCCATTTCTGCTAAAGAGAATGTGATAATTAAGTTTCATTGTCAACATGATTAGATTAAGAAACACCCTAGGGGGTTGGTAAAGCATACTCTAGGTGTGTCTATGACGGCCTGTCTGGTGACAAAACGTGAGGACTCTGACCTTATCAGTGATTTTATTTCTTGATGGAGTAATAATATTGTAGCATTATTGAGAGGTAGTGAAAGGGAGAGGTGAGTCTTATTGGAGGAAGTGGAACTCCCCAGTCCTTGTAGCTATATTCCTCCCTGGCCCCTTTCGATATCTCCCTTTTTCTCTGCTTCCTTCCTGTCTGTCAAGAGGTGAAGAACAGCCTCCACCACATGTTCTCACAGCCCTGATGTTCTGCCCAAATGCATGGGGCCAAGCAACCATGGACTGAACCCTCTAAAACTATTAGCCATAATAAATCCTTCCTCCCTTAAGTTGTTTGTCAGGTGTTCTGCCACACCAGTAAGAAAAATGAATACAGATTAAACAGGCTTTAATCTTATAGCTTTTGTTTCAGGCAGGAGAGTTCCAATGTGAACACATCTACAACAGTCCAAAGGCCTCGTGTCTTCCTGCCCCTGGCTGCTTCCCATCACTGCATGCCTAAGCACTCTCCTCCAAGAAAGACCCAGGGTGACAGTGAAAAGGATGCAAATAATTTTTTTGAAAGTTTTTGGGGAAAAAAATCTAAATATAATAGATTCAAATATATTTACTTTCTTTGATTCAAAGAAGGTTTAAAGAGAATGGTAAACTAACATCCATGAGTTGCTGACAGCACATTCTGCTCAAATGCAAGCACCCAACCAGACAGTTTCAGAGATACAAGGGAAGCAAGCATTTATGTGACGCAACTCTGGACAATGCCCTCTATTTAGCATATATTAACTCCTTTAATCCCCACAGCCATAGGTACTTTATCATCTCCAGTTTACAGACAGGGAAATTGAGGCAGAGGAAGAGAAAGTTACCTGCTCGAGGCTGGCTAGCTATAAGCTGCAGAGCCAGGACTCAGGTGCAGCATGCCTGGCTCCGTGGCCCATGTGGACTCAGGTGCAGTATGCCCAGTTCCGTGGCCCATGTGGACTCAGGTGCAGCATGCCTGGCTCCGTGGCCCACGTGGACTCAGGTGCAGCATGCCTGGCTCCGTGGCCCATGTGGACTCAGGTGCAGGATGCCTGGCTCCGTGGCCCACGTGGACTCAGGTGCAGCATGCCTGGCTCCGTGGCTCACGTGGACTCAGGTACAGCATGCCTGGCTCCATGGCCCACGTGAACTCAGGTGCAGCATGCCTGGCTCTGTGGCCCACGTGGACTCAGGTGCAGCATGCCTGGCTCCGTGGCCCACGTGGACTCAGGTGCAGCATGCCTGGCTCTGTGGCCCACGTGGACTCTGCTTCTGCAGTGTTCTGCTCTCTTCTTCAGGTCTATGCAAAAAACCTTTGTCTCTGAGGATGTCCCAGCTCTCCTCAAAATAAATGGAAAAAGTTTCATTTTTTTAGATGCAAAATTTCAAGTTTTGCCACAATAACAGAGGTGTAAATCTATCATGGGTAAAAGCCTGTCAAGATTTTTTTAAAGCAGTTCCATACAACAATATTTGAATTATTGCTTCAATCCCATAGCATTACCTTTCCATCTGTTTAGTGCTAACATGTGAAGAGCTATGAATCACAAGGAAGTCTGTAAACAATACCGTATCAAGCATTAATTGTATCATTTACTCTTGAAAAATGATGGTGCCTGCATATTGAAGTGTTCTCATTGTTGCTATAACAACTTGCTTGCTATTATGATTGCCTCTGTTCAATGTGAATGCTTATGTTTATCAGAAATAAGGTTCATGTGGTTTAAAAATATTATGTATCTGTGATGCATGTCACTTAGCCAATTCATTTATAAAGGAGAATAATAGCAACTGGCAAAAGGTAATGAATGAAATTCTTGGAGAAATGAACTCAGAGAAGTTCACTGTGAAATATGGTCTGAATAAAGAACACTTTGATCGTGGCCATGCACCATTCCTGTACCAGCACATCCCAGGTCCCCAAAGCAGATCGTACTTGGGAATCACTTGTGGATTCTTCAGCAACCACATGGACAGGAAAGGAAGAGGAGCCCAAGACCTAGTGCAGCATTACCTGCCAAACCCTATTGGCATAGACGCAAAGGAAAGAGCCACTCCAAAAGCCCATGTCATTGCTTTATTGGTACTCCTCTCTAATCTCAGGCACACATTGGAAGACAGTTTCCAGGGCTATGCTCCGGGCAAAGCAGGACCCACTTGCCAGAAATTTTTGCTGTTGCTTTTTCTATAGTCTTTTCCCTCACTACTAATTCATTTATCCCATCCATATACACACACAGCAAAGTTCATAAAACCAGGGCAAAAGATAGGAAATAAAGTTTGTATTGTGTGTATTGCATTATATGATATAATTTCTCATAGGGAGTGCAAGTCAAAACTTAGAGAAAAGTCAACATTTAATATAAAATAGATTAAGAAACACAATCTGAAGAGTTCAAGATGTTTGGGTGTCATGGAACAAGACTGGAAAATAGAGACAAGACCATAACAATATATAACAAGTACCCTTAAGGGTCTCTTGAATGAAAGATAACTGGAGTTATTTTTGGAATACCTAGAACTATGTTCTAGGATGAAATCTCATTGTAAGTCTCATCGTTAGCATCAGCTTATCAAGAAGAAAATGTTCATGAGTTCATTATACAAACACACTTTTAGTCACTGTTGAATGCATTCTTATGACCATATAGGTTTAGGCAAACTTCCTTAAGTGTAATCAGCAAAGTTTGAGTTGGAAATTTGCTTAAGTATATTTATAGAGTTTGGATTCACTTTTGGCCTTGACAGAGCTGTCTGGAGTCCTGGTGACAACCTGGTTTTCATAAGCAGCGTTCATCTTCTTGTACCCCTGAAGACTGACAGTATGATTCTGAGATATATTGAAAAATATCAGTGCTTTCTTGCATTTTCTATTTCATTAAGTTAATAGTTTCATATTTTTTCCCTCATTAAATTATATAGCACTGGAAGTTAAACAGCTTTTCTCGAAAAATCAACCCAAAGTTTTTGGCAGATAAGTTACTCACAAAAGTTGAGACTCTTTGTGGCCTATCTCGGCAAGGTGTCATGTTTCACCTAAAAGCCAATCTCGGTCTAGAAATAATAAAAATAGGGATTCTAATCTTAAATGCAGTTTTTTTAATGCAAAAAGAGGACTTTATTTACATCTCACTGGAAACCCTATTTTAATAATCTCTCTCCTTTTATTTCTCCTCCATCCTGATTGCAACCAAACAGAGCAAAAGCCCTAAATCTGTCTACATGCCACTGCTTTCTAAATGGCTGCTTCTCCCTTCTCCTTCCTCTGCTTCTGGATCTGTCGCCTTTTCTTAGGAAATCTTCTGTCTTTCCCAGTATGAACCTGTGAAGTTGGCCACTGTCACAACCTAACTCAATCTTAGTAAACCTAAGAATTCACAGCTTGAGTGATGCTCGCTCAAGTTCATTGGTAGATGACTCCTAAACTCCCTCACCTTTGAAAAGTTTTGTTTATGTAAGACTTGGCCATTTCTATTTCCTTAATTGAATTACCTTGCAGATGTCATTCAATCATAATAACATGCAACCAACTATAATCATTTTGAGAGCATTTTAAACAACATTCAAAAGACCTAAGTCTAAATAAAGGTCAATATCAATTGCTCAAAAGCTAATCTTGTATATTTTGTGCTTTAGTAGATAATTAAAACTACATCAAAACTTATTGAGCTGCATGCAACTGGCAATTTTCTCTAGTTGGTTATAAGAAGCATCTTAATTTCAGAATAGTTAAATTATGTAATGGTGATATATAGCATTTGCAGTACTCCAGGGGCTTCGGTGCATTATATATATATATATATATATAACTATATTATAATATTATATATATATATATATACATAAAATATATGGGGCTAGAGAGATGGTTCAGTGATTAATGCTCTTGCAGAGCACCCAGGTTCAGTTCCCAGCACCTGAAGAGAAGCTAACAACCATCTGTAACTCAAGTTCCAGGGGATCTGCTGCCTGCTTCTGACCTCCAAAGGCACTGCACAACACAGGTACACTTATATACATGCAAGCAATACACTCACATAGAAAATAAAAATAATAAAATAATAAAAATTAAAAATACATAGTTGTATGCAATATATTGTATACATATCACATATATGCATATGAATACATATATAACACCTATATCCATCCCGCTATATGTACTTCACACATATATTGTATTTGTTTGCTTTCAATTGCAATGATAAAACACATTGACTAAAAACAACTATAGACATGCCCACAGGTGATGGAAGAAATTCCTCAATTGAACTTTCTTCTTCCCAGGTAACTCTAGTCTTTGCAAGTTGGAAAAACTAAACACACATACATATTTTATGGATTTAATAATATATATTATATATATATATATATACATAAAATAGGGGGAAGGTTTTTTTTTTTTGTAGAGCTGAATTCATTCTGTTTTCTAAATTGCTCCTCCAAATTTTATGTTAGGGTGTTTCTACAAACACTAGGATAAAATACCTAGTGCTAAACAACTATTTTCCTTTATCTATGTAAAAATTATAGTATAATTTCATATAATATTATTCACCTAGATAATATACATATCTGATATTGATTATTATTTTGTTTGTTTGCTTTGTTTTATAGGCAGGGTCTTGCTGTGAGCCCAGGCTATCCTTGGACTCACAATCCTCCTGTCTCAACCACCCAGGTGTTAGGATTACAGGTGTGTGGCACCATGCAGGTTATACTATAATTTTTGTCAGATACACAGTCACGTAATCACTACTTTCATCAAAATGTCAAATAGCCCCTATAGTTTTGCCTCTTCCAGAGTCTCTCACAAATGGAATCACATACTACTCAGTCTTTTAGGTTCAGGTTTCTTCACTTATCAGGGGCCATTTGAGATTCATCCATATGGTTGAGTATTTTAGAAGCTCACTTCTTTTTATTGTTAAAAGTATCCAGTTACAGTTCATCACAGTTCACTTCCTACTTCACTGATTAAGGGACAAGAATTTCAGCAACTTTCTTGATGTGTTCTGCAATGAGTCAGTTCCCTGCCATTTAGATAGTAATTCTAGGTCCCCAGCTCACAACCCAAATATCCCTATGGTCATCCTTGCCACTCTACTACAATTTTAAGTGACTGTCTTTCCAAATCTTATTGTCCAATAGCTTTTACTGACTGTATTTTATGGTGTTATGAAGTGAAACAAAGTAAATATAGGAAAGTATGAAATTTTAAATAACCTAACTTCAGACTAATATTAAACAGTTAATTAATCTCTCCTACTATCAGTTTCCTGGTGTGAAATATGAGCATATTCACTCACAATCTTCTGATGATGAAATAACTGGGTAGAAAAAGGACACAGCAACCATCACCCAGTACCTCGGCTCACCAGTACCTCAATTCACTCAGTACCTTGGCTCATTCAGTATCTCAGCTCCACTCAACACCGTGCATCTCCATCTTACTGTAGCACTATCTCACGTAGTATTTAGAGACCTTCAGAAAATGCTTGCTCTGGATTTTCACTTTTGTTTTGTGTCACCATCTTTGCCTCCTGTCCTCTCCCTCTCTTTAAGCTGGCTTCAGCCTGAAAGGACAATAGTGGCACAGCAGACAATTACAGGTCTTTCTTGTCTTTATTTCATGAAAATTTCCAGAGTGGATGTCCTGGAAGAAATGTGAAGGGAGACAGACTTTCTCTCTGCTAAACTGAAGTTCTCCCTGGGGTGAGAAAATGGCAGGAGGAACAAAGGGTTGTTCTGTGGGGACTGAGACGAAACAGTACCCTCCAGCACGGGCACCAGATTCGAGAGGGGGCAAGGCCCATATGTAGCAGAAGAATTCTGCAACCTCACCAAACCTCCTGTGTCCTGGAGGCTCATCTTGTTTGACCAGGCCACAAAGACAGCAACGAGAGCTACATCTCTGACATCTTGTGATACTAATGACTGGAAGAAGATAAGCAGCATCCTTCCCTCCAACTCTGGGCACTGCTCCAGCTCCTGGAAAGCTTGGGAGAGCCCCAGGAAGGTGGATTCCCAACAAAGAACTGGGAGCTTTTCCCTTTTCTGCCCACATAATAGAATCAGTGCTAAGTTCGGTTAGAGAAAATAAAGATCATTTTAAATCTTGCATATTCAAGGTTTTGAACCCACCATAGGAGACAGAACAGAAACATCATTTCCCTTTTAAGGTTTTAATGGTTTTGAAAATGTGTAAGTGAGGGTGCAGGGTGAAAAATAACCGTGGCACATGCAGAGGTGTGATCCTCAATTTAGTGATCATAGTTAAGATAGAGTTCAGAGAGAAACCACCAAACCCTTAGAATATCAAACTAGTTCCTACAATTATTTCTTTAAGAATGCTATATCACCAGATTTTACTGCCTACTAACATGGAAAAGGAGCAGTTTGGAGAAATATTACACACATTATTATAACAATCTCCATTTACTCCAGTTGAATGACTTGAAAATGAGATGTTTTATCACACATATAATTAATTGCTTCTCTTAATATTTGCTGTCATTATTGTTCATGATTTACCCATTCATTTGTTTTCTCATTCGCTCACTCACCAAGTGTTTAACGGGTTCCAGACACTATGGTCAACACATTAATGTCATCTCTGGATGTGTGCAGAGCCTTTAACTACTCTAATCTGACCCTTCTTTTATCCTTGACATGTATCTGGCCTCTATTTTCTGAGGATGAAAATCAGGCCCAGGGAATATGCCTAAGTTTCTGACAGAGTGCAAGGGTTCAGACTCCTTTCATTAGGAGAAAGGAATTCTTAATGGAGAGACAACACCACTGTTAATCTACTGTGAATTCCCAGAATCCTACTAACAACATAAAAAAAATAGAGTTGGTGCAGTAATGGAAAGGCACACTAATGCAGTCCTTATACCAACACGGCAAGGAACCCCTGAAACTGGCAGGTCGATAGGTCTTTCTGTGTGAATTAAGAACAACTGGGAAATAAAAACAATAGTTCAAACACTGGAGAAGAAAAATGCTGCAAGTATTTGGTGATTGTTGTTCTACATTAAAAAATTTTAAAGTAGTCTGGGACCTTAGGTGATTACACATACACTCATGCACACACATATAAACAAAGAAAAACATTTTAAATATCCAGAGAAGAATTCTTTTTTTTTTTTTTCTTCTTTTCAAGACAGGGTCTCCCTGTAGCCCCAGCTGTCCTGGAACTCGCTCTGTAGATCAGGCTGGCCTTGAACTCACAAAGATCCACCTGCTCCCAAGTGCTAGGATTAAAGGCGTGCGCCACCATGCTCGGCCAGAGAAGAATTCTTGTATTGAACGCTGAAACTATGAAATATATTTAGAAAGATATTTGAACTTGCATAATTTTAATCTTTATTTGTTCATTTTTCAAATTTTGGATTTTTTTTTTAAATTAAATGAAACTGACCCCAAAGTTCTTTTTTATTATTATTTATTTTTTATTGATGTTTTGTGTATTTGATACATCATTTTTCAATTCAGTTCAGGCATATTCCCCTTTTCCTTCTGCCCACCCCCACCCCACCCCACCCCAGATCATGCATTCTGCCATAACTGTCCTGCATCTTTCTCTCAGTCTTTTTTTTTTATGCTTAGGCATTCACATTTTTCTCCATTAATTTTATATTACTCCAAAATATAGACACAAACTCTTCCGCATATATAGTAATTACAGAGTCTGAAAATAATTGGTGGGTGGATTCTAGAGCCTGTTGAGAGATTCACATTATAACAACATAGTTGCTTTCAGATAAACAGAAATATGACAATAATATCATTCACCTTGCCTTTCATCTGGGGGATTTGGTGGACCCGAAAGTTCTTAGAGTCATGTTAATAAACTTTTTTTCAGAAAAGCCAGATCTAAAACATTGGTTTTCGTGTCACTAAATTATAGTCATTTATCTAATTCTCCTGCTTGCAGATAACATGCACAGGCACAAAGAAATCTCTAGCTTCATTGTTTTAAAGCAATCTAAATATAAATTGCCAAATACAATTTGGAAATTTTAATTCAAGATTACAAAGTAAAAAGCCTGAAAGTTAATATTAGAGAATCAGGAAATGCCTGGATGAGAGATGACAGGGGTGGAGCATATCCGACCAGTAAGACTTAGGATGGAAAGCAATTTGTTTCTCCTATCCATGATCACTTATAACTATCAGTCTGATGGAATGGATCTCACTGGTAAAATGATCACACCAACAATGTCATAATTGACCTGACCTATTATGCCCAGAATACAAGCAAAATAGGATTTGATACATGGAGACTTACCCAGATAAAACTTGATCTCAAGTTCTTCACCTGTAAGTAGAACTTGATCTCATCAACTCCATGCTCACATTCAGTTTCACCCACTGCTATTTTAGGACATAATCATAATAGATAATTAAAGAATCTGTCTGGACTCTTGACACCTTGGCCTTATAATCAAGTCTCACATTGTTTAATATTTAACTTTGCCTGAAGTAAGTAGCTTTAGGAAATGAGTATTTTGTTTCTAAGACAATGCAAAGGCACTGTTTATAAAGTTCTCCTGCAATCCACTGATTTATGCATATAGGGAAGAGAAGAGCCTTAGATACATTATAAAAATGTTAGAAAAATAAATCAATGGTATTAACTTATGTAACTAAAAGTGATGGACAAATTATAGCTAATAGAGATAGCCACATAGACATTATGCATATGTGTGAGAGTATAAATTCACTTGAAAAATGATGACTTATACCCAGGAGTTGTATGATGAGTTTGCATTCCCACCAGCAGTGGGAATTCCCACAACCTCTCCAGCATTTGATATCCTGTTTTCTTGACCATAGACAGTCTCACTGGAGTAAGATGAAATCTTAAGGGGATTTAATTTGAATTTCCTTAATAATTAGCAATGTTGAACAATTTTTAAGATGTTTCTCAGCCATCTTTACTTCTTTGTGAAGTCTCTGTTCAGTTCTTTACTCCATCTTTTGAGTAGGTTATTTGTTTTCGTGCTCCTTTCTTTTTGAGTAGTTTATATATTCTGGATGTTAATGCTTAGTCAGATGTATCGCTGGTGAAGGTTTCCTCCCACTCTGTAGGTTTTCTCTTCACTTTGATTGTTTCTTTCACTGTACAGAAGCTTTTGAGTTTAATAATGCCCCACTTGTCAATTGTTGACCTTATTTCCTGCTCAACTGCTGTCTGATTTAGAAAGTATATGTGTGGCATGTATATGTGCATATTTTGGAGTGCTAAAAATTGGAAGGAAGAACAACAAAGACTGGGTCAAAGAACTGACTGAAACAGTAAACTTCTGCCCAAAATAAGTTTCTGCATCAAAAAATTAAAAAAAAAAAGCTGTGTAAAAGATGAAAGACATGTATGGCAGAATGCATGAGCTCTGCTGGGATGGGGAGCAAGGAAGGGGAATGGGTCTAAATCTGACTAAGAAATGTGGTAGGAAATGCACAAAATTTCAATTAAAAAAATGGAGACTTATGGCTGTATGTGGTGGTGCAAGTCTTTAATCCCAGGAATTGGGAGGCACAGGCAGGTAGATCTTGTAAGTTCAAGAGTTCAAGGCCAGCCTGGTTTACATAGTGAGTTCCAGGCCAGCTAGGGCTACAGGTAGACCCTGTCTCAGAAAAAAAAAAAAAAAAAAGAAGACTTATGGGGCTGGAAAGATGGCTCAGCAGTTAAGTGCACTGGAGACTCTTGCAGAAGAACTAGGTTTGAATCCTAGCATCCACATGGCAGCTAACAATTGTCTGTACCTCCAGTTCTAGGGGATCTGATGCCCTCTTCTGTCATTTCTGGGCACTGCATGACATGGGTACACTTACATACATGCAGGCATAACACACATATACATAAAATAAAAATAAATATTTTAAAAAATGAAGACAGGTTGAAATTAAAATGGTAGAGAAAAGTATATCACGAAATACTAATCAAAAGAAAACTAGAATAACTATGTTAATTTTAGCAAAAATAAATTTTAAAGCAAAGATGATTTTCTGGTGTAAGATTGACACAACATAATGACAAAGGTAACAATTCTCCCAGAAGATAAAATCTTATATATGACATCACCTAACAACAGATTTTTCATAATACATAAAGCAAAACATTAAATCTGAAAGGAGAAATAGGTTCAAAATTACTTCAACATTCCTGTCTTGGGAATTGATAGAAAATCATTAAGTAGCAGAAAATCATTAAGAATATATACTATCTGGATAGTGATATTTGATATTTACAGAACATTCCAGTCAACAACACAAGGCTACAGAGGGAAATTTGTAGCATTAAATGTCTATGTTGGAAAACAAAAAATATCTACATGAATACCCTAAGCATCTAACTTAAGAAACTAAAAGAACAGGAAGAAATCAAGGAGAATTTTCCTGAGTTCAGGCACAATACAAAAATGTCCTCCACTCTTGCAACTTCTATTAAACTTTTGCGCCAGAAGTAAATACAAGATAGAAAAGGACGTGAAATAAAATCATCTAGATTTGAAAGGGAGAAATAAAAACAATTTCTACTTACAGAAGATATGATCTTTTATAAGGAAAATCCTAAAGAATCCAATAAATAACTATTGGAAATAATGAAAACATTCATCAGTTTCAGGACGTTAAATCAATATACAAAAGTCAATTGTCCTTTTCTACACTAGCAATGAAAGTTCTAAAACTTAAATTAAGAAAAAGACAGCTGGGCTAGTGAGATGGCCCAGCAGATAAAGAAGCTGGCTGCCAAGCCTAACAACCTGAGCTGCATTCTTGAATGGGACCCACATGGTGAAAGGAGAGAACCAACTCCTACAAGTCACCTTCTGACCTCCACACAGGCTATGCATGGTTTGCCTGCACAGTAAGTGAATAAAATAAATAAGTAATAAATAAATGTTCAAAAGAAAAGAGTTGCATCTTCAAGGATACCAAAAAATAAAATACTGGGGAATAAAGAAAAAAAGAATTGTTAAAAGATACTAGAAATGATAGAAATAAAAGGAAAGACATTTTAAATTAAGAGGGCAATATGCTCCTAACAGATTAATAAATAGGATGCAATCCATATGACAGTTTGGCTGGGCCTTATTGATATTCATATGGAACACAATGTGTTCAGGCGATGAGGGATATGACTTCTTTTAATATTTCATAAACTATGTAGTGAGTATGTTGCATTCTTCTTATCTTATTCCCAGACTAGAATATTAAAAAGTCAGTATAATTTGCAAAAATAAATTTTTTTATTTAGGGAGAATATAGGCTAAAGATGTGTAGTTTGATGGATTTTTTTTCAAATTCAATAAAAGATTGTAACCAGCACAGCAAGATGAGGAGGAAAAGAAGTATATCCATGCATTTAATGCCATTGTGTTTTAGAACACAGCACTCACAATAGTAAGTTTTATGAATGCTTACTAAAATTTGTGTTGTACAGCTGGAGAGATGGCTTAGTAGTTAAGGACATTTGCTGTTCTTGCAGAGGACTCTGGGTTCAGTTCCCAGCACCCTTATGGCAGTTCATAACCATCTGTAACTTGAATTCTAGGGGATCTGGTGCCCTCTTCTGACCTTTATGGACAAGATTCACAGATGGTATCCACACCACATACATACAGACAAAGATTTATACACATAAAATATTAATAAATAGGCAGGGCATGGTGGCACACGCCTTTAATCTCAGCACTCGGGAGGCAGAGGCCAGAAGATCTCTGTGAGTTCAGGCCAGTCTGGTCTACAGGGCTAGTTCCAGGCCAGATGGGGCTACAGGGAGACCCTGTCTCAAAAACACACAAAAAACTAATAAATCAATTTTTAAGTGTGTGGTTAAAGAAATCAAAACTAAAATGGAACAAGCTATCTCGAGGAATGAATACCACAGTTATCTGACATAACACTGGTTTACTTGATAAGGCACATGCAATAAACTCTACTAAAGAATATCCTAACCCCTGCCCCAAATATCCACGTCTGCAAACATCCTTGCAGAAGGAATTTCTCCTCAGTGGTCTTAGGGCACATACGCATCTGTGCTGATAATCACATAAGCTCTAACTTACATCTACGAGTTTTTGTAACAGTTAAAAAATAATGTGGGAGACTTATAAAAGCTGCAAAAGAACTAAACTTGGGGCTCAAGTTTGTTGGAAAAAATTGCTCCAGTCTACCAACGTGAATAAATTTTCCCAATTTCTCCACTGAGTCTTCTGGGCGCCTTCTCTGTGCATAGAAAGCCTCAGTTTTCCTTAACGAAGAGACACCATAACACCAGTACTGCCACCCTCCACCTCCTCACAAGGAGTGTGCACCATATTGACTTCCAGCCTGTCACAACAAGTGCATATTTACTTATGAATGCCACCATCATGTGAGATAAGAAACTTGACAAGGAAATTTCTAGTTCTCATTTTATGTCTTCCTATATGCATTTCTTGCCTTTATGTAGCCATTCTTATTTAATTGTTTGGACAAATTTTAATACCTTGGATTGATGCTTTTTTTAACCCACTGATTTCTAGTGACTTTTGCCTTTCCTTAACTCTTCCTTCCAATTATCTTGGACACACCCCAAGACTGGTCATCACAAGAAATTGTAGCACAAAATCTGAAGTTCTTCGATAACATCTCATCACTACACCAGCTACCCAGCTACCACATCAGTACTTCATGTTCTCTTTCGATATTCAATCATAGAGAGAGGGGAAGAGAGGGAGGGAGGGAGGGAGGGGAGTGAGGGAGGGAGGGAGGGAGGGAGGGACAAACAGAGGGGGGGATTTCCCAGTCAAATTATACTCTTTGTTAGTAAAGGGTGACTTTCTGGTCCCATTTCCTTGGGGGTGAAAAAGCATCTCTCTGAAATTAACAACTGAAAAGAGCAAAATGGTAAGTTAGAGCTTAAGAACCCTCCTCCCCTCCTTGTAGCTGATGGCCTTGCTAGTATGATTGTTCTAGACCAAATCACTTCAGATAAAATCACTCTGCAGTGTTCTGAGATTCAAAAGCATTCATTCCCTTTATCCATTAGATCTGTCTCCTCTTCTCCCTCCTCCCTGAGAATCCCTTTCCTTCTCAGAGTCCCCCTAGCATCTTCATCTTGACTAAGAATCATGCTGGTCCCAGGAATAAAATGTCCATTTAGCAGTTCTCATTTCCCACACCTTTTTGTTCTTGCGGAAACTGCTTGTATAACTTCTCTGTGCCTGATCGCTAGACAGCTGATACTTATCAGCAGTGAAAACCTGCCCTGATGTGATAAATATCATTCTCAACTCCTTGACAGCGGGTTGCGCACAAGGAAGTGCAGAGAAAGCTGGTAAAAAGCAGATATTCCAGGAGTGGCAGGGGAGCAAGCAATGATGTGAGAGAAATGATGCAAAAGGGATAAATGGAGAGGAGGGAGGGAAGGAGGGAGAGAGGAAGAAGGGGAGGGAGGGAATGAGGGGAGAGGGCTCAAAAAGCATACGTTTTATGAAGAAGGTAATTGCTTACAATTAATAGTTGGCATCTTTTAACACACACACACACACACACACACACACCTTGTTAAACTTCCTACTAAAAGATTATTTCACTGATCTTTGCAATACTTAAAAACAAAAATTGGCATTTAGAAGTCCTACCTACATTAAAAGGCTTCACAGAACAGTGTTGTCCTAGAGGGACTTTATGTGTTCTGAGCATGCCACTGTGTCAATTCCCTGAAATGTGAGGTGTGGGTTCTCTGGTGTGCTCTACAGTGACCTGCATCTGCATGTCCACACTAACTCTAGAAGAGATACACAACTCTTGCATACAAATGTGGATGCACTAAAGGGAGAGCTGGAGACCAGAAACAGGCAGAGCAGGAACCAGGGTGGGCACATGCTGCATTTCTTAGCTCAGACCCTAAAGGACCACCCTGCACTGAAAATCCTTTCCCCCAAGGGCAGCAATTTGGAAGCCCAATTCCAGGCCTCATCCTAACCCAGATTTGAACTACCACCCAGAACAAGGGTCAAGGCTTCCCATTCATACGTGCATTTTCTGATTTGCAATCTTACCCTTACCCGCAGCCTGCCCTGTTTGTCATTCAATTCAGAAAAAAACCTTTCAACAAGGCCACAGAGGTCAGAGAGATGACTTGAAGCTCTGGGGAAGGCGGAGTTTCCCATTTCCTGACTTAACATCTGCCATTCAGTTTGAGACTTTCTTCCTCTAAGCTTTAAAGAAGAAATGTTATTGAATAGCCCAGGGCTAGGGGCAGTGAAAAATCTCATTACTTTTTCTCTGCTGTCCTCTCTCAAGATACATTTCCTAGTCAATATTCGTGCAGCAAATCATTTTTAATTTGAAAGTCACACTCCACCATAAAAATGTACACAAATATTAAGAAGGCAGTCGGGAAAATGCTATGCTCAGCATATTGTAAATACAAGAACTGTTTCCCTAATGCTAGAGGAATAAATTATCAATTTATCTTCCCATGGCTGTCTCATCTGGTTATAAATGATAGCAAAGCTTTAACTAAATATAAATATTGAACTTCATTAAACAGCTACGATTGCATCCAAAAACAAAAACAAAACAATGGAAGAGTAGGATTTCTGTCATATCTCAGTAAATATGTGTGGAGTACAAATTGGCTTAAATTAAACATAATCATATGTAAATGCTGCTTAGAAGTTGATTTTTAAAAAGTAATCTTAAAGACTTCCATAAAAATGAAAATGACTTGGGGTTTTCATCACTTTATTGCAAATGGGAATGAAGCTAATGAGTTACTTGCAAATAATTGGAGAAAATATGGAAGTAATTCTTATGTCACTTATCATATCCTAAATTAAGAAGATTGAAACATGCTTTTCTGTATTTTTCCCCCAAGAATTTAGGGAAGCCAGCCGGAGAGATATTCAGGAGTAAGTTGATAGAAAGAATCAATGTCTGCCATTTCAAGGCCCATATGCACCAGTGTGTGTAAGTTTGTGTATTTATGTTACAGAAAGTATATATGAATGCTCACATGCTTGAAATTTTTATTTTATTTACTTGTGTAAATAGTTTGAAGTTTTAAAAATTAAGTATGTGGCTGGGTGTGGTGGCACACATCTTTAATCCCAGCACTCGGGAGGCAGAGGCAGGCAGATCTCTGTGAGTTCAAGGCCAGCCTGGTCTACATAGTGAGCTCCAGGACAGCTAGGACTAAAGGGAGACCCTGTCTCAAAAAAAAAAAAAAAATATGCATTGCTAGGTAAACTAAAAAATATTAACATAATGTCTATGGCAAATCCTTCTAGAATTTAGAAACTGGACAAATCCTAGTGATTCTCTCTTTCTTCCATAAATTCACCAATGAGCCAACTGAGAACCAGTGAAGGGCAGAACTTTAAAAGTTTGAACTGGCAAGAAAGTGGTGGGGTACCCTTAATTCCAGCACTCCAGAGGCAGACACAGGGACATCTGTGTGAGGTTGAGGACAGCCCAGTCTACATGAGTTCCTGGCCAGCTGGGGCTACAGGGAAATCCTGTCTCAGAAACAACAACAAAAAATCCAAAGTGGGGTCTGGAGAGATGTCTCAGCAGTTGTGACCACTCACTGCTCTTGAAGACCATGTTGGTTCAATTCCTTTGAGCCGACATGGCTACTAACAATTCCCTAACTCCAGTTCCAGGTAAATCTGAGGCCCTCTTGTGGTCTCCGTGGCATTGCATGCCCTGGTGCACTACATGTAAACAAAACACACAAAAAATAAAAATATATATATATTTTAATTCTGAAGAGTAAGAATTAGTCACAATGTACTATTCATGGTGCAGGTTTCCCAGAGTCATCCCTTTTCTTCTTTAACTTTTTTTGTTTGTTTCTACTTAACATTTCAACATTGAAAATAAAAAGGAAAGAATAAACATAAATACCATAAAAGAAAATGCACTAGTATTGATTTGCTGCATTGTAATGCTAGATTCTCTGCCCTGAGGTGAACGTAGCTTCATGGAGGTCACGAAACTTAATTTAGAGAGCTTCCCCAAAGTAGTGGACTTCAGGTGTACTAGGGACACTCCAGTGTACAGCAAGATTAAGAGCTGGAAAGTTGGAGGTCTGCCCCTAATGACAGCTGAGAGTCTCAGTTGAGTTGCTGAGTTGTAACAAGCTTGGATCTCAGATTTCTTGTCTATAAAATAAAAGTATTGGACTAGAAAATGCCAGTTGGGTTATTTACTCTAGGCCTTTATGGAGGCTGTAAAATCAACCAGCAAGTATCAATTATGGTTGGGGAAGAAAATCTGAAGGGTCAGAGGAAGAAAGCAGTCCTGAGTGTCAACTTTGAGGGATGGAGAAGGCGATAAGCAGGCAGCAAGTCAGGGGGTTGTGAAATGGATGAAAGGAACAGCGTAGGGAGAAAGAACAGGAATCCTGATTTTGTGTGGCTCTTGCCATGCAGTAAAGAGCTTTCTAATATCTTTATTTATTTATTTATTTATTCTCCTACCCTTCTCAAAACCTCTGGCTATGCAAGCATCCTTGTAAAAAGCAGAAAATATTTACATTACTTTATCATCACCCTTATATTGGTATTTGTGTTATGTGTTACTATCCATATAACATATTGCTTTGGTCTTTGATCAATTTGTATATTGATTTTCTAAGATTTCCTATGTGGGTTTTTGTGTTCCCCAATTGAATTATAAGCAATAATTGTGTAACAGTGAGGCGCCTAACAAAGCTATTTCATAACAGGCCTGTCAGGATTTCTTCATAAATGATTAAAGAAATAAATAATTGAAAGACATCATTTAATCACTTATCAACCCAAAACCAAATCCATAGTTACTGTGTACCCATTATGTGCCACTATTAATTTATGTGAAGAAGATAAAGAAATAAAAAAGGAATAAAAGCACTCCTGTCCTAAGACTCTCCTATGTGGGACAGTCAGGCACAAATGCATCTTTATGTCATCTGACCAGTGCTGTACTTGGGAGCAGTGAACCCGGACACGGTGAGAGCTGCTTCTTGGGAGTGTGGATGGGATTCTCAGTGAAGGCTTAACAGAGGAAGGGACAGTTTTTTCCCCTGAGTTTTAAAGGCTAAATTGGAACTTTCCAAAATCACAAGATGTGAAAGAGTATATAATACAACTCATTTAGTTTGTCTAAGTTCCAGATCAGTAGGCTTAAAATGGTGAATGACAAAGTCGGAAGGTAGGAAAGGATCAGGACTAGGAAAGGGTGCAGATGCCAGGAGAAGTTACCATGCCCTAGGACAAATATTCCTAGATGTATAGATTTTATCAACCAACAAGTTTCAAAGACACTTTAAGATAGACAACTTTTAATTTAAATCAGTTTCCTATTTATAGTTATAAATATCAATATTTCATAAAAGAAACAAATTTTTAATATCAAAAAGTAAGGAGAACATGAGTCTAGGATACTAAAGTAAATAAATAAGTAAATAGCCCTAGGAGTGAATAAACATATTTCTATATTTTTAAAAAGCCAATGATGATTTTTTCCTTTAGGTTTGATACATTAAAAAATTTATCACAGATTGGTATTCCAATTTTGAACCTAAGGGCAGATTATGGTATAGCCAATGAGGGGCCAATTAAATATTTTTAGTAAGAGAACAATAAAAACATTTTTTTTCCTAGCTCAAAATATCTCTTATACTGTATTTGGACCATTAGCCATGTGTTCTCCGGACATTTTCCTATTTAGTATAATTGCCTGCTTCGTTGTCTTAGCAATATGAGGACTGAGTTGTCAAACGGATATTAAGCATATGGTGAAAGTTGTGTTGGGATCAAGAAGCTCAAGAGGATCAGATGTGGCTTCAGGTTCCACATACATTGTTCCTTTGTCACTGAGACAGGGCAAGGCACTTTAGAAAAACCACATGAAGCCATTCTGAAAGTCACCCGAAAATACCAAATTTAAATAGTTTTAAGACAAATTTAGAGCCTTGTATGCTTAGAACAATTTGATCTGTTTGTTGGTTTGTTGATTTTAGACCCTGTTAGTCCCACAGAGGAGTTCAAATAGCCAACTTCAAGAAATCTTGTATCTTTATGATAAATGGTGACCTATAACCCCTAATCAGAGAAATCCTAAGTGATGGATTAAACTCAAAAGCTCTACAAGTTCAGTCTACTTGGAATTCACATCATAATGTAAAGAGGCATATTCCAGGCTCAGGCTGAAACTGCTAAATTGGGCAATAAATCTCTTGAGAGTTCAGAACATGAAATCTCTGGTATTTCCTGCTTTTAGTGTGCCCAGAAATATTTCCAACACAGATTTTCTTATCATATTCCAGTATGAGCTCTTGCAAAATGGGGGCATATAGAAAAGATTTGGGTCGTGTTAAAAGATTGGTTCAAATGTGGATCAAGATCAGTCATTGTATTACCAAGACCAGTGAGAATAGTCCTTAACCAAAAGAAAAATGGACAACTTTTTACAAGTAGCAAAAGGCCACTCAGAAAGGTCACATAGATAGTATTAAATAAATAAAAAAAGAAAACGATTTACACATCCAAAGTGCCACGCTTTTGTTGTTAGATCTTGACCTGCTCCCATTTTTTTCTTTCTCTTCCTGGTTAGCTAAAAATGTCAAAATCCACCGACCCTGCAGTCTCTACCTGGGGCACTCTGGAGGGATGGTATGTGCTCATTTTTCTTAGTCAGAGGTTTCTTTCTCTGAAAAGAAGCATCAGTAATCTGGAGGCATTCAAGGAGAAGCAAGAGATAAGGAATGAACAACAAAGAACTTCAGCATTTATGTTGATAATGTGCTTCAGGAACTGATAAGCTTCAACTTCTAAGAATGGGGCAAATAGTTGCAGTCAGCTTATTGGCTGTTCCATGCAAACCTCAGATTAGCCTTTTGTTAGCAAGCAGTAAGTTCAAACTTCTTGGGGAAATAGGCCAATTTCATGGTTCATGAGACCAGAAGCTTATGCAATTTGGAGGGCAGATTTTCCAAAAGCAATATAAAATCATCTCATAAAATTAGGTACAAATTAGACCCATTTTACTAAGAAACAAAACCACAAGACATTTCTAGAGTCTTGGAGATTTCTTGGGAAAGTTCTCCCCAGAAATGCTATGTGAAGTGCTTGTGGCTGGTGTCCCCGGGTCCACTGACACCTGGAGCATAACCAGCATCTTCCCATCACCAAGGTTCCCAGTGGCAAGTGTAGGGCCTTGTCTTAGGAAAGGTCTTCAGGAATAACACATTATCTTTCTGCTACTATACAAATAACTGAGATGATCAGCTTGTGGAGGGAACTATTGTTTTGCCTTATGATCTAGGAAGTTGCAGGGTTTGTTGTGTTTGGTCCATGACAAGGCAGCAGCACATCACAGGAGACTGTATGGCAGAGCAAAATCTCTCTTCATGACTAGAAAGTGAAGAATAGAAAGAAGAGCCAAGATCCCACAATTTCCTGTAAGGGCATGCCCCTAATGCCCTGAAACCTCCTCCTAGCCCCACCTCTAAAGTTTCCATTCCCTCCAGAAACACCAAGGCTTTAACACATGGAACACTCAAGTGCAAAACACAGCAAGGGGATTTTTTGCATTTTTTTTACTGGTTTTTGCAAATCTTTTAATTTGGGATTTGTCCAAGCTATTTGAATTTAGAAGATTGGTGCTGATTGACAACTACCTATCATAAGGGAAAAGAATGGTAAGAAAGGTCTTCTGATCCTGCAGCTGATGGCTGCCAAAGAGGTTTGAGAAATGCCTTTTCTCCAGATCTGTTAAGTATTTTCATTGTTTATCCAGTTACTGTGGGTCAGTATTCTTGTGACAAGGATTAGCAAATCACTAATTCCTTCATATCTAGGAAATAGAGTTTTTATAATCTAATATAATAGAGACTTTGATTTAAAAACTGGAAAATATACAAATATTACCATAGAGAAGGACTGTTATAATTCTAAAATCTAAACTCACCCATTCTGTAGCCAAAATTATATATATTATATAAAATAAATACATATTTTATACTATGAAAGGAAACTTGGTAAATACATTTTATACTTAGTGTGCTGGATAGCTTTAGTGTCAACTTGACATACCTGGGTTGAGGGAGCCTCAATTGGGGAATTGGCTTCATTGGATTGGCCTGTGGCCACGTCTGTGGAGTATTGTCTTGATTGTCAGGCAATGTGGGAGGGCCCAGCCCACAATGAGTAGTGCCACCCTGGGCAGGTTGTTGTGTACCATATAAGAAGGCAGGCTGGGCATGAGCCAGGGGAGCAAGCCAGTGAACAGCATTCCTCCATGGCCTGTGCTTCAGCTCCTGCCTCCAGGTTCCTGCCCTGAGTTCCTGCCTTGGGCTCCCTGAGTGATGAACTGTGACCCAGGAGATGTAAGCTGAATAAACCCTTTCCTCCCCAAGTTGGTGTTGGTCAGAGTGTTTTGTCACAGCAATGGAAGACAAACTAGAACAGAAATTGGTACCAGAAGAGTGGGGTATTGCTGTGACAGACCTGACCTTGGTGTTTTGGGGAAGGATTGTGGAGGCGTTTGGAACTTTGGGCTGGGAAGATCATTGAATGCCTAAAGATTGTTGCTGTGGAGCTTGGAGCAGTTNGCAGGAACTATTAGAATTTCTGAGTATATCTAAGGTCTAGTGAACACCAATCATTTTATGTAGATTGTGAAGGTTAACCTTCATTGTCAGATTGGCTGAAGTGGGAGACACACTACTGGGCATGTCCGTGAGGGCATTTCCAGAGACATTCTAACTATGGGCTAGAGCCCTGTACTGAATAAAAGTGAGAAAAGGAGAAAGCCGGATGAGCATCAATGTTTATCTCTGTTCTCTGACTGGAAGCCATATAGCCAGTAGTTTCATGTGCCACTAACATCATTCTGCATCATGATGGACTGTATCTTCTCAATTCATAAATCAAAGTAAATCCATCCTTCTTTTCTTCTGTTGCTTATCAGTCACATAAATGATAAAAGTAACTAATTTAATTGTAGGACCATGCTTGTTCACGGGTTTGTGTATTGGTAGCAATTTAAAATTGACTTGATGAAATAAGATCCCAATCTAGGAAATGAGAGTCTCTAGGCATTGTAGATGGCTCTGGATTCAAGCATGTATCTTAATGAACTCTTCAGTTTTCACAGAAATAAGTATGCCCACATCAACAATTCCTTCATACACACACACACACACACACACACACACACACACATGGCAGGTTTTCAAGGCATATGATTCTGCACTTACACATATACAACGTAACTAGCTATTCCAGTTTACTTAGGGCTGTCCTGATTTTAGCACTGAAATGCATCCTAGGAAGGAAACATTCAGTCCTGGACAACTGGGGATAATTGGTTACCCAACTTTATATAACACAGGCATTTCACTGCTGCTAATTATAAAGAATTTAGATAAAACTTCATTCTTTTTTTAAATTTATTTTATTTATTTATTTTTTGGTCTTTTTGAGACAGGGTCTCCCTGTAGCCCCAGCTGTCCTGGAATTCATTCTGTAGACCAGGCTGGCCTTGAACTCACAAAGATCCTCCTGCCTCTGCCTCCCAAGTGCTAGGATTAAAGGCATGCGCCACCACACCCAGCAAAAACTTCATTCTTATGGAAGGTTTCAGTCCCTAAAAGTCCCTAGCTCTCTGAAATGGTAGGCTAAAACTGGTGTGTGTCTATATATGTGTTTCGGGGGACATGCAATTTCTCTCAGAAGTCTGCAGTTTTCTTCAGATTTTTAAGGTGGCTTGCCTAAAGAGTAGAGAAGTCCAGCTTTAGGAAGACTGTCTAAAAGATGTACGGCCCATTTATTTGTCTAAATACTGTAATATTTTTTACCTCATTATACTTTGGGTGAAAAACGATAAGTTACCAAAAGTACCATAAATGCTTGTGACTATGAAGACATTGTTCATTATGACCTGGTATCTATTTATAAGTCATTTTAGAAAGAAAGTTCTGCATTATCTTGCTTCTAAAATTCATTTTCTTCTTCTAAGTTTGATCTTCTCTTTTTTTTTTCAAGACAGTGTCTCCCTGTAGTCCCAGCTGTCCTGGAACTCACTCTGTAGACCAGACTGGCCTTGAACTCACAAAGATCCGCCTGCCTCTGCCTCCCGAGTGCTAGGATTAAAGGCATGATCTTCTCTTATAGACAAACAACTAACCACCCTTTCCTATTCTTTTCTAGAAATCTTAGAAACAAATATCTGACCTGTGCATGTATATGTATATAGCACTTCCTAACGTTGACGATAGATGATAGATAGATAGATAGATAGATAGATAGATAGATAGATAGATAGATAGATTCTTGGCTGTTTTATACTCTGGTCCTTGTTTTCCTTTTGTTCTTGCTTCTCACCAGCTTCTATTATTTGTTAGGTAGCAATTAGATCTAACTTGAGCAAGGGGGACTCCTTAAGCAAAAAGTCTTATTTTCTTATATCCTGGGAGACAAAGAGTCTTCCTCTGGCTGCTTTGTCTCTGGCTCTCAGCATGGTTGTTCTAGTCCCTTACAGAATTCTCAGTCCATGAACGGAAAGAAAGAATACAAATGTCAATAGTCACCCATCATTTTATCTCATTTTCATTGTGTACAACTTTATCAAATGAACAGTCTTAACTGTGAGGGAGACTAAAAAATGAAATTGGCTAATTTATTTTCTTGGCCTATGTCTGCCTACAGCAAAAAAGTCAGATGTTGATTAGTAAAAATAATAATCATAATTTGCAATACCCACCACAATTATTTTCTGAAATTTTATGTATATTTACAAGCTACTTTATGTCTCTTCTAGAGTATATGGAGGTCATAATAAAAACTAGATGTATCAAATTATAATAGGCAACTGAAAAGGGGTTTCAGATACTTTCTGTTATGATGCATTGGTAACTCAGGTGTGAGCTATAATTCCTGAATAATCTACCTTCTAAATCAAAACCTCAAAGCGGTTCCACTGTGAGATTGAATCCCTACTTGAAGTTAACTGCCAGAGAAAGATTCCATTCTTCAGTCATGATGAGTATCTACCTAATACCTACAATGCTGGGCCTAGGGAGTCTGAAAACCAACAAATTTCAGTCATTTCCAAATCCCAAAGAAACATGATTAAATGGGAGCAACAGGGAGCGGACCTACAGTTGTGACAGTGTTATGTACTCTGGGCAGGAGGTAAGGGCTAGGACTTTCTGAAGGTGGTGTGAGTTTGTGTTACTGCGTGGAGCTAATGGAGAGATTTAAAGCCTGACTATACATAAGAGGAGAAACTGCAAGCAGCCCTGACATGTGCCTGATATAGCAAAGCAAAAGATAACAATGAAAGGCTCCAGAAACAAAGAGACAGCGATGCTAAGCAGCAGAGTCTGAACTTTACTCTCCAGACAGTGGGGAAAATATCAAAGGTTTTTCTTTTCTCTGAAAGAGTCATGTCCATATATCTGAATATTTAAGACACTTGGCAATGACGTCCTCCCTGGACTGGCAACAGGAAGAAATGTTGGGAAACTACAGCAGTGATGAAGCAAGGCAAGTGGAGACTAAGCTTGTGCAGTGTCTCTGGGGCAGAGGGTGGAAGAGATTTGAAAGCTGTTAGACTTCAGACTTGTCAGGATGGGGTGACTAATGGCATGTGGCAGGTGATCATTTGTAAGAGTTTAGAGCGATACCCCTACCCTCCACACCCCGATTGCCCCCTTTTTCAGGAAGGGTGGGACTGAAACAGGAAGGAGCTATTTGACATATTGAAATCACCCCAGGAGCCTGGAGTATCTTTCTGCCTCTCACCCCCCCATGGCGCAGCCTAAAAGGTCCTGTTTCCCCTTGACTTCTCCAGGAAACCCTTGTAATTCTTTCCTTCCTTCCTTCCTTCCTTCCTTCCTTCCTTCCTTCCTTCCTTCCTTTCTTTCTTTCTTTCTTTCTTTCTCTTTCTTTCCTTCCTTCCTTCCTTCCTTCCTTCCTTCCTTTCTTTCTTTTTTATTTCTAGCCTAATTTCTGTGACCTCCTCTGGAGCCTGGAGCCACACTTACCATGTGATTCCAGTTCTGCCTTAACCACTTTCCCTCACCTTCTTTGGGCTCCAGCCTCACTGTGCCTCTTTGGTTCTATCTGAGTGCCATCCTCTCACCTGCCTTGGGGCTTTTTTCCTAAATGCTCCTGTCACATCATTCTCTTAATCCAATCACCTCCTTTCATCTCTCCTCAAACCATGGACATCGTATCCACTATATTCCCAGAGTACCTGATACTTCATGGCATTTTTGTCTTATTCAAATTCTCTATATAATTATTTATCACCATTTGTTTAGTGCTGGTTGTTAGTGAACACGAAAACAAGAGCTCTGCCTTGCAGAGTTTAGCTATAGTGCTTGGTAGACCTTTAATGACATGAAAATCTCTTCTATCTTAAAAGAAATGAAAATGAAAATGTTTTCTTCCTAGTCTTTTTTTTTTTAATTAGTTTTTATTGATGCTTTGTGCATTTCATACATTTTTTCCAATTCAGTTCAGGCCCTAGTCTTACATTCATCTTTAGCCCCTGCCATTTCTCTACTGTCTTCTACTATCAAACATCTTGAAAGAGATTGTAGGGCTGTCCTGTGGGCTTTCTTAAACCATGCACATTGAACACAAAGCAGAGAAAGCCAGCGTAGGCCAGGCACGTGTGGTAAGACAGAGGCCTGAACACTCTGTTAATCAGAGTGTTCTGTATGTGTGGTTTTCATAGAACCTTCTGGTACTTCTTTACCCCATAGCACTGTCATTTCATGTTGCTGTCTCTACTGGATCTGCCTCAGTACAATTTCTGTGAAGTCTAGCAATTAGGTTTCAATTATTATGTTGGCCCCTACATAGCACTGTGAGGCTTTTGTTCTTTTGATGAGCCCCACCTTTCTGTGGACCTCTCCCTCTCTGCTAACCTCCTCTCTGTTCCCTCACTGTCTTTGTTCCTCTGTACACCTAGTAAATGCCTGCATCCCCCTGGCTTATCACTGGATGCTGCTGTAATCAACATTAAAACCAAGTCAAGATTTTGGAGGGCATACATAAAATTTCCCAGTGGAAGTTCGGCTCCTTCCTGTGAAAACTGAGTTTATACAGGGGCATTGTGTGTGTTTGGGGACAGGGGGGCTGGTGTGAGATGAAAACTGTTCGGCTTGGATAATAATAGATGTATGGGGTGGAAACTTGTGAGTATGCATGGTGGCCTCTGTTTCTCGGGAGGCCTTCTCTGGGGCTGAGATGAGGCTGGTGAGACGATGAGACCCTGAAGAGACAACTGGGCTGTGCAACAAGAGAAAGAGAGCTGGAAGGCAGCGCCACAGACAGGAGAAAGAGTGACACCCTCCACCCCCAAACCCCCTTACTTCAACAGAAGAGCAGCTCTAGAGAAAAAGGATCTCCAGGAAAGCAGAAAGATAGGGAGATGCCAACTCTGCTCCTTCCTGACATTATCCTGCCTACCCTATGGTCTTACAAGTCATTTTTACATATCAAAGTCATAAGAACAATTATATAGTAATGTTTGACTTTCAAATCATACAAGTCTGGTTTCTACACTTGAGACAAATTTCTTTATCTTCTTAATCCTAAATTTTATCCACTAGAAAAAGATGATAATAACAGACCTTTACTCATAGCATCAGGGTTCAAATTCAGCCTCCATACATCAAGTCTAGCAGGTGCCTGGTGCATAGTAAATGCTCAGTAAAATGGAAATTGCTGTTACCAACATCTGAGGAAATTCATACTGGAGAAGAATTACTTTTTGATCAGGGAATACTTTAGACATTTCCATTACAAATGTACAGTCTAGTAGGGATTTTCCTGTGTTGAACTAGCAGAATACTTGATTTGGCCATAACTCGTTGCCCTAGTCCTGACCCAAGTCTATAATGCCCAGTTTGGGGTTTTATTTCAATGTTGGGAAACAAAAGTTTAAATTTTCAAAATACTATTTTATATGACCCTGGCAACTTTATTCTGACAGCATATTTCCTTGCCCAAGTGTGACATTGTACATTCCTCATTTGTCAAATTAGTGCCCTTAGCTTCTTGGAATCCCTTGATTTGGACTTTTGGGTAGTTAAGAATTTTCTTGAGCTAGCTGTGTTTGTCAATCACTGGAGCCAAACAATTTCTGAATTTGCTGCATCCACAAGTTACTGTATGTGGTTCTCATGCTTCATAACTCCATGAGTAGGAAGGGAGCTATCAGGCTGGATTTCAGCATCAGAACTAGTATCTAGTCTGCTTTGCCACTTAATAGCTTGTGATTTAAAGCAATTTCTTAACCTCTACAAGCCTCAGGCACTCACCTGCAAAATGGGATGATAGGAATGTCTACCTTACAGACATGAGGTGACTATTAAAGGCTATAATATATAGGAAGACATGTATACACAGTGCCTAGAACATAGACCTCTTAAAATGCTTGCTAATGACTAACATTTAGCATTTTTTCATCTGTCTGAATCATATCGTTTTAATCATTTAATGAAAGAGGGGGTTGAAGAAAATGCTAGATGAGTTTATTTGATTAATCTTACCAGAAAAAAGAGACAAGAAGGATCTTCTTAACTTGCAAACTAGACTTTTAGTAGTCTTAAGTGATTTAAGTTACTTTAAGTATATATGAGTAAATAATCAAAATGAACATTTAATTTTTTTTTTATTTCTGTATGTGTATCAATGTACTGTCTGCATGCAGGTCTGTGCACCCGTGTCGTGCAACGCCGCGGAGGTCAGAAGAGGGTCTTGGATTCCCCTGGAGCTGGAGTTCTCCTGGAATTGGAGTTTCAGACTGCTCTCAGCCGCCATGTGGGTGCTGGGGATCGAACCCGGGTCCTCTGTAAGAGCGGTTGGCGCTCTTAACCGCTAGGCCATCTCTCCAGCCCTGAACATTTAATTTTAAATAATAGACTATGGATAAAATATAAAGATGTCACTGTGTGTGGCATTTCACAGATCAAGTGTTGCTGTGCTTCTGGTGGCTATTGTGGTGTCTACCAAGTGCCACCATATAACCACCTACCGGAATGCAGAAGCTGGGCAGAAAAACAGCCAACCCTGCATCTGCAGATGGGGGCAAAGCCCTTTCTCCATGCCTTTGTCTCACATTTCAGTTTCCCTGAGACTTCTGGCATCTGTGGATAAAGACTGGAGAAGTTATTGTTGGCTGAGAAGCCCTCCACCCATTCTCTCTGGAGCAACGTGATAGGTTTCAGTCCATCTTTCCAGTCTTGACCTGGGAACTGACCCAATTTGAAAATCTGGGAGGGCTATTCCCAAGCATCCACAGCTGTTGATTACCACCTCTCAAGAGCAAGTGCTTCTGCTTCATAATTCATCTCTCTTCTTGAGGTTTAAACTGCTTCCTGATTCTTTCCTCAGGTAGAGATGGTTGTCAAGGAGAGCATGGACGATTGCCTGGCATAATGAGAAGTTATCCTGTATGCTTCAAACTCCTAGAAATTTCAGATCATGCCTTTTCAAATATTAATTTGGTTTCTTAGGAATTACTTTTTAAAATCAATAAAATATTCCTATAAAAATTACATGTAAATTACATTTATCCTAATTTGAAAAAATGATCACTCTCAATAAAATAGAAACCCAGTAACTAGAGTGCCATATTTAAATCATGTGCTGTTCTAATAGAAAAGCACTCGCGATTTTTTACTTTGTCTAAATAACTGCACTTCACTGGAGGTGAATTGGAAATTGAGACTTTACAGATCATATATGAGTTCAATAGTAGAAAAAAAGCTATTCTAAAAATCTGTTACTATCTCAGCTAAATAAAATATTTATATGGACCAATTTCTGCAGAGCAGTGTTCACTGACAGCTGTTCCCTGTTACTTCAGTCTCAGTAAGACCCAAAGAGAGCCTACTCAACACAGAGCAAAGTTTTGTTCATCATGCACATTTCATGCCATGGATTTAATTTCACATTTACACAGCACTGCCATAAATTGGCAGGAAAAATCAACACAAAAAATTGTCAAGAATTCTGAAAAAAATCTTCAGCACATAAACCTATATTGAGGACTATCTAGACAGTGCTGCTCCAAACAGAGGCAGAAGGAACCCTTTTTCTGATGCCACTAAACCTAAGAAACCTTATTACAAGATTCAGAAAAAATCTAGACTCAAAGCACAGGAATAGTCTGTGTTGCATTCAGATTAACTTCCTTCTATCTCCCTGTTCTGAAATAGTAGATTCAGTGTCACGGCAATCACTATGGAGTCAGGAGGAACCTCCCCCTGACTACTAATACATTAAAATGCATTATGTATAGATCAGACTGTGCAAAGTGTCAAGGAAGGCTAACAGCAGAAAGAAGGGAACTTTATCCTTTCTCCAGGAAACTCATGAGGTTTCTAAAAAGCTTCCGTATACAGTGCTTTCTGTGGATCTAAACTAAATCCTCTGAGCCACAGGTTAAGCCCATTCTAATAAGTCACAGTAATAGCTCTGAAAACAAGGCCACATTGCTCCTGCATCTTAGGTCGCATTCCTCCTTTACCTGCTCCTTTCATGTTCAGTTCAACTTCTGAGAAGAGAACCTTGAGCTAAGGAGGTTGATGTAGCACACTGGTAGAGCAGTTGCTTGGCAACATGAGGACCTCGGTTCATTTGGTCTTCAGAGGTGCCGAAGAGAAAGGAAATTGGAGCCAATATCTCCCTCGGGTCAAGGCTAGTCACACTATCTCTTTAAAAGTATTTATGCATAAATATTATACCGGATATATTACACATACACACACACACGCACACGCACACACACACACACGCACACACATATACACACATGCACACACACACACGCGCACACATACACATGCACATATGCACACACGCACACACGTGCACATACACACATGCACACACACGCACACACATACATGCACACACATGCACACGTGCGCACATACACACACGCACACACATATACACACACGCACACATACACATGCACACGTGCGTGTGCACACACACACGCACACACACTCGCACACTTATAAACAAACTATACTAATTTCTGTTCTCATTCGGTCACCGGCTGTATGTGTGGCAGCTCATTCTCCCTGGAGGTGGTTGAAGAATTCTTCCCAGTCCATCTGCGCTGTTGCTCATGCCCTGACCACTCCCTGTCAACAGACTGAACTTCATAGGTTGGTGGCAGGCTGGTAGACAACAGAATGGGCCAGAGGGATGCCGAGACTCCCATGGGTGGATTACAAGAAGTCACACAGTGTCCATTTGGCTTTCTTGGAGTACTCACTCTCCAGATGGTCCCTCCTGAGCCTTCTTTTGGAACCTAGCCCCTATGCTTGGAAAGACCCAAGCCCCACAGTGAGGTCATTCTGAAGGTTTTTAGTCAGCTTAATTGACCCTATTCATTCTCCCAGCCCAGGGGCCAAGATCCAGAGAGAAGTTTCCAGATTATTTCAGGTGCAGCTGATCCAGTCATCTGCAACCACTCAAATTTTCCAAGATGAGATCCCAGACACAGTGGAGCAGAAAGGAAATCCCCATTATGCCCTATCTAATCTGTGCTCAACTTGAAATGGCTGATGTTCTTACCCTAAATTGTTTGCTACTTAGCAATAGAGAGCTGGAACAAAAAGCCTGTGATCATAAGGCATGATGTTCTAACTTTTTCCTTTTTCCAGTTGGCCTTTGTTAATTATCAGTATGCTCTTGTCATATTAAGGAGTATTTAAATAATAGGAAAAAGAGTTCATACTTCTGAGTTGAAAAAGCCATGGCTTGTTGAATAGCTCAGGCAAATAACTTATTGCTCCAAATCTCTCTTCATCTAGCACTGGTTATGATTAATCTGTTAGGATTATTGTAAAGATTAAATAAACCACATAAATCACATATGATATGGTGCTGACATAGCAGGTTTCTGGAAATAGTCCTTTTCCCCCTATACCCCTCATGTCTGTTACTTTATTGGCTTTACTTCTTCCTTAGAAATACACATGTGGCCAACTTCTAGTCATTCAAAATAATGCAATGAAAATAAGGACAACCCATTTTTAAATGAGATATTAGGCCTTTCCCCTATATAAACTGAGAATCTGTAATCTTGTTATATATGTGATTTTTGTTTTCTTCACAGTGTTAACACAAGAAATTATTTAGAGAGCTCACTGGAATCAGCTGAATACTATAAATATGCTTAGCCCTTCCTCCTCCTCCTCCTTCACTTCCTTCTGTGAACTGCTTTTTGTTGGTTTCTAACTTCGTTAAAGCAATTGATCTCACTCCATTCAGTTTTCTTATTCCAACATTCTTATTCACCCAATTAAATATAAAACTAAGTTTCCCATCACTTAGCCTAAGCCCTACTTGCTGAAATACTTGCCTCTTCCAACCTTTGTAATGGTACAGAAGCCTAGAAATGTAGGCTCTGCTTTCAAATCTCTTCTGTCATCTACATTATTAATGAAAGTGTAGCTCTACATGTAGAACTTAATCCTCAGTCATACTGTCTTTCAGATAATCCTTTCCTTTGCATTTAAATTATTCAAGAAGGCAAGTTCCCCATATTCTCACTATGTTCCAAAGAATGGGTTTCTATAATCTCTGAGGGTTATACCCCAATATTTCACACCTCTAAAATCCTAGGAAAAGAATCTTTGGAAACTTTAACCCTTATTTTCTCTATAAATGAAGCTTATTTTCTCCTTAGCAAGTCATGCAGCAAAGACAAGTTTCTCTCAAGCATCTGGCCAATGTTGCTGTTGCTCCTTGAGGCCACGAACTGCCCCCACATCATTTCATCTAGGAGATCTCAAGGAAGTGGGTTTTCAAACCATAAATCCTTTTTATGGTGCCTTAAGTGGACAATGAACTATTAATATTAATTCTTTCATGTATTTCATGCTCAGAGTCTGTAACAAGAAGTCTGCCACATTAATCCATCCTAAAGTTTTTCTTGTCAAAGGCTTGGTGGTGACTAATCAATGCCTTTGGGGGGATTTAAGAATGAAAATTTTATACTGCTTCTCAATGTCTTTTCTAAATTAAATTAAATTAGCTTCTTATCCTTTCCAGAGTTATCTTCTAAAAGAAAACAATGGTACCTTCCCAGCCTCACTACTGCTCTCAAACTCTAAAATAACAGCCACATGTATAACCACTTCAGTATATTTCCTCAAATATTTGTCACATACAATTTATTTTTCAATTCATCATGAAGTCAAGTCGGTGTGCCTGCTCAGTCTGCTGACTCCCTGTTCCTTGTTGTCCATTCAGATATCTGATCTTCTAAACAAAGCATAAAATTAATAAAGAAATGAATGAAAGTGGCATGATATACTGTTTTCTTCAGCTACAGAAGTACAATATTCCTCAACTTTTTCTCCCTTCTGATTTATTTTTAAAGACCAATATATCTTCATGGAATCTTTTATTTTAACTTATTCCTTTATTTTTTAACCCTCTTTTCAATATTAAGAACTATTTTCCCTTTGGAAGGGCTGTCTGTTTCTATTCTTTTTTATTTAATTACTTTATTCATTTAGTAAAAGCCTACTGAGTATTAAACATTCCCAATGGCTTTTCTGGCTATCAATTTCCTATCCATTCATCCTTGAGATTCCTACAAGATTTTCTGCTTCAGAGACCCAAGACTTACTGATCCATTCCTTCTACATTCCTTGGTATAACAAAGTGTTTAAAGTAGTATTAATAATATAATGTGTTATTTATTGGCAAACCAGAAATTTTGAGTCGTGTTTGAAATATAGCAAGCTGTCTCATATCTGTAAGAAAATAAAACTAAAGGAAACAGCACCCTCAAAGCATCCCTAGAGAGAGTGCTGTATACGTGACAGCAGTACACGGTGGTGGTGGTAGGGTACCACAATCTAGAATCATGGGGAATAGGAGCAAGGAAATACATGAGAGACACTTATCAAAATAATCACAGAACTGCATCTGGACCAGTTTTACCACCAGTCTCTTGTGCCTCCTGCTTCTGCTAAAGTAGGAAAGAGCAGTAATGGTTAATACTGGTTTGAAAGATCTAGATCATCTAGGAGACATGCCTCTTGTGAGGGATTATCTAGATTAGCTTACCCTGTTCCTACCGTAGAGATATTGTCTTGATTAGGTTCTTTGAAATAGGAAGACCTACCTTAAACGGAGGCAGCACTACTTCTTGGGCTTGGGTTCTGGACGGCATGGAGAGGAGAAAGCTAGATGAACAGCAGAAATCATCCTCTGACTCCTCACTGGATGCAGCTCAGCCAGCTGCCTCAAGTACCTGCTGCCAGGACTTCCCTCTGTGATGGACTGGACTTTTAAACCATGACAAAACAGACACTTTCTACTTTACTTTATCTGTTTGTCAGATGTTTGCTGTTGTTTTGTTTTAAATCACAGAAATGAGTTAGGTAAGTAATACATAGATTAAAACAAGGACACCACTGGAAGAATATTTCTGCCCAATATAGCCAGCTGCTCATACCCCAGAGGAAACAACGGTCTGATAAACAGCCAAGACATTGGCTCACTTTCATGTCACACACCTTGGCTTCTGTTTACAGTTGTTATTGTTAAAGTATAGTAAGCACATCGGTATTCACAGATCAGTAAAAAGGGATTTTCAAATAAAAAGACAAGCAAACAACCAAGAGTATAGAGTATCTAGATATTTGAGGAAAGGCGATGAAAGCTATAAAAGAGAGGCCCGAGACTCCATTCGCAGAAGGACTTATCCTTGGTTATACCCTAAGGAATTGATTTTAAAATGAGTAAAATTAATGTTTACAATATTTAAGAAAGGGGAAAGAACGTTGAAATTTCCCAGAAATCAAATATTTTGTTGGTAAATTAACATATGCTTAAGTAAGAGAACAGCTAAAGAATAACGTATCAGCTATGTTGGGCTCAAGAGTGGTTCCCAGTTCAGTATATAAGGACAGTGGCTGTAAAAGCAACACAATTAGGTGGCAGACATAAGTAATAGACTGAGAAATGTACAAGCTGGAAGGCAAGAAGTCAACAAAAACAGCAGCAGGGATGGAAAGTGGGGTGGAGCAAGTAATCAATACAAGAATCAAATAAAATATAGAAGAAAAATTAATTTCTTATATTTGAAGAATAAGCAGAAGAACTGCAGAAACATCAGCTGGAAACAATGAAATTAGAACACTATGGAGAAAATCATATTTCCAGAAAAATAAACCATATAAAAATACAGTAAGAGTGATAGATTTCTTTTTTCTTTTCTTTCTTTGAGGATGGAGTCTCCCTGTAGCCACAGATGGTCTGGAACTCAGTATGTAGACCAGGCTGTCCTCAATCTCACAGAGATCTACCTACTTTTGCATCTGAGTGCTGGGCTTTAAAGGCAATGCACCACAATATTCAACCTAATACAAAAGTTCTCATTGGAAATACCAATTGTTAAGAAAATAGTAAAAAGGTTCTAGGTGATCAGAGTTCTGTGAAAAATAAAAAGAAGCCTGATTGCTGAGGCAGAAAGATGGAGAATATAAGTCCAACCTGGGCTACCTATGTTAAAAAATTTTTCAGGGCTGAGAAGATGTTTCAGTGGGTAAAGTGCTTGAATTCTCATTCCCAGCACCTAAATTATAGTATGAGATGTGTGGTGTGGTGGGTGTGCTTATAATCCCAGCCCCAGAGGTGGGCAGAGAGGAAACTCTTGAGGACTCGCTCTTTGGTCAGCCAGTCTAGTAAGTCAGTAGGCTCTGGGTTCAATGAAAAACCCAGTGGGGAGTGATGGAGATGTTGATCTCTGGCAGCGACAAGTACACACATGACATGAGTACATACATCCACATATCACACACACACTCACACACACACACACACACACACCCCACATACATATACTACATACATATACACCATACACACAGAGAAAGATACACATACTTCCACATACATCACACACACAAAAATACCAAAGCATTTTTCCAGTATTTAAAATCTTATATTTTAAAAGCAAATGCACAATCATTAACAGCAGCCATATCAGATAAAATGGATTTCTAAGAAAAATCACATTTTCTGCTAGTTCTTTTTTCCACTGATAAAGTAAATGGTCAAACAAAAAAAAATACAGCAGATAAAATTTTAAGAATGTTACATAAACTATTGTAGAATTATCACCATCAGAGACTGTAACATATCTCTCAAAAATTAGAATATCAAATAGACTATGCATCATTAAAGACGAACAAAAGAAAGCTATAGAAGGGGAGCAAATGAAAACTATGTTATCTGGTATGAGGTTCCTGTCTGGCATAAATGTGCACATGTGGCTCAACAACAACAAAATGGATAAAGAAGATAGACAAGTGGCCAACAAGCTTATGAAAAGACATTCAAATCACTAACCATTATGGAAATGCAATTAAAACTATGATAAGGGCCTAGAGAGATGGCTCATCAGTTAAGAGCACTGGCTGCTCTTGCAGAAGACTGGGGTTTGGTTTCCAACACCCACCTGGCAGCTAACAACCGTCTATAATTCCAGTTCCAAGGGATCTGATGCCCTCTTCTGACCTCTTCAGATATTGCATAACATGGACACACATACATGCAGGCAACACATACACATAAAATAAAAATAAATAAATTATGAAAAAATAAAACTATAAGGTTATCATCTCATACCATTAGGATAGTGCAGTGGTTACTTTTCTGTTGCTATGATAAAATACCACCTCCAAACAAAAACTTGACTTTGTTTTGACTTATGGTTCCAGAGAGCTGGATGCCCATAATGGTTGAGAAGGCTTATGGACAGGGGCATGAAGCTGGCTGATCACACTGCTTCTGCACTCAGGAAGCAGAGGAGGCAAGAGGGAAGGGAAGCGAAGCTACAAACTCTCAAAGCCTGCTCCCAGTGACATACTTCCTCCTTCAAGATGGCTCGTCCTAACAATGTGATGATCTCTTAAAAGAGTGCCACCAAATGGGCACCATGTGTTTAAAAATATAACCCTGAGGGGACATATTGTTCAACCCACAACAGAGAGTTATTACAAAAAAACTATTTTTAATATAGAAAATAAATGTTGGTGACATAATGAAGTCAGAACCCTTGCACATTGTCTCTGGGAAGGTAAATAGAAAAGCCATGTGGAGATCTCCTGAGACCAGCTGAAGTGCAGGAAGGTAGGTAGGAACTGGGTACTTCAGCAAGGCTGATTGTTGATTGATTTAACCTAGTTAATCTGTTAATCCAGTTGTCTTTGGTTTAATTGGCTTTTGTGGCTGTGGGGGCGGAGTTATCCTCCCAGCTGGTATTAAAGTTTACAGGGAGGGTTGTGTGAGTCTTGAGATCTGAGATCTCCTGAGACCAGCTGAAGTGCAGCTGTCTAAAGAGCACCGATTCCCCACCACCCCACCCCCCCACCAACGGGATTACAAAGCATCTGAATGATGCAGACAAGAGCAAGCCTTCACACAGTGAGAGGCAATTTAAGAACTCACAGTGGAATACAGGCACAGGAGAAGCCATATGCCAGGAACCAGGAAGAAGAGACAACACGGGAAAGGGCAGGATAATCCCACACCAGGTCTACCAACCTATCGAAGATCCTGCAGTGGGATACCTCTGGGGATGGCCCAGGAACACAGATATTCAGAAATACACAATTGGAACATACATTAAAGAACAACAAGTAATAAAGAGCAAATCAAAGAACTTCTGGAACTGAATGACAATGACAATACAACACAACAAACCTTGGGATACTTAAAAGCAGTCCTAAGAGGAAGTTTATAGCCTGGCGTGTGCCTACATTAGGAAAAACAGAACGACACACCAACGTGAATGATCTAACAAGCTACGCTAAAAGACATCTTGAGAGGTCAACAACAGATAAACCCTAAACACAACAGACAGGAAGAAGAACAAAATCAGGGCAGAAATCAATGCAAATAGAAGCAAAGACAACATACCAAAAAAATCCATGAATCCAAAAGTTGGTTTCTTTGGAGAATAAACAAGATAGACGACCTCTTGCCTTCAGTCCAGTAACACAAGAAAGAAGGAACAATTCCAATCAATACAATTCGTGATGAAAGGGGAAATCACAGCAGACAAGGAACACGATCCAGAAAATCACACAGGGAATACTTCAAAACAACTTATATTACTCTCAACCAAGTTTGAAAACTAGAAGAAATGGATGAATATCCTGAACATCCTGGGAATCAACCAAAGCTCAACCCAATGAAGAGATCGAAAGCTTAAACAGACCCATAATACATGAAGAAATTGATGATTAATAAGAAACCTCCCAACTAAAAAAGCCCAGGCCCAGACGGTTCAATGGCAGAATTCTATAAACATCAAAAGACCAAACCATTATGTACTGAAACTTGAGGATTTAGAAGGATACAATCAGAGGGAATTCTCCCAATCCTTCTATGAACGCACATCACTCTATTACCCAAACCAGCAAAGATTACAACTAAAAAGGCAGAATTATGACCCCATCTGCCCTAATGAACACAGATGCCAAAATTCTAAACAGGATACTTACAAATAGCATACAGACCCACCAAAAATCAAGACGATCATCCATTTTTTTCAGGACCAACTTGGATTCATACCAGAGACGCAAGAATGGTTCAACATAAGAAAAATCAATAAACATCATTCAAACACCATAAATGAATGAAAACAAAAACCACACATATCTCAATTGATGCTGAATAAAGCCTTGACAAAAGCCAGCCATCCTTCATGCTTAAAGTCCTCGAAGGAATTGGATTGGGGGATCATTTCTCAATTATGTCAAAGACATATACAGAAACCCACAGCCAATATCATCCTAATGGAGAAATCAGAAGACATTCCCCTTTAAAGGTAGGAACTCAGCAAGACTGCCCCCTGTCACCACGTCCTCTTCAATATAGTCTGGAAACCTTTGCTAGAGCAATAGGCCAAGAAAAGAAAAATTAAAAGAGTACTAATTAGAAAAGAGAAGTCAAGCTCGCCCATCTTGCTGATGATACGAATGTTTACTTAAGGATGCTAAAACAACTCCACCAGAAAAAACTCTAGAACAATATAACAGCTCAGCAAAGTGCAGGGATACAAAATTAACCTTAAAAAACATGGCCTGTCTTGTACAAAATACATGCAACTGGCGAAAGAATGTAAAGAGACTTCCCACTCACATGCCTCAAAACATTCAAAATTCCTAGAACAAACCTAATACAAAGATCACCAAAGATCTCTCCAGCAAAAATTTTAAACCTTTAAAGAAGGAAATTGAAAAGAAATCAGAAGATGGAAAAATCTCCATGCTCATGGATTGGGAAAATTAACATCGTAAAAATGTCCATTCTTCCAAACGCTTGTATAGATTTAATGCAATCCCAATCAAATACCCAAGAGTTTTTCACAGGCTTGAAAAAAAAGGCCTTAAATTCATTTGGAAAAACAAAACCCCGCGAATAGCCAAACAAACCCTGAGTGAAAAGAGCATACGGGGGCATCTCTATACCAGATCAAAATATACTACAGGCGTTAGGTCTCATAAAAACAGCCTCGGTACTGCACTAACAAACAGACCTGTTGACCAATGGGAACAAAACTGAAGATCCAAACCTGAGCAACATACAATTTCAGCCATCTCCATTGGTGACAAGGGGGGCCAGAAGCACACAATGGAGAAAAGACAGCATTTTCAAAAGTGGTGTATGGCAAACTGGCATCACCACTTGTAGAAGAATGAAATGAACCCCTACCGCTCGCACTGGACAAAAAGTCAATCCAGATGGATCTAAAGACCTCAATGTGAAAACTCCAAACTGCTGAAGGCAGAAGAAAAAGTTGGCAGAAGACTACAAGACAAGAGCGAGGAAAAGACTTCCCAAATCAAGACAGCGCTGCACAAGAATAAGTTGGACAATTGACAAATGGGACCATCATTAACTCAAAAGCTTCTGTTACATGAAAAGAAACAACAAGGAAGTGAAGAGAAATTCCCACAGAGTGGGAGGTAAACTTCACCCACAGAAACATCTGACAAAAAGCATTTATTTCCAGAATATATAAAACTACTCAAAAAAAGAAGCAAGAAAGAACAAATGAACCCGCCTCATCAGCATGGACAAAGAGCTGAACTAGAGACTTCCACAAGTGGAAGAATCTAAGATGGCTGAGCAAACACCTTAATAGTGTTCAACATCACTAATGCATAGGGAAATGCAAATCAAAACAATTTTAGATATCCATCTTACCAATAAGGACTGACTAAGGATCAAGAAAACAAATGACACCAAGTGCTGCAGAGGTTTGGATAAAAGGGGACACTCATCCACTCTGGTGGGAATGTAAACTTGGCAGCACTTGGCAAGCAGTGGGAGAACCCTTGGAAGACTTGGAAATGAACTTGCCACCAACCAACCATACCACTCCTGGGCAGTGTAACCCCTCAAGACTCACCCACATACAACAGAGATACATGCACACCCAGTTTATTTCAGCTCTCTTCACAATAGCAAGGAGCTGGAACCAACCCAATGTGCCCCCGACTGATGAGTGGATAGAGAAAATGTGGTACATCTACACAATGAGTTCTATGCAGTCAATAAGAAAGACAACTTCATGAGCTTTGCAGGAAAATGGCTGGATCTAGAAGAACATGCTAGATGTGAAGTAACACAGTCCCCAGAAAACAATGACGTAAGTTTATCTCTTCATCTTTGGATGCCTAGTGCCAATACCTAGTGTGTAATATATTTCTTGTGCACGGCCCCTTGAGCTTTGTCCAAAGCAGTTGGGAGTGATTGCTATTGCGAAACAAAAACAACAACAACAAAAGGACTGCATCAAAGAACGACCTTGAACAGTGAACTTCCGCTCAAAACAGTCAACTTCCACAATGGAGAATTTGAGAAAGACTGGAAAAGAGATGAAAGCATGCTTTGGGCAGTAATGCATGAGCTCTGGTGGGGTGGGGGGAGGGGGGGGACATGGGTCTAGGTTTGATAAAAAAAATATATTTTTATCAAATATATATATTTTGATAAATATATATTTATTTATCAAATATATACATATAAATTAATTAATTAAAAAAAGAAAAGCCATGTGGGGGAAAAAAGCTTATGACAGTTTCGCAAAAAGCTAAATAAATAAAATTACTGTATTATCTAGCAACTTTACTTCCAGGTATCAACTTGATGGAATTGAAAGCAACATCTGGAACAAATATATAAACCCAGTTCATCACAAAATTATTCACAACAGCCAAGGGATAGAAACAATTGAAGCATTTATTGACAGAGGAACAGACTAAAATGTGGATTATACAGATGTATTACTAGTCATCCTTAAAAAAGAAGAAGATCCTGACAGCTTCTACAATATAGATGAACCTTAAGTACATCGTGCTGAGTGAAATAAGATAATCACAAGGGAACAAATACTAGATAACACCATTTATAGAAGGAATTAAAATACTCACATTCATAGAAAGCAGAATCATTTCTACCAGCTGTTGAGTAGGAAATCCAACTATTCTTTAGTAAGTAAAGTTTTATGTAGAGAAGATGAAACATAGTTGTTCTACCTTGTCTTATGATGATGATGATTACTCAACAATGTGAATGCCGCTGACTGAACTGCACACTTTAAGTGCTTAAAATGGTAGCTTGTGGGGGCTGGAGAGATGGCCTAGCGGTTAAGAGTGCTGATCGCTCTTGCAGAGGACCCGGGTTCGATCCCCGGCACCCACATGGCTGCCGAGAACCGTCTGAAACTCCAATTCCAGGAGAACTCCAGTTCCAGGGGAATCCGACACCCTCTTCTGACCTCCGCGGCATCGTACGTCACGGGTGCACAAACTTGCATGCATACAATACATTCATACACATACAGAAAAAAAAAATGGTAGCTTCTATGTAATGTCTGTTTTATCACAAAAAGGAGAGAGACAGAGACACGGACAGAGACAGAGAGAGAAGAAGGAAGGAAGGAAGGAAGGAAGGAAGGAAGGAAGGAAGGAAGGAAGGAAGGAAGGAAGGAAGGAAACTCTATAGATAAAGACTGGAGTATCTAGGAACAGAAAAGACTTGGGCTTTGCTTCTCAGGTTATAATCCTACTCTTCCCAGGAATTCTGAGTGGAGATACTTCGTACTGGCTCTTGATACAGATTTCCACAGTAGACTAGAAACAGGGAAAAATCAAGGCAAAATGAAAAGAAAAAGGGTGCCTCTTCCAATATTACAAAATAAAGTTTGTCCAGAAGTTCCAAAGAACCTCAGTGGTTCATATCTAACTTTCATACACAGTATTTACAGCTATGTGTTCCTTTTCTACATTACCATTTTTATGTTTATTATCTGACCCTCTGTCAAGTACTGTGATTGATCTATGAAACATTTTTTAGAGGCTGATATGATTGAACTTTCCAGCTTATAGCACTAATTCAGGAGGTCCTGGAAACTGTCTGAGCTATGGCCTCACTGGAAGAAGTAGACTGTTGAAGGTCTGACTGGTTCCCAGACCCTTTTCTCTGCTTTCTGTTTGTCATGATGTGTGATTCTACACCAGGACCTCTGTACCACGATGGACTCAAGCCTTTGAACTCATATGCTAAAATACATCTTTCTTCAATTAAATTGTTTATGATAGGTATTTGTCACAGCAATATAACCTTAACACAATATCACTATAATCTTCCTAAGGGCAGAACATCATTCACTGCCCTGTGTTTAGAAGAGTGTTATGTTTGAACTTGGACCTGATGAATATCTGTTGAATGAATAAACAAGAATACCTTTGTAAACATTCTATTTTATTTGTTTATGTTCTATGTGTATGACTGTTTGGCCTGCATGTATGTAAGTACACCATGTGTGTGCAATGCCCATGAGTTCAGAAGATGTGGGATCTCCTAGAGCTATTCTTATAGATGTTTGTCAGCTACCATGTATGTGCTGGGAACCAAACTCAGGTTTTTTGAAAGAGCAGCCACTGCTCTTTACCTCTGAGCTATTTATCCAGCCCCAAACAAGAAGGTCTTGAAAATAAACCTTTGTGGATCATACACAAAAATTTCTATGAAGCATTGCTGGCAATACAGCTGTTATATTGAAAGAGTCAAGAACTGCGCCTTTTGGTAGCTCACAGGATAATCCAGAATGATCCAGTTTTGTATCTACAGGTTGTTCAAAGTGTTTAAGTAGTCATGGTGTATTAAATGGGCTACGTACATGGGAAGCTCATAATGTGTGGGTTCATCTGTGCATCCCCAGATGGTTCTGATGAATAACGAAGTCGCTTCAAACCACCTTCTACACTGTTTTCCCTATAAATACATGAAGGTTCAGCTGAGTGTGGCTTCCACTCAATTGTTCCAACCATTTCACCCATAATTACCTAGTCAAGTGATTCATGAAACCCATTTTTTATTTCTAAATGTTGTTACTGGCAGTTAGAAGTAGAGGGTAATTATTTGCAAGGGTTCTGTGGCTATCTAATGTTTAATTATTCAATCTTTCTGAAAGTAAGCTCATAATTGAGGCAATGTGTAATGTTAAACACATGTCACCCATGTTGGCTTTTTATTCCTGGCATAGATGCTTATACAAGCAATGTGCTGAGACTGTCATAGATAAGGGAATTGGTAAAGTCTTCTTACATGGTCCAAAACTGTATTTGTCTATGGACAAGAAAATGCCCTTGCAATATATTATACTTGTTATCATTAATCGTGTAACTCAGAGGAAAAAGTTTAAATGTCCTAGTAATAAGACATATAAACAAATAACAAATAGATCCTGTATTTTAATAAGTTTTAAGATGTACAGAAAAGCTATGTGTTACATAAGTATTAATGAAGTACTAAGTATTAATGAAGTAAAAGCAGACAAGTTATAAATGACACAGAAAACAGACTGCCCGGGACGAATTCCATTACTTTAGTGCCTAAGGAAGAAACTAGAACTAATGGGCAGCAGACAAAGTAAACTATAAGAAAATATTCCAGAGGTAAAGTAGATGGGAAGGCAGAGCTATACTCTGGGAAAAGGTCTAACTGGAAAAATACACCTCTCACATTTTTCACCAAAAATGCAAAACATAAATGGTAGCATAAACCTGGAAGTGTCAGATTTGTCATTTCCATGTGCAAGCAATAGATATTCAAGGTCTGACTAGAAATGCAAGGTCTCAGAAAAGACTTCATGAAGGGTTTCTTCATCAAAACCCACTACTTAAAGGCACATTCAATCTGCTCAAGAGTTTAATTAGATTAGCTATTTCAATTTTTTTTTTTTTTTTGTCTTTTCGAGACAGGGTCTCCCTGTAGTCCCAGCTATCCTGGAACTCACTCTGTAGACCAGGCTGGCCTTGAACTCACAAAGATCTGCCTGCCTCTGCCTCCCAAGTGTTAGGATTAAAGGTGTGCGCCACCATGCCCGGCAGCTATTTCAATTTTTAACTTCTTTAAAATTTAATTTTTGTGCAGTATCCAAAAATTTGATAGTACACAGTATAGCTAGGGGTGTGACAGGAAACTGACACTTTATTTCTTATTCATGGTAATATACACTGAGGTGATCTCATTTGAAGGCTATTGAAAGTATCTAACATGTGAGATTCTTTTTTAATTTTTATTTTATTTATTTATTTTCTATGTGTATGAATGTATTGTCTGCATGTAGGTTTGTGCACTCATGTCGTGCAATGCCTCAGAGGTCAGAAGAGGGTGTCTGATTCCACTGGAACTGGAGTTCTCCTGGAATTGGAGTTACAGACAGTTCTCAGCCACCATGTGGGTGCTGGGGATCGAACCCGGGTCCTCTGCAAGAGCAGTTGGCGCTCCTCAACCACTAGGCCATCTCTCCAGCCCCACATGTAAGATTCTTATGCTCTCTCTTAGCAAGCATGCTGCAAATGAGCAGAGCAGATGGAGGATGTGGCTCAAGATTGTCCAGGCAGCATCAGTAATAGCTGGGGACACTGATATCTGCACAAAGGGAGAAGAATGGTGTTTATGGAGGAAAAATATATGGCCAGTATAGAGAAAATAAGAAGTGTGTATATGAATGTCTGTGATGTTTGTAAATGTGTTTTCACATCTGTGGTGGTTCACATGTGGATCTTGGTGCATATGCATGTGTGTGCATGAAGGCTAGAGGTTGCTGTCAGGCGTCTTCCTTGATCACTATCCACTTCGTTCACTGAGGCAAGTTCTCTCAAGTGAACCTAGAGCTTACTGATAGAACTAGTTGGTTAGTAGCTGGTTATCCAGCTTGCTCTGGCACCATCCCTGTCTCTGTCTTCTAAGTGCTGGAGGTATAGGTAAATCACCATGCCCACTCCCCATTTATGTGAGTACTGGGTATCTAAATTCCAATCCCCATGCTTGTGTGACCACTGCTTTACTTACTAAGCCATTTCTCAGCTCCTGTTTAAAGAAACAAAAATAATTTTTTAGCAACCACTTTAGTGATGGAAATCTAATGAAGGGAGGAAGTGGAATAGCCAGAATCAGAGAAAGGACCTGAAGAAATAAATATTTAATCAGTGATATTCTGTCATATGGGCATCAGAGATGAAGGAGGAGAGCACTATGGAGACATCGGGGACACTGCATCAGGGTTTCTTTGACCATGTGATCTCATCTCATGGAGAACAGAGATTGGCTATGAATTGCCATGTGAACAGTGAGAGACAAGGAAATGTATGCAGAAGGTTTCTAGAGAAAGAAAGCTTCCTCTTAAGAGAAAAGACATCATAGAAGACAGCCTCTCTCTCTCTCTCTCTCTCTCTCTCTCTCTCTCTCTCTCTCAGTTGTTTGATATGCACAATGGGGTAAAAAATGTCTAGAACCCTTTTTGAGCCCCTTGAAGAAGAATGACCATAAAAGATGTAGATATACCCGGGCGCTGGGCCAGAGGGGCCGGAGAGTCCGGCGGCCAGGGCGGCTGCGCCTTTGAGCAGGATACCCAGAAGCCACCTGGGCGAGTAGCTTGGGAGCTGGGGCCTTGAGGGCGGGACCCGGGCGCTGGGCCAGAGGGTCCGGAGAGTCCGGCGGCCAGGGCGGCTGCGCCTTTGAGCAGGATACCCAGAAGCCACCTGGGCGAGTAGCTTGGGAGCTGGGGCCTTGAGGGCGGGACCCGGGCGCTGGGCCAGAGGGTCCGGAGAGTCCGGCGGCCAGGGCGGCTGCGCCTTTGGGCAGGATACCCAGAAGCCACCTGGTTGAGTAGCTTGGGAGCTGGGCCTTGAGGGCGGGACCCGGGCGCTGGGCCAGAGGGGCCGGAGAGTCCGGCGGCCAGGGCGGGCTTGCCCGTGAGCAGGATACCCAGAAGCCACTCAGGCGAGTAGATGGGAGCTGGGGCCTTGTAGGGCGGGACCCGGGCGCTGGGCCAGAGAGGTCCGGAGAGTCCGGGGCCAGGGCGGCTACGCCTTTGAGCAGGCGTGCAGGGGCGCGGGCTAGATCAATGCAAACCCCCCCCCTAACCCACCCCCGTTGGAGAACCGTTCAGAACAAGAAAGAAAGAGTGCTTTGGTTTCCAACAAAATTGAAAAGCAGACAAGTCCATACTCCATAAACAAGGAGTAGGAAAGGGAACAACAACAAACAACAAAAAAATTATCTGAGAAGGAGGAAAGCAAAAACGTCTGCTATTTGTGAGTCTAAACCCCAAAAGGAAAGCCCACATGCAGGGACACGACGAAGAGACAACATGGAAAGACACAGGAAATCCTGCACCAAGCTCTACCAAACCTGTAGGAGACAGCTACAATGGGAAACCCCCTTGGAAGAGAACAAGGACAGATCTATAGAGGAAATAATTGGCAGACCTATGCAAGAAAATTAAAGAACATAAAGAGAATTCAGAGAACTAAGAGAAGAGAATGAGAAACTCAAAAAGGAACCTAGAGGGAGTACAGTAAACAAACTCAGAAAGAACTAAAGGCACAATGACAAACTCCAGAAAAACATAGGGAGAAAAAAAAGAAAGTAATATAGAGACTAAATAGAGAATGAAAAACTGCAAAAATGACCTAGAGAGATACAATGACAAACTTCATAAGAACTAAAGGAACAGATACACAAATCCAGAAAGAACTGAGGGAAATAAAAAAACTCGAAAGGAAAGTAGAAACACTGACAGGAAGCCAACCAACAATAAGAGCACCATAGTAGAGTATGGAAGCACCAAGAAGAGATTGATGACGCAAAAAGGAAATGGAAGAACTAAAAAAAATCACAGTGAGTAACTGAAAAGGAATTATGAACACACATTCATCATAAAAAATGAAAGTAAAAAGCGCTCAGAATAGAATTGAGGAATCAGAACAAATAATATCAGATCTGCAAGATAACACAGAGCAATTAAAAAGCTCAAGTAAAAGACTATGAAAAATTTTAAAAATACACAAACGGGAACAACCGGAAATATGGGACACTTGAAAAGGGTCCAAACAGTCCGTAATCATAAGGAATAGAAGGAAGGAGAAGAATCTCAAGAGAATAGTTTGAATCAGATCTTCAACAGAATATAGATGAAAACTTCACCCAACTAAAAATAGACAAACCCCATAACAAATACAAGAAGCACATAGGACACCAACAGACAGATCAGAAAAGAAACACCCACGCCATAAGGATAGTTAAAATGCAGATGCCCAAAATAAAGACAAAATTCTGGAGGCTACAAAAGAAAAACAAGTCACATACAAAGGAAACCCTCAGAATTACAACTGACTTCTCGCCTCAAACCATGAAAGGCAAGAAGAACATGGAGCAAAGCAGTCCCAGTGTAAGGGACTACGGATTCCAACCCAGAATACTTACCCCCAGCAAAAATGCCGACTATACTTGAAGGAGAGAGAAAAATCTTCCATGGACATAAACAAGATGATGAATACATGTCTGGAAAACAACTCTTCATAAAATACTTGAAGCAAATTCAAAGGGTAGAAGAGAGGAGCAACAATCCTCAAACACCGAGGAAAAGAAACTAATAAAACATACCATAGGAGCAAAATCAGAGGCTAGAAGCCCCAATGATAATAAAAATGAAAGAAGCACATCCATCTTCACACTTATAACCTTAAATATTAATGGGCTAACTCCCAATAAAAGGCAGAGACTGGGAGAATGGATTTAGGAAACAAAACCAATCTATATGCTGTCCCTACAAGAAACCCATCTCAATTTCAACGATAGGCCCCAACTTAAGGTGAGGAGGGAAGAAAATATTCTAAGCAAATGTAACCAAAAAGAAAGCAGGTGGTGGCTATTCCTATATCAGACAAAATAGACTTGTTCAAAGCAAAAGAAATCAAAAGAGAACAAAGAGGGCCATTACATACTTATTAGAATAATTGACCATGAAGATTCACAATCATAAATATATATGGCCCAACAGCCGTGCACCAAAGTTAATAAAGACAATTCTTCAGGTCTTCAGGTCACAGAGTAAACCCCAAGCACACTAAACTAAGACTTCAATACCGCCGTTAAGTCCCCTAGAAACAGGTCAACAGGACAAAGGATAAAGGATAAACAGAGAGACATCCTAACTAAATGACACAATACACCAATGGACCTCACAAACATCTAATGAATATTTACACACCCCAAACACCAGAGAATACACGTTTCTACTCAGCACCTCATGGAACATTCTCCAAAATATGCCACATACTTGGACACTAGGAAAAACTCAACAAATTAAAAAAGATTGAAATAATTTCATGGCATTCTATCAGACCACAATGCCATAAAACTCAATATCAACACAGAATAAACCCGACATCCTACATGAACACATGGAGAAACTAAACAACACTCTCCTGGAATAATAAGTGGGTCAAGGAAGAAATAAAGAAAGAGAATAAAAACATTCCGGAACTGAATGACAATGTAAAACAACGACACAGCAAATCTATGGGACACTTTTAAAAGCAGTCCTAGAGGGAAGTTATAGCTCTAAGTGCTACATTAAAAAAACAAAAGAACACAAGTGAATGACCTAACACGGCAGCAGGCTAAAAATACTTGAGAACAACAACAAATAACCCTAAAACGGAGCAGACAAGAAGAATAACAAAAATCAGAGGCAGAGATCAATGAAATAGAAACAAAGAAAACCATACAAAAAATCAATGAATCCAAAAGCTGGTTCTTTGAGAGAATAAGCAAGATAGAGACAGACCTCTAGCCCAGTTAACCAAAAGAAAGAGGGGACAACTCCAAATCAACAGAATCATGATGAAAGGGAAACATCACAACAGACAATGAAAAGATTTCCAGACAAACATACGGGACTACTTCAAAAACTTATACTCTACAAGTTTGAAAACCTATAAAGAAATGGATGAAATATCTGAAATCCGGGGAATCACCAAAGTACTCAACCAAGAAGAGATTGGACAGCCTAAACAGACCAATAGTACAGGAAGAAATCGAAGATTTAATAAAGTAGCCTCCCAACCAAAAAATGCCAGGGACCCGGATGGTTTCACGGCAGAATTTTATAAATCATTTTGAAAAGACATACAACCATTACTAATTAAATTGTTTAGAAGGATACAATCAGAGGGGATTTTCCCAAATTCCTTGTATGATGCCAGCATTACTCTATTACCTAAACCAGGGAAAGATACAACCAAAAAGGAGAACGTACTATGGACCCATCTCCCTAATGAACACAGTGCCAAAATTCTAAACAAGATAATGGCAAATCTCATAAACAGACCCACATAAAGAAAATCATCCACCATGACCAAAGTTGGACTCATACCAGAATGCAGGGATGGTTCAACATACCGAAATCAATAAAAACATCATCAAGCATATCAATGGACTGAAGGAAAAAAAAAAACAACACCATCATTTCAATTGATGCGGAGAAAGCCTTTGACAAATCCAGCATCCTTTCATGTTTAAATTCCTGGAGGGAATTGGCCTATAGGGATCATTCCTCAATGTAACGAAAGCCATATACAGGAAACCCACAGCCAATAATCATCCTAAATGGGGAAAATACAGAAGCATTCCCCTTGAAGGTAGGAACTCGGGCAAGGCTGCCCCCTGTCACCACTCCACTTCCTCTTCAATATAGTGCTGGAAAACCCTTGCAAGGGGCAATAAGGCAAGAAAAGGAAATTAAAGAGTTCTAAATTGGAAAAGAGAAATCAAGCTATCCCTTGTTGCTGATGACATGATTGGTCACCTAAGGGATGCCTAAAACTCCACCAGAAACCTCCTAGAAATTATTAAAAGCTTTGGTAAATTGGCAGGATACAAAAATAAATCTAAGAAAAATCAGTAGCCCTTTCTTTAAAAACCAACAACATGCAAAACTGAAGAAGGACTACAAGGAGACTTCCCACTTCACATAGCCTCAAAAACAAATAAAATACCTAGAACAAACCTAAACCAAAACAACAAAGGATCTCTACAACAAAAATTGTAAAACCCCTGAAAAAGGAAATTGAAGGAGACATAAGAAGATGGGACAAACTTCCATGCGCATGGATTGGGAAAATAAATATAGTAAAAAATGTCCATCCTACCCAAACTAAGTGTACAGATTTAATGCAATCCCCAATCAAAATCCCCAGAGTTTTCTTCACAAGCTTGGAAAAAAAATCCTCAATTTCATTTGGAAAAAAAACAAAGAAACCTCCCGATGCCAAGCAAAATCCTGGTGAAAGAGCAATACAAGGGGGATCCCTATAACAGACATGCAAACTATACTATGGGGCGATAGTCATAAAAACAAGCTTGTACTGGCACAAAAACAGACCAGTTGACCAATGGAATAAAACTCTGAAGATCCAGAACCTGAGCTCAACAATTTTCAGGTTCAGCCACCTCAGAGTTGACAAGGGGGCCAAGAATACCAATGGAGGGAAAGACAGCATCTTCAGCAAGTGGGGTTGGAAAAACTGGATCACACTTGTAGAAGAATGAAATTAGACCCTTATCCTTCACCTTGTACAAAGGTCCAACTCCAGATGGACAAAGACCTCAATGTGAACCCAACTAGGGAGGGGTAGAAGAGAAAGTTGGCAGCAGACTAAAGACATAGGTGTAGGAAGACTTCCTAAATCAGACAGCAGGACAGCAGCTGCACAAGAAATAAGATCGACATTGACAAATGGAACCACCACATCATTAAACTCAAAAGCTTCTGTAAACAAAAGAAACAATAAAGGAAGGAGAGAAGACCCCCATGGAGTGGGAGGAAAACCTTCACAGCAGATAATCTGACAAAGCATTAACATCTTCCAGAGTATACAAGCTACGCAAAAACAAAGGAGAAAGAAAACAAATGAATCACTTCAAAGATGGAGCAAAGATCTGAATAAATACTTCACGAGAGGAGGAGGTAGAGATGGCTGAGAAACATCTTAAGAACTTTTCAAAGTCACTAATAATTAAGGGAAATGCAAATAAAAACACTTTTGAGAGAATCAATTACTTTGAGATATCACCTTACTCAATAAGACTGGCTAGGATCAGGAACAACAAGGTTATACCAAATGCTGGAGAGTTGCGGGGAAAGGGGAACACTCATCCATTGCTGGTGGACTGTAAACTGAGTAACAGCCACTATGGAAAGCATGTGAGAACCCTTAAAGACCCAAATGAGGCTGCCATTTGACCCAGTATACCATTCCTGGGTATATTACCACAAGACAAATTATACTGCAAAGATAGCATGCACAGTTATGTTTATTGCAGCTCTGTTCCAATAGCAAAAAGCTGGACCAGCCCAGGTGCCCCTCACTGACGAGTGGATAGAGAAATGTGGTACATCGTATACATGGGAGTTCTTATGCAGCAGTAAAGAGGGACTACTCATGAACTTTTCAGGTAAATGGAATGGGCTGGAAGACCATTATGTAAAGTGAAGTAGCACAGTCCAGAAAAAACAAACGACAAATGGTGTCCCTCATTGTGGACATGCTTAGTCATACAACTCCGAATATAAATATTCCTCATGGAGAGGGATGCATGTAAAAGAACAACAACAGAAGACTGCATCAGAAAATGGAACGAAAGTGGTGAATTGGGAAGGGGTGATGGATGGGAAAGGGACACGGGATGGTATACATTCAATCAAGGCATATTTTATTGATGTGAGTTTCCAGCAGTACTGACAAGTTTTCACTAGACCACTGTCTACAAATTACGTCGTATTTTAGGACTTAGTAGTAAAAATGTATATATTACACAACATTTGGTTTACAGACTCTGATAAATACGGTAATGCATCTGAGGTTAGAATGTAGATATAGTTTGCTGTTGTCCACATTTTTTAGCACAAAATTTGTAGAGCAATAACTTTGGATTGGCACTACAAATGTTCTCTATAATTTCTCTGTTGTAAAACAGTATCACCTTGTAAGCATTCTCTTTAAGATGGTTTAAAGCAAAAATTAAGTTTGCTTCCCAAGTTTAATCATATATAGTCACCCAAAACAACATGGGTGAATTTGATGAAATTCTGTGCCTTGATTCCACCCCTATAGTTTATGTAATAATACACTGTCTTCTGGAGAACTCATGGGTTAAAAAAAAAGGGGGGGGGGCGTACAGACAGACATGAAACCATCTAGTCAAAAACCTTGTCATTCAATCTTAAAACTAACTAATGGAAAAGATTTGTTTGTCACAGGAACAAAATGTCACCAATTTAAGGGCTGAGAAAGAAAAAGATACAGCTTTGCAGTTGAGTAGGATGTAACAAAAAGTGGCAACTGAAAGGTTACCCATCTGAACATCGAAAGGAAGACAGCCTCAGATTGCTATGAACATCAAACCCTTCTGTGGATCCTACAAGTCAAACTATTTATAATAGAGTCCTAATGAAACTTATACCTTCTAAGTGCAACAAAGGTTTTGATATGACTTTCTTGCCTGCCCTCCCCCCCATAGAACAAGGAGAAATATGACGATGAATGGGTTGCTCTCCAACTGTAAAATGGAAACAACTATTGTATAGAGGTTATATCTTATAAAACTGGTAAAATTCCCTTCTTTAATTGATTAATGTACATAAGATGTAAGGATTATTCTGTATCAGAACCAAATATAATCTAAAGTCCTTTGGGCTATGCACTTAGGCAAAGTATATTAATGCAGGAGCTCTTGAACAGTCAGGCATGGATTGTTCTACCAGGGGGATGTTTGCCAGGGGATCAAGGCCCCACAAAAGGTAAGGCTCCTTGCCTCCAAACGTTGGGATACTGCAGGAGGAGAGGCGATAAGACCTGCTGCCGAGGACCTGACGTTAACATGGAGGGATGTATTGAGACCCGCACATGCAAGGGTACAGATGGCTCTGGAATGCCAGAGAAGTGTTCCCAAAGGCCACAAACCAATTAAAGCAAATACGGGTCTCCATGAGTCAAGCAAAACCCCTCCAACAGCAACCAGCTACACTGCACACTGCCTGGAAATACTGTGCAACAGAGGCAGCTGTGCCTGTTTACCCCAAATCTTGGCTGTTGGGCTCTCTCCTTGGAGGAATAACCATGGCTTATGCCACAAGCCTACATCCCGTACAGGTTAGTAGATGTTAAAAGCCAAAGTAAGACCCTGTTATATTTATCAGGGAGTAAAAATGTAATCCATGAATTAACATACCATCTCAACATCTGTGTCTATGCCAAAGTAATCTACCATAATTATTAGTGCTGCTTAAGTACCTATATCTAATTGCTTTGTGCTTCATTAGTAGGAAATGAAAGGCTATTCCTGGACAAACTTGTCAGCCTATGAAAGAAACAGCCAGAATTGACCAGAATCAAAGTCAACAGCTCCAGAGGGAGAGGACAGTTTTACTTCTCACTCCCCTGTGCCCCTTTTCTAAGCCTAGGGAACAATCTGCGGAAGAGGGGCGTGGTAGATGTTAAAGGCTGCGATTGGGGTGATGGTGAAACTAACAGAGATGTATAGTCTGGGACACTCATTTGATCAACTTGATTGAACAAACAACCCGTCAACCTCCACTGAATGGTGGGAACGTGGGGTGTTGGGCTCAACAGTCTATAGATTGGTTTGCACGAAGGATGCCTGTACTCACGGGGGATTTATCATTATCTCAGGCTAAAATGAAAAAAAAGAAAAAAAACTGAAAGCATGCAGGACAGTTATGGCAGAATACATGATCTGGGATGGGGTGGGGGTGGGGGGGAAGGGAAAGGGAAATATGCCTGATCTGAATTGGAAAATGATGTATAAAATGCACAAACCATCAATAAAAATTAAATTAAAAAAAAAAAAGATGTAGATATAATTAAGTCAACTTAAAACCTCCTCTATCCCAGGAGTTTAAGTGAGGTTAGCTCATCATTCCTTTCTCTTTGTACAAAGTACTGACAAATACACTTCTTTCCTAACAGCCTACAGCCTCTTAAAGGTAGAGAGGACATAGTAAGAGAGGTAGGTTGGTACCGAAGAGACACTCTTGGCCTAGCCTAGTCTTTTTGTTAGCTTAGAATTTGGCTAAAATCAATAATCTATTCAAACTTCCCTACGGCATCATGGATCCTTTTTCTCATTAGAAAGAAAGGAACTTGGCCTGACAATGTATCCCAAGTAAGGACAGAGATGGAATGGAAAAGACCAATAGAGAGAATTAATACTTCAAGTTTCTTATAATCCTGATCTCACACCGAGTAGGTAAGCCAACCTCTTTCACAATGTCGCTGGTGACCCACAGGTTCTTGGAGGTGGGGTTTTCTTTTGTTTCTCCTTGTGCCTTCTGGTTCCATAGATCTATTCCTGCTGCATTTTTTAATCTGGATGGTGTCTTCATTGTTGGATGTTGCCCAATCTCTGCTCTCCCCAAAACTGGACACAGCAACGCTATTGCATATGTGCATCATCAGAGGGGCTGCTTGCAGGAAAGTACATCACAGCCAACAGCTTAGCTGTGAATCTTCAACCCTCATCTCCTGGAAAGGGTTGTATTTCTGGCAGACTCCTCTACCTGGACTTTTGTTTCTTGCTGCATTGCTGGTCCTCCTTGATCTTTCAACCTGCTTCCCCAGCTCATTTATTCTTTTAAAACCAAAAACCTTATGTTTTGAAAATATTTTGGAGCAGACAGAGTCTCACTATGTAGTCTCACTATGTAGTCTCACTATGTAGTCACACTATGTAGTCCAGGACAGAGTCTCACTATGTAGTCCAGGACAGAGTCTCACTATGGAGTCCAGGACAGAGTCTCAATATGTAGTCCAGGACTGGCCTTGAACTTGCAGTTACCCTCTTGCCTTCAGCTTCCCAAGTACTGGGATTACAGACATGTGTCATCATGCCTGACCTAGAAATTTCACTTATGTGGGATAGTTTCATTAGCTTACTGACTCAATCAGCCAATCCCAGTCCAGATAGATAAATTTATTTCTTTTTATTACTTCTTTATTTTTTTTTCATTTTTTAACAATAAGTAATAATTTATGAGTACAAGCATCCTTCATGTAAAACCAATTTGCAAGCAGTTGTGCCCAAACCCACACAGCCCAAAGGTCCCACCATCCAGCTGGGGGGGGGCTTGTATGTTCAATCAAGTTCATCAAATAAGTGTCCAATCTATATTTGCTGTAGTTTCACAATTATCCCAATTGCAAGCGCCTTACATTCTACTAACATGCCCCTATTCACAGATTGTTCCTAGGCTAGAAAAAGGGGCACAGTTGGATGAAAGCAAACAGTTCCTTCCTTTCTCTGGAGCTGTTGTTTTGGACTCTGGTTCGACTCTGGCTGTTCCTTTCACTGGGTTTGACAGTTTGTCCAGGAATAACTTTCAGTCCTACTAATGAAGCACAATCATTAGATAGATAGGTATTTAACATATAAATGGGTGTATGGTAGGGTATTTATGTAGGACACAGATGGTTTGGATGTATTTTAATCCAGAATTCAGTGTTTTCTGTAAAAATATGACAAGGTCTTACTGTGCTATAACATCTCCTAACACTAGGTGTAAGCTTGTGGATCCGTTACCGTGGGTTATTCCTCCAAGACGAGAGCTAATAGCACAATTAGTTTGGAATATGATAGCGCATATGGTGTGCCACGCTTGCACAATATTTCCAGGCGGTGAGTTGTGGCTGGATGCTGATGGAGAGTCGTTGCTTGACTCAAGGAATCCTATATTGGCTTTATTTGGTTTAATGGCCTTTTGTAACACTCTCTGGTATCCAGAGAACCAACTGTACAGCTTGGAAGTGCGGTCTCAATACACATTCCCATGCTTACGGTCAGGTCTTCGAAAGCATGGGCCTTATCACCTCTGTTCTTTGGAGGTATCCCAGTTTACAGGAAAATCCTTTACCTTTTGGGGGGGAGAGGCTTGGATCCCCTGGCCAACATTCTCCTTATAAGAATAATCATTGCGCTCGATATCAGAAGTCTACCGTTTTTAATATATTTGCTTAAGTGCATAGCTTAAGAAGACTTTAGCTTTTATTTGTCTCTGAATAGAAAATAATCTTTTCACAATTTCTATGTCTTATCAATGAAAGAAGGCAGTTTTACCAGTTTTATATATCTTTTAAAAAAAAAAGAGATTTACCTCTATAAACAGTTGTGCCCAATTTACAGTTTAGAGAACAACCTATCATCATCATATATTTTTCTCCTTGTTCTATGGAGGGGAGGTAGGAAAGTCTCTCATATTAAAAACTTGCAAGCCCTAGAACGTAAGTTTCATTTAGGATCATTATAAATAGTTGTACAAGTAGGATCCACAGAGGGTTTGATGTCTGTACCGTCAGTTCTGTGCTTTTCTTTCAATGTTCAGGTCTGGGCCACCTTTGTTGCTTGGCATTCTGGTAAAATCATACACCACTGCAAAGCTGCACTTTTCTTTCTCGTTGGATTAAGTTGTGTGACTTTTTGACCTGGGGAACATACAAAATTCTTTGTCCCATAGTTAGTTTTAAGATTTGAATTGCAGGTTTTTGACAAAAAGTTTTATAATATTCTGTATCCCCTTTTTATTTTTAGGTTTTTGGTTTTTTGACCCTTGAGTCTCAAAAGGCAGTTGTATTACACATACCTATAGGTGGAATCAAGGTGCAGATTTCATCAAATTGTACCCAAGCTGTTTGGGTGACTGTATGTGGTTAATTGGGAAGCAAACTTTAATTCTTTAAGTTAAATCATCATAAGTTAAAAGAGAATGCTACAAATTGTACTGTACAATAAAGAAATTATAGAGAACAATTTATATGTGCCAATCCCAAAGTTATTGTTAATT